>JBBPFQ010000017.1:8780330-8815425 GCA_037974815.1 Kaempferia elegans
ATTATAAAATTCGACGTTTTGTTTGCTCATGTTTTTTATGAGAACATTTTTTTTTAAATATAAATTTAAAAAGTTATACCAATATGTTTCATAATTTTTTTTAATAAAAACTCAATCTTTATTAAAAAAAATGAAGAATTTGATAATTTAACTTTAAATTGTCTAAAATTCCTATTAGCAAATCCAACTGATTGCTACATGGAGAAAGTTAAGGGGCGTTTGGTTGACGCATTTTTCTTTTTTATTTTCTAAAAAATATGCGTATTCTGAAAAATAATGTTTGGTTTGTATTTTTCATATTTATTTTCTAAAAAAATATATAACATTTTTTAAAATATTAGAGAATGACAAATTATTATTCTCTAAAAAAATAAAAAATGAAAAAAAATAGTTCAAATCAAACGCACTCTTAG
This sequence comes from Kaempferia elegans, assembly GCA_037974815.1. Lineage (NCBI taxonomy): Eukaryota > Viridiplantae > Streptophyta > Magnoliopsida > Zingiberales > Zingiberaceae > Kaempferia > Kaempferia elegans. The sequence continues at coordinate 8,780,744 of JBBPFQ010000017.1, forward strand.
TTATTTCTTTGCAAGATAACTAATTAGTTCAGCTATCTTCTAAGAACAACCGAACATATGATTCGATTTTCAACTATGGTGTATTTACAGAGATTTTTCCTCTAAATAAGTTTCGCAATTAAGGGATGCTGTGCTTCTGGACCTTCCGTCTCGAATGTTTTCCGATTTACTTTGGTGGCCGGTGGAAAATTTTTATGAGACCGGACCGGCCCGGCCACTCCTAAAGATAGTCAATGAAATTAATTGGATTAATTATTTTTTCTACAGGGGCTGAATCACGATCCAAGTTAAGTTGATTAGTACATAACATGTTTATTATCACAGGTCATTCGTTCGCCCCTAGCATCGCACCGTTTCATGTCATAATTTTTTATATTTTAACCATCTCACTGCTTCTGTACTAGCCAATTGTCGTTTTCGATTTATCTCTGGTAAATGATCATTGACCCGATCGTGTGGGAGGCGAGTGACGGATTATACCTCTGGTAACATACCGTGGCTGAATCGGCTCCCCATTGGATGCCTGCCTTGATTAGCAAAATCTCTTGCCGGCCGCCTCCTCCTCTAGTTTAAGGACACTTGATCCCTATCGTCTTCTCCTTATTTGTAGGGCTAGCCGTCGATTTGGGATCCGCAGTCATAGTCACCACTCCCTGGAAGGAAGGAAGGCAGTCTTCCTCCCTCGATTTGGAAAGCCGCGCCAGTATTGGGAGGTTGTTGGGTATTCAATCTCGTCTTCCCGATTCGGCATCCGGCGGTTCTGCCGAATCGGAAAGGAATCGGCTGCCTCGGCCGTTTTGGAAAGTTGCCGCCGTTGGATTTGGCAAGAATACTGTCTCCGTCGCGTTGAAAGGAAGGAGGGTTCGGAGAGATCGAGTCTGGCGGCTAGGCCTCCTCCTTCCTGTCTGTATATATTTCTTCTCGCGACGATCCTTCGCCTGCAGCGAGTTTCCCCTTCCAATCGCCCTCCTTCCTTCTCGAGCCGGTGACCGTGAATTCTTGGCATCCCGATTCGGGTAGTAAATTGCTCTATCTTCGTGAATTGTGCCAGCCAAGTGAATGTATTATTATTTATGTGGAATTTTAGCCCTACTGGGTTTATATTTATTATACGGTTACTAATCTCTTTCAGATAAAAGGAGCTCATGTACCATGTGAATAGGTTTGAGTGGAGTGCTCTAGTTCTTGCAAAATATTTTGGGTAAGAATTGTCTTGTAGATATGATTTTGATGTGTATATATGTAACCGTTTGTTGATAGCTTCGTTATGCAATGAAAAACTGTCCTAATACTTTTGGTCAGTTGACTAACGTACGAGCTAATTTATTAAGCTGATACTTGGCATTTTGTTTTGCTCTGTAGCTGGGGTGTGACAGAAAATGGGGGTCATGTCGAGGCGCGTGTTGCCTGCATGCAGCAGGCTTTGTTGCTTCTGCCCATCTTTGCGGGCACGGTCACGGCAGCCTGTTAAACGGTATAAGAAACTCCTCACGGATGTCTTCCCTCGCTCTCTGGTTAGTCTTTCACCTGCACAGGAATTACAATTTTCATGTTCATTTTATTTTCTGTTGAAGCTTAGATAATTTTGTGTTTGTAGACTAGTTAATTATCCATCTCAGCTTTTGGCTTTCTTCGAACTGTTTTTGTTGCCTCATGGAGGACTAGGCATTATATTTCCGTAAATAATAATTGGCAACAATGAAATCATTTTTAGTCAGTATGATTGTAGTCTCACAGAGGACTAGACATTTTTTTTATTTGTTTTTTTAGGGCCGACCTCACCTAGCAGGATAATGCTTGATTGTTGTTGTTGTTGTTGTTTTCCCCTTCATTCTGACAAGTATTTTACTACAAACTTTCTATCTCACATAGTGTGTGTGCGTGCGCGCTCTAAGTAATGATATGCTGCTGCTCAAGTAATACATATTCTTGTATATTAAATGCAATCGTACTATTCTAGTACCTACATAGATCAATTCAGTAATTAATTGTTGGCCTTACTGTGCTTTATTAATAGGTTTAACATCACTAATTAGCTGATAACTGGATCCAATAAAAAAAATGTTTGGAAATTAATGGTAGCTCAGTGTGCAAGAATTTGTCAGATTAGATCTGGAAGAGACGATACACAACATTTTATTTCATGAATTAACTTTTATGTTTTATGAGTACTTTTGCTCTTGGTTCCAATTATTAACTATACATGAAATATGTGGTAACTTGTCAACTTGTTATAGTTTTGAATAGAATACATAACAAACATAAAAAAATAATTTTGTTTCATTTGTTTAGAACAATTCCTGTAATATTGCAGGATGGCAAACCAAATGACAGAATGATTGCCAAGCTTTGTGATTATGCTTCAAAAAATCCAATACGTATCCCAAAGGTATTTTGGGTATCTTGCGCCATTACTGTCATTTTACTACATGTTCTGCTAAATCACCTTGTTAGATTTGACCTCTGATACTTGTTTACTTATTATATGTTTGTTCTTTGTATAGATATTGTTTGAATTTATGGCATAAAATCAAATATTCCTTTGTGAATTAGACATAAACCTGTTAATTGAGACTAAAACATATTTTTGAAATTTTATGGGAATGATATTTTTAGCTTCCACTTCTATGCTATTTTCGTTTTTACCTTAAAAATGAAACTTCAAATTATTTTGATGTTGAAATTCTTTATGAAATACTGTCATGATCTACTTCCGGTTGAGGTTGCAAGGTTGCAAACATAGTCTTACGTTAAAAATACATGGAAAAAATCATTAGTTTATAACAGAAAGATATCTCCATATGAAGTCTTTTGGGTAGAGTCCAAGAGCAAAATCATGATGGCTTAGGCCCAAAGTGGACAATATCATGTCATTGTGGGGATATCTAAATTTCTTTTAGATCTAACAATTGATATCAGAGCCCGGACTACTAAAAGGACTAACTGATGGCTGTGCATAAGAGTCATAATCCAATTGAACCATGTGGATAGAATATTGACTTCGAACAAAGGAAGTGGGGTCCCATGTCTGAATCAAGAGGACCATACACTAACCAGGAAGTCCTAGTGGGTTGGTTGGACTGAGGGTTAGTAAGTTCTAGTAGGTCAGTTGGACCGAGGGGCAAAAAGTCCTGATGGGTTGAGAATCGGATGTCAAACAGATCAGATTTTCCGTTTAAGGAGGGGACATATGGTCCTTTGTTTGAGGGGGGATTGTTGAGGTTGCAAGGTTGCAAACATAGTCCCACATTAAAAATACATGGAAAATATCATGAGTTTATAAGAAAAAGATATCTCTATTTGTATGAGGAACCAGAATCATTAGACTAACAGATTGTGTTCCCACCTCAATCATTTATCTAAATTGATTTTCTTGTATGATATAACAAATGTAACGGGGAGACATTTTTTTCTTGTTTGTCTTTGATATGTGAGGACATTTCCGGGTGTTCATTCCTTTAATGCTATTGCAAATATGAGCTTGTACAAGTACACATCACACAAAATTATGTGTATTTTGATGTCGTATCTTGTTAATGGTATTTGAATTAGACAGTTAAGGTGATGTGAAGCTGAATGTTGTAACACGATTTGATAAAATGGCTGAATGCATCTTTCTTTGATGATCTCTCTTTTAAATAAGAATTGTTGTACAACCTATTTTAGACAAGAAAATATTTAGAATAATTACACTAATTACTGTTAATCTACTTTAGGTAAAAATATATACAACAAGTACACTAATTACTACTAATCTACTTAAAGTAAGAATATGTACAACTAATACACAAATTATAATAAATTAGATCTTGAAATTTCAGTCAAAATTTCTGCTATAATCTTAGCAATTGAGAACCCACAACCTCTGCCATTGATATGTTGGGCTATGAGCTTGTACTTTAAGTATCTGTAAAACTTAAAGGATAGTTCTACAAAATCACAATAGATCTGCTATGTTATATGGAGCTGAATGTTGGGTTATGACTCGAGCACATGAGCAGATGATGAGAGTTGCAGAGATGAAGATGTTAAGGTAGTGTGTGGACATACGAGGATGGATAGAATAAGAAATGAGAGCATTAGAGAGAAAGTCAGAGTCTCGAACATCAAACAAGGAAGAGGAAGATAAAAAAAAGTCTTAGTTAGCAACAATAAAATAAGATGAAATTTATTTAAGTATAGATGATGATATAGTAGGGGATAGAGTCCAATAACATAAAAGGATCCATATAGTGGACTCCACTTAGTGAGATAAGGCTCGATTGTTGTTGCATGTGGTTAATGGTATTTGAATTAGACACAGAACAAAATGAAGAAGAAAAAAAGAGAGAAGATATCAATATCTTAGAATCAGGTGGGAGCTCGAGATGGATAATACTAAACCCATACAAAGAAAGAACACCAAGAATCTTTAATGTCCCTTGAAAAATAACACATTTAACATTATAGCACGAATGGTATGAATACATTTTGTCATTGGACTATATATATATATGTATGCTCGTTGATTTTTTGACTTTCATCTAATGAAGTACCTCTAAATTCAAAATCTGGTAGAGCTTCTGACCGGATTTCTCTACATACATTGACAACTTTTTTCCATGTGTATTTGTATACCAGACTGGTGGGCATAGTGTTTACTTTCTACACCTTCATGCAATGAGTTGCGACTGAGTTTCTGTTGAATTAGGAAAAGCTCTGGTTACTTCTGTTCGTGTTAGTAACCACTTCAGTAGACTGTTTTAAGAACTATTTGTAATTTCGCTGGTTATCTGCCCAAGTCATCATCTAGATGGAATATAAATCTGTTCATCAAGTTCATTAAATAGAAGCTTAATTTATTGTATTTACTTTTCCTGTACAGATTAATAGACAAATTTATCCTGTGACTCATATCTATTTTATCTGTAGATCACTGACTACTTGGAGCAGAGGTTTTATAAAGAATTGAGAAATGAGCGTTTTTCTTTTGCAAAAGTGGTCCCATGTGTTTATAGGAAATTATTAGCATCATGTAAGGAGCAAATGTGAGTGTATAGTACATTTTGCTTAGAATATCACAAACAATGTATGTTGTTATAATTAACTTCTCTTTGTTTAAAATTCTGCACTTGGTAGTTATTTATTACGTGTTCATCCGTTTCCACTTGTTTAATCAACCTTGTTTTAACTCTCTAAAATTTATTTTTCTTTGCTTATGTTCAACACTCAGCTGCTGATTGTGCATGTGTTGGTAGATCTGCTTGATATGTGCTTTTGATGTGAAATCAGAAAAAACTTGGGCAAACACATTTCCTCTTTAGGTTGTTGACCAAAACATTCAACACCCTCTGGTGTCGTTTTATGCATGGTCACCATATAAATATTGCAAGATGTGACTCACATTGTACGAGACATAATCATGATGGATTTACTACAGTATCCTTCAATGATTTCTTTGGTGTTCATGACATTCTGAAATATGTCTTAGTGATACTGAATAGTTATTTGGTGAAATATATCTTATTGATACTTATTAGTGATGTGGTGACAGCCTTATTTTTTCTTGAATGCTCTATCTCTGAGTAAGATGATAATTAACACAGACATGACACTTGAAGAAGTCTGAGAAAGTCATAAACTTGTCTATATTTCTTATACATTTTGTTCCAATCCATTTCGTTTTGATAACATGTTATAACTTCACAGTTTAGTATTCGTGCTCATAAACTAACGTCCATCTGTCTGACAGTCTGACAAAAATTCAATGCACTACTTGCTTCTTATTTTCGTCTTATTCAACTTTACCACATAGGAGTTATCAGTAAATCACACATTGTGTGAGTTTGGTGCATATATATTTAAAATATATTATACTGATCTCTAAGGTCATGATTCTTCCTCTTTTGAGTTTGGAAATTATGTGCTAGGTCTCTTGACAACTCAATTAATCAAGGTTTTATCCAAGAGGAACGTGTTTCCTAACATTGCAAAGTCAGTATATTGATGCATTTTTATGCTAGAAATTAAAGCACTTTAACTTGCTCAAGTTGGGGTACTCGTTGGAAATATATCTATTGCTTTGAATAAAGTGAAGAAGTTTTAATATTTGTTTTCATTTATCTTCTAATTCTTATAATTATGAGTTCATCCAGGCCACTATATGCAGCTAGCTTGTTGAGCATTGTGCAAATATTACTTGAACAAACACAACAAGACGATATGCGTACTCTTGGTTGTCTTACACTTATTGACTTTCTTAACAATCAGGTAAGTTGTTCGGGGGTTTTTATGCTCTTCGATATGTTTTTATTTCTTGATATGCTGTTATGAAGAATATGTTTCTGTATTCAGCTATCACAAATATTAAATAGTGTTGTTGGGTTGATATCTCATAGTGTAGGGTAGTGTTGATAGGCGTTTCATAGTTTTATGCAATGCCCTCTTTTGCCTACAGGTCAAAGCCAAAAGTTAGTCTGTGTCTGTGGCACGGATTGACTGGCATGTATTGAAAATCATGATAAAAATTCAATCCTACTAACCAATGTAATCTTCCATGTGTTCCATCGTCCTAACTGTAAGAAAAGTAATGTATTACTTAAACTGGTGGATTCTAACTTGTAAGTGTTGGAAGTTATACTATTAGGATATCATTGATTTCTTGTGATTACTTGGAAGCAATCAGGAAGCCCTTCAACTGAAATTTGCTCTTCTGTTTACTTAATATTTAACATGCATTGAAGTGTGAGCTGCTATGTCAAAAGTCAATTGGACTCTAAATGTTCGAGTTGGATATAAGCTTTTTTTTAATTTCATTATTTTAGCTTTTGATTACTCCTCTGTAACTACCAGTAAAACTTGTTTCTTTTCCCCAAGTTGCAGCAAGGGCAGGAATGGACACTTTAGGAAAAATGTCATTAATTGAGATGTTATATATTTCTAAGCGACTGAAGTTTGATCGTTTCAAGTGAATTGTCATTGTCTTGGTCCCTTTTCTATGGAATTGAGCTTTTGCTTAGTTGGGATATGGTGTTCATATCTGTTTCTATAGCAATTAATTATCTTTGTCAACTAATTCAATATTTGGGTAATTAAGTTTAAAAGATGAGTGAATTTTACAAATTTAATTTCTACGTTAAAATTATTTCTACAATAAAAAGTTGAATTAGAAAACAACAAATTCTCAACAATAAATTCTTGGAAGATGCCATAATGGTCTTATAGACAATTAAATAAATAGTTTTATGATAGTAGAATAATTTGAGTTACCTATAATTAAATATTTTATGTTTAATGGGGACATTTGGCCACACTGACTGTTAATTAAATCCCCTCATCTTATCATTAATGTCAGAAAATAAAGCGACATGGATATAATTTGCATCTGACTTGTAGAGATGGAGTTTAGTATTGAGGATGAGTCTAACCTATCTATTTGCATGATTCCTAGTGATTCAGTGGAATTTATCCTGTTGCGGGATAGCTGTGTCATAAAGCACTCCCTGTAAATAAACCTTGATTTCACACCTTCTCTACTTAGACATGCCAGTGATGCCACTATTGGCCTGCACAGGTCCACCAGTAATCCTGTTCTTTTTCTTTGCATATCTGTCACAAGATGTTGGTTTCTGGCATGATTTTCAATACTCCTAGTTGGGTACTGATTGTTTAAAACATGTTTATATATTACCTGTGACCAAGTGCCAACTACAGAACTTCTTAGACTTTTAGAAGTATTAGCTGAGTTTGCATAGGTTTCTTACTATCCAGTCAAATTAATTTTTGATCAGTCATCAGCTTGTGCACTTAATTCTTCTTTTATGATATGCATTGTACAAGGTGGATAGCACATACATGTTCAATGTAGAAGGCCTCATACCCAAACTTTGTGAACTTGGCCAAGAAGTAGGGGAAGATGATAGGAGACTGTTTTTGCGTTCAGCAGGCCTGCAAGCTCTTGCTTCCATGGTATTCTACTCTATGATCTGCAAGTGTTTATTTTCTATACTCTGGTATCCACAATGTTCAATTCAAATTTTTTAATCTATATTATCACCTTCTAAAGTCACTTTTGTACTAAGCTAATTTATATTCAGTTATCATGGTGTAGTAGCTCTTGTAACCCCGTATCTCACCAAAGAATCATCAAAATTTAGTTAGGGCATTGAGTTTACTATCTTCTTGAAAATCCCTTTCCATTGGAAAAAAAAATGGCTGAAAAGGTTTGATATTTGACTGTTGCAATGTCCAGATGTGTTTTGATACATGATCCCTGTCACCGGTAGTAATTTTACATGATAAAATTACTCTAGGATGTTGGAAAACTCACTGTAATATATTCCAAATCCAAATTACTTTGTGGAACTCTTGGTTTCACTAATTCCATGAACTGGAATGAGATGAATCGTTTGTTCATTATTTATAATAGATATGTTAGTCTTCAATTATTGAAAATCAAACTTATTCATCTCTGATCTCTTTCCTTACGAAGATACTGATTTATCCCTTGACTACAGGTGCTTTTCATGGGTCAATACTCACATATCTCAATGAATTTGGATGATGTAAGTTTAGTTTTTTTACTGTTCATTGTGTAATTTTCTGATTTCCCAATATCTTAACAAGATTATTACATCCAAGTTTATAAATTAAGATATTGTATCTAAAGAAAAGATATATGATTGTAAATTCTTTTTAATTTATCAGCTCTCTTACCAGCAAAGAGTCTTATGTTATTTTTTTATTTGCTGTTGAATTTGAGATGGAACTTTATTTTCATTTTTTTTTGAAGTATGAAAGTCAAAGGAATATTCCTCTCAAAATTCTGAAGAAAGTTGTCTTCTTGGATCGATAAATTATATCTACAAGGTCTGTATGTACATAAACTTTGGGTGATCAACTAAAGAAAAATTATCAGCAAGGTTAATTTTAGGAATGGCTTCCCTACCTTGACAATCTGGACAATTCCAATTCATCCTAGTACACAAACCATTTGTTACAGTTCTATGACAGTAGCTGAAGGATGATCCTAACATCTGTGTCATCGCTAATTCGTATTCACTTGAGATTTGCTTCTTATGAAGTGTCAAAGTCACATTTTAAGAAACATAATTTATAATCATGACAAATGCATGAAACTCATTTTCATTGTTTCCATCACAGAATTTGGTCCAATGTTGTTCAAACAAAAACCTCTTTATAGTTGAAAATTATCTACCTAATTATTGCATAACTCAGCATCAAGAAAGAAATCCAATATGATAGATTGCTTCTGAAGTCACATGATTGGCTAGATATTCTTAGTGGAAAACTTGGTGACCATTTGCCTTTGCAAGTTGTGCTAAAATAAAAAAGCTAATCAGCATACAAGGTACCATCATGTGTTTTTGACATGGTCAATACCCAATCCTATTTCTGAAACCAAAGTAGTTATTTCCATGTTTAAACTTTGTGCCTAGAAATCTTACTTTTAAAAGTTTGCCTAGTCATGCTAAGGTGAAGACCAATAACTTGGCAAAACTTTCCAAGTTTGTCATGCATTTTGTAATTCTCCTACTTAAACAAATGATATGTTCTACATTGTGCAACATACCAAGGTATGGCCAACTAAACAGCTGGCACTCTACCTGAAATAGACCCAATACACTGAGATGCCAAAGAGGCAGATTTATATGTACATTTTACTTGATTGATTTATGAAGTCATTTTTTGGTCTTGACACGTTACATCTATATAGAAAGTGAAATCGGTTAGTGAACTTATTTTATTTTTCATTTACATATTTTTATCACAATTTATATTCTTTCACATGGCTTCTGTGTTTAGTTGTTTCCTTTATAGAAAAATGTTTGATTTTTTTTCTTCTACTGGAACAGATTGTTGAAGTGATGTTGAATAATTATGAGGTTCATCAAATTGGTTTTGACAATAATAAGCATGATTTCCAATCAACTCATGATCATAATAAATGGGTAGATGAAGTTGTTAGGGTAGAAGATAATGTTTCATCCTTCCAAGACTCCTGGAAGAAGGTTCAAACGGTACATCAGATCATGAACGTGGAATTTGATGCCACAGTGTAAGAATTTCATTGTTGATGTATTTTTTTCTTTAACTATTTATCTTGTTTCTTAATTTTCAGTGCAAGAACTTCACTGTTATGTATTAATTTTCCTTTTACAATTTATCTAGTTTCTTTCAGTTAACATCTACATTGTTAACCAGGGACTTGACGAAATGCCCTGCACACTGGTCAAAAGTTTGCTTGCAGAATATGGCTAAACTTGCTGAAGAAGCAACCACTGTAAGACGAGTTTTAGAGCCTTTGTTTCGTAAACTTGACAGTGGAAAGCACTGGTCCCCAGTGAAGGGAATTGCTTGTTCTGTTCTATCTGAATTGCAACTTCTAATGGAGAATTCAGGTACTTTCTATTATTATTTTCTTTGTTTTCATGTTTTTCTATCTCAGCTTCTGCTAGACTGATGGATAAACATAGCCTCCGTCTACTTTCAGGACAGAACAATGATATGTTGATATCTACACTAATAAAGCACTTAGATCATAAGAATATAGGCAAGCAGATTATCATGCAGATCAATATCGTCAATGTTGCTGCTCATCTTACATCGCAGGCTAAGCTCCAAGCTTCACTATCTGTCATCACTTCTATTAGTGATTTGATAAGGCATTTGCGAAAATGCTTACAATTTTCAATTGAAGCATCAAGTCTCGGTGATGAGGATGCTGAAAGATGGAACTCTGTCCTCCATTTTGCTGTGGAAGAATGTATTGGAAAATTAGCCAATAAGGTCCTTCAATTTTCAACAGACTTCAAACTAGATTTTTGAACATTACTTCAACTATCGTTAGCAATTGGAACTTCACTCACTTGTTTTGAGTTTTTTGATATTGATTAATAGGTTGGAGATGTTGGACCTATTATTGACACGATCGCTGTTCTACTGGAAAATGTTCCTACTACTGTTGCCAGAGCAACAGTTTCTTCTGTCTATCGAACTTCTCAGCTAGTTGCCTCCATCCCAAACTTGTCATATCAAAAGAAGGTAATGCCGTCTTATATTCTCTTTATATTTCTGATGTAATTGCAAATTCAGGTGCATCACTTATCCATGCATTGCAGGCTTTTCCAGAAGCACTATTTCATCAGCTGCTCCTAGCAATGGCACATCCTGATCCTTACATAAGAGTCGGTTCTCATCGGATCTTTTCTTCTATTCTTATGCCCACAATTATTTGTCCTTGGTCAACTCCTGGTATTCCACTTTCTTTCAATGGATACGATCCAGAAGGAACACATTTGGTAGCACTCTCAGGTTATGCCTCCTCAAGAATCATTTTGGAAAAGCTCAGACTCAAGGGATCCAATGCCAATGGATCCCTAGTAAATGTAAGGGAAAAAGATAAGGCCACGGAAAAGGGCACAGATGGTCAAATGAAAAACTCTGATCCAAGCTCTGGTCAATACAGAGTTGACTCTTTTCAGAGCAAAAGTCAGAGCATGGTGTTTCCTCTTCTTGATAAATCAACTGAGGGGAAAGATGTTGGCAGACTTGAAGAGGATGTAGGCACTGTAATTTTTTTGGTCATTGAATGAGATATTTCCAAACCGCCAATTGGAGTGATATTCCCTTATCTGTTGAATTTTCTGTACTAATCTGCCCTTTTCATTTGATTGCGTAGGATCTGATGCTTATGCGATTGAGTAGTCACCAGTTGGGTCTTTTACTCTCATCAATTTGGGTCCAAGCCATATCACCAGAAAATGTGCCTGCAAATTTTGAGGCACTGGCCCACACATGCAGTCTAATTTTATTAGTTTCTCGAACAAAGGTACCTTCTTGGACATATTACTTACTTTTGTGTAGTTTTCTTTTCCATATTTTTGAAGATTTCAACTTGTAACCATTTCTCTCAAAAGATCAAGAAGTCACGATGTGTCCTATCTTCATCATAGTCACAAATTGAACTAGCTGGAACTATACACTCGATTACAACAAAGTAAACCTAGACTTACAGACTAACTAATTGTCTCCTAATGGATGTTAAGATAGATATAGTGAAGATTCAGATTACCACATGTGACGGTGCTAATATGATAATCAATTAGAGCAAAAAAATTTAGGTGTTAGGAAAATGTCTTATTTATTGATTTATAATAAAATATCTTGTGCATTCATGTCGCATGCATTAGTATTTTCGATCATGACCCATTAAAATTTTCCATGCATATTGCTTCATGTTGTACTCTTTGATTGTGAATATCTGCCCTTTAGCAGCAGTGCTACAATTTTTTTACTTTTCAATGTTGATTGACACATCATATACTCTTCCAGAACTCTAGTCATGTGGCCCTGGTTCGATGTTTTCAATTAGCATTCTCATTGAGGAGGTTTTCTCTAGATAACACAAGTGAGTTCCTTGATCATTATGCTACTTTTATTCCTTGATCACTCTGATATGAATAGTTTTCAATGTGAAAATCATGAAAAGTTCATGGCAGACCAATTTTATTTTACATGTTTCCAAGTTGGAAGTTTAATTTTCTATGCTATGTTCCTCTTGCTAATATACTCAGTAATCAGTTGCTAGTGTATTTTTAGGTTTAACTCATGTTCCAAGTTGAGTACGGTGTCACCCTGGTTTACTTTCTTCGTAGTTTTCCATACATATATTTATTGTTGTTCTTAAATATATTCTAGTTCTAATTGTAAACCTATGTTTCAATGGAGATGAGATTCAGTGGCGATTAATGGTTTTGAAGTTCTAAAGATCAAATTTTGAAATTGAAAGACAATTTTATCCAAGATAGCATTGTTTTAGAAAGCCTTTGTAAGTAATTGCACAGATAGAATTACACACATAATTTTACTGAAAAGATAAACAAGAAGCATATTTTTTTTTGTGCTGTTTAAGTTGGTATATATATATATATTTACATGAATTATGATGGTTTGTTAACATTCATTATTATATGGTATATGTTTTGTGTTATGTGTAATTTACCTTCTAAAATTATGGATTGCTTAGGATAATTATTTTAATTGTTAAGCAATGGCCATTGATTTATCTAAATAGAGTGTGTTGATCGGTTGACTTGATATATTGTAGGTAAACTCAAATACTGGCGATATAGCTAATGTTCTTTTTTAAATATAGATCACATCTAATCACACCCAAAATGATAAATGGGCATAGAAATTGAAGTTACTCCCACCCGAGATTGACCCTCAAGTTATAATACATGTAACGTGGTCTCCGCCACTAGCACACGTGATTAAGATAAGATCACATCTCTGTATATGGCAGTTTATACGTTTGTGAAACATATATATGCCATGGAGGACACTAGGACAAATATTAGTGAATACTCATTAAACGAGTTTATATACCTATTAAATAAATTTGAGTAAAACAATACTACCAATAATAGGTAGAAAACAAGTTTATGTTTGGTAGCTCAGGTATTGAGGAATAGGAAGAGAGGGGAGGTGATGTGATGTGATGATTTACCTCGATGATCTGTCAATAAGATCTTGTGCTTCAGGTGGCAATTTTTAGAGAATCGAAGAGAACTTTGTTATTAGACTGTAGGATTGCAAACTAACTGTCAATCTCTAGGACCATATTTATAGATTTAACAACATATTCAATCTAATAAGATTCAAGCACAGTAGGCTAAGTCTGCTTTAAGTAGTAAGTTTAATAATTCTGTAGTCTAATTCTCTGAAGAGGTTTATTTTAGGATTAATTGATAAATTTATCACGAATTTTTTATAATTAAACAACTCTAGAATGAACTTTCAATTTTTAACAGACTTATGCAAACTATCAATTTTATAACAAATCTAGCATATTAACAATTTAACAAAATAGATAATATATTTTAAATTTCTTAAAATTAGTTAACATATTAGTATATGACTTATTTAAATGATTGTAAAAAAAAGAACATTCTAAATCAAATAACTAACATATTAACATCTTTATTGTTTAAAAGTTCTTGCAATAATGTTAAAACATTTTTACAAGATGCTTTTTAAAAATATTATTATTTTGGTTATATTGTTTTTTTAACCATAGTAGTAAAATAAATCATATGCTAATATGTTGATTAATTTTAAAACATATTATGTAGTGATTAAATTGACAATATGTTATATTTGTTACGGAATTGAAAGTATGTTCATAGATTTGTTAAAATTAAAATTGAAATTTCACACTAGAGTATTGAAACTTAGTCCTAGATTTAGCAATTGCCCTTTTATTTTATTCGAATTGGTTCCCTTCTGAATAAAAAAAACTTGTCTAGCCTTGGGTTGTCGTAGACATGGAGAATAGGATACATAAACTTTATTCCAAGGCAGTTTAAAATTTCAGTGGAGTAATTGTAATTTTTAAAAGACAAATCTTCCTTTGTTCTTCCTTGCATGTCTGTTAAATGGATTTTCTAAGGGATTTCAATATTATGCTATGAGTGTGCCTTGAAAATTTCATTTTGTTCTAAAATATCACGAGTAAAGCAGACTATTTGGAACCTTCACGTAGAAGATGTTTGTATACCCTGGCATCGTCAATGCTTATATTTTCAGCGAGGGTCGGTGATCTTCCCGGAGTGATTACTGCAGTTAAGATGGGCACAATGGTTAGACATTTCCGAATGTTTATTCACATTATATATATATCCTAATTTTGTATTAAGTAGTCCTTTATTACAAGGCACTGATGTGGGCAATTGTTTTACAGGCTGATCCTCATCTCTGTCTAAGTGAAGATAGTAGGTTGCAAGAAACAGAATCTTGCAGTTACATTTATGGTTCTGAAGAAGATGATATTGCTGCAATGGAGTTCCTTGAGAAAGTTGAAAATGATGATACACAACTAAAAGAGACTGTCATTTCGCAGTTAACAAAGAGATTTGTGAGTCTACCAAAGGTAAATTTATTTGCATGCTCATGCTTTCATTTTTTTAGCTAATTCCACCTTCCTGAATTTTTTTCCATAAACATTTTCTTTTCGATCATTTTATTGTGGCTAATTGTAAAACGTTTTGTCAATGAAATCCCAGGAAAAACTCATATCCATAAGAGAGCAGATCTTGCAAGAATTTTCACCAGATGATACCCTTCCAACTGGTGCACCTTTATTCATGGAGACACCTTATCCATCTTCGCCTCTTTTGCAGAACGGATGTCAATCTTATGAAGAGGTACTATTTTTTATTATTATTCAGTTTGTCAGTTAAAATCAACTTTCTCATAAATGATATCTTCCTAGTTTTATTCTTTTATTTGCAGGTCATGACTCCTACGCTTTTGGAGGATGTGGACACATTTTCAGAAGCATTCAGAAGTCAATCAGATGGGAAAATGTCAGAGTCTACAAATAATTTTGATCTCTTGAATGTTAACCAATTGATTGAATCGGTATGTATTATCTTTGAAATCCAGGACAAACATCTTACGGTAACTTAGGCAGTTAAGTTTATCAGTTTGGTAATAAAATTAAAAGCCAAACTAGCTTCAGGTTGAAAAGTCTAATCCAAAATCATGTGGTTTTGATTTGGAGTTGCCTCAATGTAAAATAAAGTTTGAAAAATAAAGACATAATCATTCAAAAATTAAATAAAAATTACTTTATTACTTGGAATAATAATAAAAAGATTGCTATTTTTTAATACAATAAGCCAATAACACTAACACAGCCACTAATTAATATACTCACTTAGCTATATATGCAAAGTTTTCCTAGCTTCTAAACCAAAAAACACTCTGATAAATGATTTATTTTTGCTTGATTGATCAAATTTTGGGTTATAGATTATCACACCTAATGAAGATAATCCTCATACTCAGGTCATCAGGATTTTTATAGCCAAAATATTGTGTGTGAATTTCAGATGAACTGCACACGTGATTTTGTTTTCCCCCCTCTTATATTGTCCTACATGACACTTTGGGAAAACCAAGATTGAGAGAAAATAAAAATTTCTGGAAATTAATTTAGAACTGTTCATTTTATTTATTTTATTAGATAATTAACAAAGAAATATATGAAAATAAAAGGATTTAAGCTTGATTCTTATGCTTTGGTAGAACTGTTTACCCCTTTTTCTCTTATGTTTTATTTCTTGCACTAAATTAGATTTTCTCAATAATATTATTTAGGCTCATGATATACCTGATAATCTGAAAGGCATAGTGCTGCAGTTTTTGTTTAAAGCTTTGGAAGAATTACAACTGACTTCAAATTGTCTGCTTTCTTGATTCGGAACCACTCAGAAACTCTTGGCACCGACCTTAAAGATTATCAAATAATATTCTCAACTTTGTGATGCTACATGTATACTTTTTGTATCATGAATTGCAATCCAAATCTCCTTGCAGGTTAACGAGACAGCACGGCAAGCTGCTAGTTTGCCAACATCAATAATTCCAGTACCATACGACCAGATGAAAAGCCAATGCGAAGCCCTTATGAATGAAAAGCAAGAAAAACTGGCTGTGCTTCGGAGCTTCAACCAACAGCAAACTGACTGGAGAGTCATGCCAGAAGAGAAAATCATAAATGCAGTGAATACAAACCAGGCAAGACTCTGTAAATACATGTTCAGAACCATATTTCTTCATGTGAGTAATTGCAATTGACACCGTCTCTACATCTCGTGGCAGATTCTGCATTCTCCAGCGTCAATAAGAAGATCAGTTAAAAAGGAGCAAGAACATAATAACTTCGTGTTGAGTGATTCTGAGCAGTCCTTCAGGCTACCACCTGCAAGTCCATACGACAAGTTCTTGAAAGCTGCTGGCTGTTGAATATGATCCAGGATCAGTTCACACCCGATAAATCTAATAATGCGCGGTATAAAGTGTCTATATTTTCTTCCATTTATTCTTTTATCAAGGAATATATATTTTTTTTTCAAATGCGGAATCGTAAGCGAGAGGAACTGGTGCGCGAAGTGTTCTTTCTTCTTTAATCCAATAAAAAAGACAATATTATATATACGCCACATTATGTTTCAAAATGTGCTCATATCCATGTTCTTAATTTATAAGCACAGCTATTTTGATCTTCAAGGATCCTTTTATGCTTTGTATATGATATCAATGAGAAGTGGTTCTGATACCTTGTTAATCTCTAGCAATATGATTAGTGTCTGTTCACAACGGAGTGTGCTCACCCTTGCAGTTCAGGTTCGAATACACTGGTCCATACCAAACCTAGAACAAGCAAGACTGGCACTCTGAAGTCAAAACACATTGATACTGCCTTGTTCTCAGTTGCAGAGATGGTCCATCGAGTTTATGGTCCCTCACTGCACTGCAGTCTGCTGAGCTTTCAGCAGTGGCTATTGGCCTTTGGCCAGCAGACCAAGTGATCAGCTACATGCCATTTCGCAAAGCAAAAGTAGGGTTCCTCATCATCCACTTGTCTTTTCTGACGTGGTCCAAATCCTTAGCAAGATTCTTCACAAGATTCCTACCAATCTGTCTCTCAGATATTTCTACGACCAGGAGGATTGAGCTGACCACATAGTTACCAAACTAGTTTGTGTTGCATGGGTAAAATGAGTGGGTGGTTAGCTCATGGCGATTGAGGGCTTTGCCGTGATTGACTCGAGGTTAGATCCTTCGAGAAAGTTTTAACCTGGTTAGACCTGACCCTATCATTTCCAACAAACTAGTATCAACTGAGCCCGCACACTACCCTTCATGAGGCCAGTAGTATATAACTGAACGGGGATTTTAGCCTGCACACCTAGTGTGCACATCCGTGTAGGCTACATTCACAGCTCCGGTCATCCGGATTAGGTCCGGGCATCCGGAACTGTTTGCATGTGAGGATCGTCCACAATAAATATATAGGGATAGATGTATAGGATAACAGAACTGTATAATCGAAATCACTTACCTCATGTGTAAATGATTAGCTCCTACCCGACCACCAACTAACTAGGGTTAATAGCATGCATATGCAACATTCAGTTGTCTGCCAAGTATTCACGGTTCGATTTCCAGCTATGACGTATTTGTAGGGATTTTTCCTCCAGCTGAGATTCACAACCAAGGGATGCTAGTTTCTGTATCGTCCGTCGCGAGTGCTTTCTGATTTAGCCGGTGGGAAACTTGAGTGGGGCGAGCATATACGTTCTATGTCATCCATCGTCATCAAATGGTCCGTGACTATAAGAACGACAACTGACCGTTTAAATAGTTGTGGGTAATCGTTGCCTTCATGGAGAAGAAAAGGCCGAGCGAGGAGGAAGACGAAGACGCCGTGGTAGCGGCGGTGGCGGAGGACGAAAAGGATGCGAAGGGATGGTCCGACCAGAGGTGGCGCGGCCGGGGCGGTTGCGGCGGCGGAGTGACGCTGGAAGGATTCGTCTGGGGCTCGGCGGGGCTCGGCGAGGGAGGGAAGATGAGGAGGAGCCTGACGGATGAGGACCTGGAGGAGCTCAAAGGGTGCCTCGACCTGGGGTTCGGGTTCAGCTACGAGGAGATCCCCGAGCTCCGCAACACTCTTCCGGCGCTGGAGCTCTGCTACTCCATGTGTCAGATGTTACGCCTCGACGATCCGAACCAACAGATGTCTTCGGAGGATTCCCCTCTTCTCGCCGATTGGAGGATTTCCAGCCCTGGTAAGCTTCGTCCTCTCGTTTCCCTCCCAGTGACTCCAGCAATTTGGAGGATTCACAAAGACGATTCAGTTTTGCCTCGATTGATTTATCTCTTCGTCGTGCTCGATATTCCCCCACGAGCTATTTAAAACTTTGACGCTTTGATTTTTCTACTAGAATCGAAGGGTGAAAGACTATTTTGTTTCTACAATTTTGCCCTAAATCAACTTCCGCCATTAAATGCGTAAAAGTTGCAGCTTTTCTTATTTTCTTCTAAATCTCGACATCTGATCCTACTAATGTTGCAACAAATCATGGTTCATGCTACTTTGCTTCTGTGAGTTTTTCATCCTTTGCCATTGATTTGAAGCAACAACTTTGCCAAATTCAAGTATGGCTATTCGGTTCATCCCTTTTTGGTGTATTTATTAGGAGACGATCCAGATGAAGTTAAAGCAAGGCTCAAGTATTGGGCACAAACAGTAGCATGTACTCTTCGGTTATGCAGCTGAAGTTGTGCCTATCCTTTAAAGTTCACCTACCACTGGAAGAAGCAAGATCTATGCAATCCGCTGTAAGAGCTATCCTATACTTTTTAGAGTCAATGCTGACGATGGCAACTAAAGGCCCTTCACAATAAACAGAGATGAATAAAAGTAGAGGTTCATTATAACCTTTGAGGAAGAGTAACTCTACAAGTTCGTGTACGATACATGCCGAATAATTGATTCTTCTTCATATAAATGCTGTCCTTGTACCTAAATCTCAGTTTGCTCACAACAAAGAGTAATTATATGTTAACCTGCTGAGTGGTGATCCATTGGTAATCTGTGTTCATGTTGGTGAATCTGCCGACTTATATCACGGCTATCATAGTTCATTTAGCAGGTGCCTGAACTCTGAGGCTTGCGAACTCCCAATTCTGCACTGGTCGGGATCTAGAAGGAAAATCATTGGGTTAATTTCTCTTCCCAGATCTTCCTCGGGTTGTTAGCTCAGAGAATATTATCATATATTACATTGATATTTCTAGTATTTGGATCATTTTTTTTCCCTCATTCATGGCTATGGAACAGGAAGACTTGATACTCCTCAGCGACTAATGAAACAGTATCGTTGCAGATTCAAGCTGCTGGTTGGCATGATCTAATTGAGACTGAAATGAGATTTGCATATATACTCAATGCTGACCAAATCCAAGTTTGATCCAACCACAGAAAGGATCTTGTTGATACTCAAATAATCCTGAAATGGTACCTTCAATGTTTATACTATTATATCATAAATCACTTTGGAGGTGTAAGAGGTAAGGGAGACCAAATAAAATATAGTTAGCGTAAAAGCAGTCTAAAAGATTTGAATGTTTTAGTGATTTGCTTTGAATAATTTATTGGAGCAACCCAAAAAGTTGGGACTAATGATGATAAGTTATGTGTTTCAGCCATTAGAGTAAGGTCACTTGTTCTACGAGGATTCTAATCTGAACTCAGATGATTAATCAGCTTACGAACATCTTCAGATTGCTTCCATGGAAATAAAAGGTATTTTTTTTCGTTTAATCTTTGAGACTATAGAATGAAAATAACATCTGTGGCCAGTAATACTGACGGTTATTTTCCGAAGATACACGAACAGTAAAATTGGCAGATGGAGGAGGATAACAACTTCTCGGCAGTTTGCAAGATGCAAACAAGATTACTATTTTGTGTCGATACTGGAACATGCTTCCTAACATGTGTCTAATTTGTGAAAGTCACAAGATGGTCTCTCATGATAGGAACACTTGAAGTGATATAAACTTTGTAGTTTTGTCGACAGAGAAGTAAGAATTGTATTTAACACATGTTTTTGATACAGGAAACAACTTGAAAGTAGAAGGTAAGTAAGATTTGCTGAAGATAATTTGATTGAATAGGATTTGAAGGGATCTTCATCTTTTTTTTTTTCTTTTTTTTTGGACAGTTTGAAGATATCTTGAAACAAATGTAGATGATTCTCTCAAAACCAAATTGTTGAAAGCAAAAATTTGAAAACATGAGGAGAAGAAATTTTGAGTTTCCATGTCGTGATGGATACTCTTGATATTTTGAACTAATAATAAATGCTTCTGGGGTCGAATTTAAGGGTGTATTTTAAAATTCTTCATTTGATTTTTTTTTTAAATCTGTTATATGGAAACATTATAAGGAAAGAAAAGATTGAGAATAGTTTAAATTCTTCATTGGATAAATGTTTTATAATTATTTTTTATAATTTGTTTTTTCTATCTAGTTTTATTCAGAAAATAGAGTGTAAAAGTGGTAAAATATCTTATTGAGAATTCGAGACTCAGTTGAACGTATTAGTAAATTTTTATTATTATTTTTTATATAAAAATATGCATTGTTATGATTTTTTTGATTCTACATCTCAGGATTTGTAATATTACGGATAGAAAATCTTTTATAAATATTTTAGATTGATGATATTAAAAAGTATATATTTTTCTGTGTTATCATATGATATATATTTTTATCAGTTTAATATCGGATAAAAAAAATATTTTTTTATAAAGAGAGTTTATTATCAAATTTAATTTATGAATCTGATATATCTGTAGGTGCAATGACTAGTTTTAAATAAAGTTTAGGTTCAGATTTGAGCCTGTGAGTCTTTGACCTTTGGGGTTGAAAAATATTTTAAAAAGTATTTTAAATCATAATATCTAAATAGCTAGAAGTATCTGATCACTTTTCACAATTTGTTCAACCAACCCTCCTCTCCTACTACTTTATTCATTTGACCCCTAAAAAAAGACAGATCTGTATACAAAACTTTTATCAATATTGGATTTAGAAGAAAGAACGGTCTTAACTTGTAGCTTTATTATTCCCACCTACTTCATCATTAATTAATTAATTAATTATTTATTTATTTATTTCTTAGTTTGTTTGTTCTAATGAAGTCTTCAAAGTTGTGCCTCTTCAGGCCTTCACAATTTGAACTCTGACCAATTCATTTCTCCAATGACTTCTATATAAATTCCAATCTCCAATTCTCCTCAGCAGACATGAGCAAGTCTATGAAGAGATCGTTCGCCATCCTCTTCATCTTTCAAATCGTCATCTTCTTCTTCGCTTTCTTCTCCTTTGTTGATGCCACACAACTGAAGCATGGTCGCTGCGACGAGCTTTACATTGTCGAGGAAGGGGAGACTCTCCAGACGATAAGCGTCAAGTGTGACAATATCTTCATTTTGGACGACAACCCTCATATCGGTGACACGGACGATATCGGGCCAAGGATTGTTTTATTCATTAGACAAACTTGAGAGGTTGATGAAGTAGTGAAAGAAGTTTATAGGTGTGTTTGTTGCCATAGTTTTCTTGTATATTATAATAAAAATAGATATATTTATAATAAAAGTATTCACTTATTAATAAGTGAGAATAAAAAGAAATACGATGGGCAAGTCATAAAATATCTCCTTGATGAAAATCAAAACAGGGCGTGTTTGATGATTTTGAAAATAAGATGGTGCCATTTGACATTTTGCCACAAGCACATAAATGTAGCCCATTAAGCCCATTAAAAAGACCATTAAAAAGCCCATTGAGCCCAGTTCTTATACGTGAAGTATGATTCCACTTCAGCGCCCTGGTGATCTTCATTTTTTGAATCCCTAATTCGCTCGATTCGTCTTCCTGCGTCGGTGCTTTCTTTGCGATGGATTCATTCCAAGGTCGTCGCTTCGCCGGCGGTGGCGGTGGCGGCGGCGGCGGAGATATCCAGCAGCCGCAACAGAACCCTTTCTCTAGTCCTTATCATCATCAGCCCCAATCCCATCTCCCTACCACCTCTAATTACCCCTACACCCCTCCGCCTCCTCACCAGAGCTACTATCCGTCTCCTCCTCCTCCTCCGAATCCTATTTCGTCTCAGCATCAGCCGCCGCCTCCCCCGCAGTGGGTTCATCCGGATGGCCACTTTCAGCAGCAGCAGCAGCAGCACCATCATCACCCCGCTCCTGCACCGCCCTACCCGACGCCTTATGCAGCTCGGCCTGTGCAACACCAGCAGTACCCTCCTCACCACCCGCTGCAGTTTCCGCCGCCTCCGCCTCCCCATTCAGCTTTCACTCGGCCACCGCATCAGGTTTGATTTCCTGTTGTCCCTTCTATTCTCGTGTTGGAAAACATTCGGCTCATATTGTTCTTCAGGTAGCGTACGTGTCTGAGGCGTTGGCCTTTGTTGTAAAAAGGTTTTTTTTTTCCCCTTTGTTTGTGGACACTTAGGTTCTATGCTGGGATCCATAGTCCATTTTTAAAATATATATCTTTTTTTGTTCTAATTTGCTTACAGAAACTTTTTCACATCATCAAGAAATGATCCGATGGAGCTAGATGCATATGTTTCTTATCTACCTGATGATTTTTTGCAGGGATGGGGTGGTCAATCATGGCAACAGAATCAGGCATGGGAATACCAAGGTCAAGCTTAGTTTATATTAACACATTCCCATCCAACCCCAATACATCCATTTAATATAACTAAAGTTATATAAAATATAAGAAATTAATATGTCAAAAGGATGCTTTTTGTTTCTCATTTCCGTAGAAGCAATTACCAAAAATAACACATTAAAAGATAAAACTGTTTCATATATTAAAAGCTGTGCAAACCTCCAATTCATGAGCAAATTATCACTATTGCACACTTTTACTCCTCACCTTCCAGATTTAGTGGCTACACGACTTCTTTTTTCTTACCTGCTAAGGTTTCTTGCAGGTAAGGTTTCTATCTGATTTTTACTGATATCTACTTGATTCCTGATTATTTTTTTCATATTCTTGCATGCCTCCGAAGGATCTATAGCATTGCCAATTTCTTTGCCAAATCAGAATGGCTTTTGCTGATTCCTATCTAACTCGGCCAAGTCCATATTGGCCGAGTTTGCAAATCATGCTTTCTCTAGTGTTGAGTCTCAAGCTTTTGCAGACACCCAGACTGGAGACATTCTTCATTCTAGAGAAATCACAGTGTGTGTCCAAGGGAACTATTTTTCGTAGAATCCCCCTTAATTTCTAGAAAGCTGATAAGGATACTGCTCTACTCTGCCTTCTGACCTTTTAAGACAATCATGAGATATGGAGATTGACAGTTTTTGTATCTTTTCACCATTATTTTATTTTACTTTGCTAATTATTACCAGCTGATTATTCTTCTTGGCCATTCCTCCTAATAAGTCAAGTAGCTTGATTCCATTGTGCCTGAAATTTTACTGTTTACCCTTTTCTCATAATGCTAAAACTGGAATACTTTTTATTAGGAAGTTTCGCTTGCTTGTATGTTGATTTATTATCCTTCAATTCAGAAAGAAGCCTATCATATAATGCAATCGATGACTGGGCTGCCCGAGCAAAAGCATGGGCAACTGCCAAATCAGGAATAGATAACCATCAGAGTAATTCACAGGTTGTGTCTGATGGAAGAAACGAAGTCCATAGTCACACATATCATGATCAATATCAAGCCACAGTTGGTCCTCCTACAGATGCTCAACAATCTTTGCTTTCTCAGTCCACTAACCAACAGCTACCCCATTATACAATGGATCAACAGAAACAAGTTAATCACGTGTATCCTTCTACTTCATTGGTCTCTGGGTCAACTTATGTAGGAGACATGCATATCCATTCTGCTATTGGAGAAGAAGCTGTTGCACAACCGAAGGCTCATACTTCACCTAAAATTTTTTTTGGGTCTACACCATCCATTTATGAGCAGGAGGTACCTTATAGTTATTCTTCTGTCCCAGGTAAAGTTCCTTGTAGTATTTTTATTTGCATCTGGATGGTGTACCAATTCCTGGTACCATAATCATAGTCAGATTGTTTTTTTTTTTCCTTTTGCAATGGTTCTAGACAGGTGTTTTGTAGCTTATCATTATTTTACTCTCTATTTCATAGACAAATAATCTTGTGGTTGTGAAGTTTTAAGTTTCATCAGAACATTTTAGAAATTCTTCAAGAGCTATTAGTTATTGTTGGTTATTAGTTTCTCATTAAATTTATCTCTATTAGTTACTAACTGTTATACAACCAATTGCATTTATTAATCTGCTTTTTTTTCCCACTTTGATGACATTAAAGATTTTTTTTTTTTCAAGCAATCATATGCTACAGTTTAGAACAATTTATTTTCTGATGTTTTAATATGGTGGTTCCATTTCTGTCATTATCTTGCAATTCCAATCTAATGAATGTAAATGTTAAGTAGTCATAGTTCTAGAATTGAATTAAACCGGTTGCTCACCATTGCCTATAATTTTGCAGTGTGACATTTATTTTCATTATTTTTTCCTCCTTTTAGATGTGAAGGCAATGCCCATTTTTTATCTGCAGCACTGATAATTCTTATTATCAGGACTTTGTTTGGAATTCAGAACCCTTTTACTGAGTTGTAGATTATGGATGCCACAGTTAATTATTGAAATGAAGATACACTTTACAGTGCATTATCAATAGTGTAAGAGATTAACTGTGTTAAAAGATTTCTGAGGTGATTGCTTTGAAATAGAACAATGAAGTTCCAACTCAATGATTTCATTGCTTTTAGCATATACTGTGTTCTAACAATTGTTGACACCTGGATATAGTGCATTCTAGTTGATAGTTTGTCCTGATTGCCTATGCTATGCAAGGGTTATTGTTATAAAAAGGTTGGGAGAAATTATTGCAAAGTTTCATTTGTTTAATTGTTGTTTAGAATGGCTGTTCTATGAAAGCAATAGAACAGAAAAACCGTTGAAGATAAAGTTAGTTATCAATGTTTAGATTTAGACTGTACCATAAAGTGGGTAAGATCATTTGATACATTGATGAGCTTATGTGATGCTTGTGACATTGTATTAATGGCGTTAACATCACGCAATGACCAAAGTTTATGGCATACTGACATTATAACAGTTGGCTGTGTATCCTTGTTGACTGCATAGAATTGTTGTCCTTACTACTGAGGGAAGAGGAAAAGGAGTCAGTTGGTTATGCTATCATTTCAATCAAACTGATCACTGGTTCCTGATTTATTTGTGCAATTTTTTTTTTCAGATTTATATAGAGGTTAGTTGAGTAATTTAAAAGTGACAACTGAGTTAATGTCTAGGGATGGGTGAGTCATGGTTCTACTAATTGATCTTGAAACCTATGTTACTCAGACCCATGTACGACTGTCCTACAGAGACATGGATTCAACTATCTGATATGACAATTTCTAAAGATCTTCACAATTGATCAATCGACATATTGGGTCTTAAGTGTCACTTTCCATCAAGTACGGAGGTAGTAGATGAAGAGTTCAAGTTTTGCAGCTTGAAACTATGCTATGGCCATTTCTATTATTTTTCAATGTGAACCTTTCTTATGAATGGTGGATGAGGAAAAACACTGTTCAAATAACCCACACTTTGCAACTTTTGGCGAAATGTAAATAGTTATAATTCTCTAGTCTCATCCATATCCCAAAAGTGCTAGGAGAATCATGAACACTATGCCGACTTTTCTTAATTGTGGAATTGCGTGTTGTTTCAAAAAACAATCATAATTATTCTTGAGATTTCTTGTATCTCAAATTTCTTGTGATTTCCTTTTTTTTTTCTGCTGAGATTGTGAAATTTTCTAGTTGAGCTGTTCTAGCCTATTTTTATTCTCACTGTAGATGTGAGGTATATCCAAATTCAGACAAGCCTTGAACTGTATAACTACAGAATGGATGTCTTTTGTCATGATCAAGTGATCAACTGAATAATGATACCACAAGATCTCTGTAACTACAAATAACTGCTGTCATGCAAGAAAGAATAATTTGAGTTTGATGCTTTCTCATTTTTATCTTAACTTTATGGTGAGGAATCAGGAAGGTAATAAGATCACTGCATTCTTATCTCTCTATCTTTTCTTGTTTTGGTTAAGGCTTTTTCAAGGTTTTCTAGGGAAGTTTTTTATTCTGTCTAGTAAAAGAATATCCTTTAAGCTTAAAATTAAAAACAACTGATGATCTAATAACTGTTTGTAACAATTTGCCACTTCCATTGATATGATCTAATAACTGTTTTTGGATATGTTTCTGGACTATTGTGCAAAAGTGTGTTCCAGAGAGTTGGTTTAGAGCAAAATCTGTGCCTTTGATAGGACAGTGTCTATTTCACTGTCATTTTGTTAGAAGTGCACATTTTTTGCTTCTGCTCCATTCTTCTGCAAGTGATTTTTGATTGTTAATACAGGTAACAGAGACTCTGTCAATCAGTTTCATCTGCCGGTATTATCCTCTCGAGAAGGTTTTGTTCATCCACCACCAGCATTAACTGATCCAAATGTAGCAGTTGATCATGCTCAGGGCAGACAACCAACCGACTACACAACTGATCCCAGCAATATGCCTCTTGATTTTCAGCCTAGGCCTGTTTCGGACCTTGAATCACATCCAAAAATAAGTTATGGTCCTATTCGATCTGAGTCTCTGGGAATGATTGATCAAGATGCAATTACTATGCCTGTTCATGCTTGGGCTCCTCCAGCTGCTCCAGCAGTTCTTCCCCAAGTTTCCATTTCAGAATCAGCGACACAGGTTGCAACTGGTGTTTCATAATCATGTAATTAGTGAATTTGAATTTATGAACTGAAATTGTTCTTTTCTAGTACAGTTGGATCATCCTTTTATCCCACACCCTGCCTTAGGGCCACAACCGCCATCAGTCTATGGAAGGTCAATAGGGCCCAATTTTAGGCCTGGTGTCCCACCTACTAGTCCTCTCTTTGGTTTTGTCACAGGGGCATCTCTTAATCATGCATCAATTATATCTGCTGAAGCAAGTGGCAATTTTAATCTCTCTGAACGCCCAAAGAAAGTAGGTTTAGTTGTGTACTTTTGAATCTTCATTTTGTTCAAAGTTAAGAATGACCAACATTTGTGTTTCCATATCAAGGCTGCAGTACCTAATTGGCTTAGAGAAGAAATCATAAAAAATAAATCAACAATAGCAAGTACTTATGCCAGTCATCAGAGTGGGATTTCTTACAATTCCATGGAACTGGAGGATGATGACAAACTGTATAAGGCGAGTGATCAACTTGGTAATGCGAGTGCTGATTCAATCAAATCTACTGAAGACAAAGATGATGATGAGGTTTTCCCTTTGATTACAATCTTAAATTTCTTTTTTGTTGAATCCTACAGTTGCGTTGCATTTGATCAAGCTTGCTTATTCACTTATTATACATAGTTTTATCTACAATTTGAACTTTTACTTTTTTTTGCTGAATCCTACAGTTGCATTGCATATGACCAAGCTTGCTTATCCATTTATTATACATAGTTTTATCTACAATTTAAGGAAAAGTATTATCTCCTGAATACCTTTGATAGTGCCCATACCATTGCACGTGTTGTCTCTATTGGAAGTGTTGTCTGCATTTACTGTGGTATATTGCAAAACATGCAAGTAATTCCACAACAATCTCTCATCAGAAAAACAATTCATGCTTTTAAAATTCTTGTCAATTGGCTTTGCTAGTACTGGCTTTTTGCAATTCCAAATTGGCTATTGTCCTTGCACACTGTGAGGCTAGTTTTCTTCCATAATCAGAACACGGTGCTTTTGAAAATTATTCTTATTCTTGTTGTAAGCCTGGCATTGTATTGTGTAGGATGGAGCTGAAGATGCTAGATCAGCAGCAATAAACCAGGAGATAAAGCGTGTGCTAACTGAAGTTTTGTTGAAGGTTATCTTTCCCACTGGATATGCATTCTTAAAATTATTTGGTTTGTTTTTGTGGTGTTTATAATTTTTGAACCAACAGGTTACAGATGAGCTTTTTGATGAAATTGCTCTGAAAGTTCTTGATGAAGATGATCTAACTGATGAAGGTAAAGAATATCTTTTCAAGTAATTGAAAATTCTACAGTCTTCTGTTAATGTTTAACCTGTCCTGGACTCTCCATAACTTCTCACATCTTTCCCCTGCAGTAACTGAGGACAAAGAAGTTGGAAATCATAGGGTCTCTGTTTCAGGAGTATCAACAACTAATGCTTCTGAAAAAGGTTTTAGTATCAACAATTGAAAATTCTGGCATGCAGTCTAATGCAAGTGATATTTTGGGTCTCGCTAGTTATGCTTCTGATGAAGAAGATGATGATGATGATGACACTCATACCCCCAAATTGTTGTTGGTTAATGGAAGTGATAGTATGTCTCCTGAAAATGAATCCAGAAGTGGTGAGAATGACAAGATTTTAATTAACAAAGGACTTCGAAGAGGTCCAGATGGTGTTGCTAGTGGAAGATTAGAAACCATTGATTCTTCTAATTCCAATTCAAGAAATCATGTTCCAACTTCTGTGACCATGAATGCCTCACTTTCGGATGGTAATTTGCCTGATCATGCAAAGAAACAAAAAGATCCCTCTGTCACTAGTTTGCAACATCTACCTTACAAGAATGACATTCCATCTAAAATTATTTCAGACAATCACAATGCTTCACAGTCAAAAGGTAAGACAATTAGCAATAAAGTTATTAAAGAAGATAATACACTTGCCTGTAATACTGCTGGAGAATCAGTGATTGCCAAGGAGCATGTAAGGGAGTTGAAAAAATTTAACGGAAGTGAAAGATACCCAGAAAAGAGAAGCTACAGCAAAGAATCTGTTAAGAAGGAATCGACTATCACAGATAAGCCAAACAGTGATTCCATTGAGACAATATCTTATGAAAACAAAAGAAGAGCAAAAGAAAATGCCAATGAGAAGAATAATTCAAATGATACAACCGAGGAAAGGAGTAACAAACGAGGAGCAAATTCTATGGATTCTAATGCCAAAGATCTTGGTAGCATCAAGGACAGAAAGATAGGTGCTGTAAAAGATAAAAAGGAAAGAGACAAAGAGGATACTGACAGAAAAAAGGTTAAATCAAAGGATGATAGACAACGCAAGTCTAGACACGACACAAAGGATCCAAGGTATATCAGTAGAAAATCACCTAGCCAAAGACGTAGCAAGGAAGGTTCTTTGCACGACCATGGTACTTCAAGTGATGAACCCTTTGAGGTGTCAAAAAGGAGGTATGTTCTGGTTTCTTTATTGAGTTGACATATTTTGCATGCTTATCTTGATATTATTATCTGCATTTTAGGAGGATGCATTCTCGTTCACCACCAACAAACAGATCCAAGACCAGGTATCCTAGACCAGCTTCCATAATCTTTTTCCATAACCAAGAGATGAGAATGAACCATGTAGAAAGGGTTCAACTGTTTCATTTTCAACCTCCTTTACCTTTTGACATGGTTTTCAGATGAACGGAATGGACTATTTTTGAATCCTTCCCATGTCTTTATTATGCACGTGTTGGATTTAGTCTAGTTTGTCCTTTTGACCCATGAAGAGAGGGGAGGAGTGTTAACAATATAAATGTCTGTTGATCACTTTGAGATTGAGCATCAGAGACTAGTCGCAGCTAATCAACCTTGGTATATTATTGAATTTTCAGTTGTCCAATTTGCACATATTCATTCAACTAGTAAGATTTAACTGATGCTAAATGCATGTCATTTTAATCGACATTGGCACCTACTTCATCTTTTTAAACACGTACTAATCTAACATGTGTAAAAATAATGGGATATGCTAGAGGTTGAGAGACCAGACCCTAATCAAGTTACTGGAAGATCAAGGTTTAAGTTGGCTCAACAACTTTCTAGGAGGCTCAAAATATTATTCATGTCTGCAGATCTAGGTCTTCTGCTATTATCTTTTGATAACTTTTAAAGTGTTATTGATTGATGCCTGCTCTTTGCTTGTGTTTGCACTTTATATCCTTTTCTGATATTGGAAACCAGGATTAGCTTACAACTTTTAGCCTCAAATGTAGGTTCTAATATGAAAATTTCAATGTGCATTATGCAAGCTAGTTTCAACCAAAAGTTATTACACATTTCAAGCCTTTAAACAAATTCCATATTTAATATAAAGTTTGTTATGGGAAGTTTATTTTAATACGGTTAGTTTAGTGCTATTAATTAAAATTGAAAATTTTTATGGTAGGGATGGTTTATAAGGATATTTTTTTGTCATGGAACTCTTCAGACAGTAACCTCATAATTTCACTGTTATGGAAAGTTCTAATTATTATTTTGAGATAAACTTTACATAAATTGATTTAATCTTCATCTTAGGCAGTGGCTATTCACAATATCCTCATAATCTCACTGTTATCATTCTCCGATCCTGTAATCTTCACCTTCCTAAAACAACGATATCCTCCATTTGAAGTAATACAGGCTGTGTCCAAATGTTGGTTCAGTTTCAACTGAACCAAATTTCTGTTGTTTATTGATTTAATTGCTAAAAAAAAAAAAAAAAAAAACATAGGTAAGATTACTCAACTTTCATGTTCTCAGATGCTTCAGGATGTAGTGGAACATTGCTGACGATTCAAACTTCTTTCTAATCTTTTCGTTTTTGGATACGTTATGAATTCTTTGTAGCTGTCACATATCTAGCCATTTTCAAGTCACTGTGAAGGTTACTTTTATCAGTGCTGATTTGTCTAAAACTATGTTTTTTTTAGAGAAACTGATGTATAGCTTGCAGGTTGGTTTCCAGGAGTAAAGAATTCAGAAACACAACTTGTGCCTTTTTTTTTATAGTTTTTTTACTTACCAAATTAGTATTTATGTTTCAATTTCTAGACAAGTATCGCCGTCTCCCAATAGGAAGCACTCTCATCACAGGCATTCTCCCTATTCTTCCGATAGAAGGTAAGTCAGCAAACTTCAATATTGTTGAGGTTAAAAACAATTTTCATCCAGGTGAATGTGAATTGGACTTCTAGGCTCTGCTTCCCTTCCAATTGAGTTTTTTGTGTGTGTTTTGATGATAGTTCTTTTTTGTTACAGGAGATCTAGATCCAGAACACCAGTTCACCGTAGGCGATAAGCACTAAATGTGTAGGGAAGTTGTACCTCGTGGAGAAGGTCAAATGTTTGTCTGGGAGGTGAATATTAGTAGCAGAAAAGGCATTTATGCCACCACTACTTGTATGAACCACTACTACTTGTATGAATATACTCCCATAAGTTTATTATCCGAGAAAGTCATTCGGAAATCAGCTCATCGCCTTTCGGGTATGTTTGATGATTCAGATGACAGATGAGTTTGTTGTCCAAAGTGGATTTGTGATGACAAATTGGGCCAATATTTCAATTTTCTTCACCCACATTTTGTCCATTAATGTGGAGAAGTGAACGCAAGTCAGATGGCATGTGATAAACTGTAAGTTAGGCTTTATGTGTCTGTTTTAATTCTGATTTCACCTCAGACAAAGGCATTGTTATAGATTTGAGTTTTGTAGTTTCATCTCCTTTCCAAATGGAAAATATGTATTGTCACAATAATATTGTAAAGTAGAAGAGAATTAAAAGGATTAGAGTTCTAATCTGAATATTTTAAAGATTGATCTGTTAGTATGCACAAGTTATATTTTGGATTTATTTAATAGACACTTGATTCCATATGAAAATTCAGTTTTATTCCATATGGTTTAATTAATATATAATGATAACTATTTGCTCTATTCTAATTAACAAAGCTTTAACCTTTTTTTTTTCTTCATAATTAAATTCCTTTAATATTCTGCCTGATCATTTTCTCTACCAGAAATTGATATAATAATAAAGTTACTTAACCTCCAAACTAGGGAAATTTTCATTTTACCCACTGCAATTTTTTTTTAAAATCTCATCGCCTTATCTTAAACCATAGAGGCATAGACAATGTCGATTTATAGAACAAAACAATGATACGAGAAAAGTGGCAGAGAATAGTTTTGGAGGGTAAAATGAAAAAAAATAAATAAATTAAATTAAATGGGCTCCAATTCGTGAGGCGAAAGGCAGAGGAGGAGAAGGAGAGTTGACTAGGTCTTCCTTCTCTATTGCTAATAAAAGCTTCAACGCCACAATTCTCTCCTCCCCTTCCTTTACCACATTAACCTCGTCCATCTCCCCGGCCGGAGCTCCGCCCGAGGAGGAGGAGGAGCTGGAAGAAGAATGCCATCCTCCGGCGGCGCCGGCCGCCTCGCCGAATTCTTCTTCTTCTTCTACTTCTTCTTCTTCTCCACCCTGATCATTAATCTCCATGGCCGAAACAGAGCTCTCGCTCAGGACTACGACGACCAGCAACAGGACTCCGGCTACCACCCCAAGGAAGAAGGCGCCTGCAACGGCGTCTTCCTGACCTACACTTTCCAAGGGAGGGAGAGAGAGTTCCCGCACGTGAAGAACGCGTCGGCGCAGGCGTACGCGTTCCGGGCGTCGGCGACGGTGCTGAACGCGATGGCGGAAGACCTGAACACGTGGAAGATGTTCATCGGATTCCAGCACGACGAGATCCTGGTGTCGGCGTCCGGCGCCGTGATCATCGACGGCACCGACTTCCCCGCGAGGGTGGGCAACGGCACCACGTTCGCAGGGTTCCCGCAGACCGACCTCCTCTCGGCGATCGAGACGGCGGGGGACATGAACCAGATCAGCGTAACGGTGGACATCACGGGGACGCAGTTCGGCGTGAAGCCGCCGGCGATCCCCATGCCCAAGACGATCAAGTTGCTCAACGACGGCTTCGATTGCCCCGCTCCCACTCGAAAAGGTACTTTTTTATTCCCCACCTTAAAGTTCAATAAATTGCATAAACATCAATGTATGTATGTGGTTGTAAATGATTAAAAAAACAGGGGGGCACATGTACTTGTGCTGCGTGAAGAGCAAGAAGCACAAGAAGGCGGCGCCGGCGACCGCCGCCAAGTTCCTTCCGCGCATGTACGGCGACCTGACGATCGCCTACGACGTGCTCCAGGCGTACCAGACAAACTACATGGCGCAGGTGACGATCGACGTCAACAGCCCGATGGGCCGCCTGGACAACTGGAACCTCACCTGGGACTGGAAGCGCGGCGAGTTCATCTACAGCCTCAAGGGCGCCTACACCCTCAAGCACGACTACTCCTACTGCATCTACTCCGCCGCCGCCAAGTTCTACCGCGACTTCGACTTCAGCCCCGTCGCCTCCTGCGAGCGCCGCCCTACGATCGTCGACCTCCCTCCGGAGCGCGCCAACGACTCCCAAATCGGCCGCATCCCCTTCTGCTGCAAGAACGGCACCCTCCTTCCCGCCACCGTCGACGCCGCCAGGTCCAAGGCCATCTTCCAGCTGCTCGTCTACAAGATGCCGCCGGACAACAACAACCGGACGGCTCTGTTTCCTCCCCAAAACTTCAAGATCAACGGCTTCCTCAACCCGGAGTACCGGTGCGGCCCCCCGATCCGCGTCAGCCCCATGGAGTTCCCCGACCCCTCCGGCCTCATGGACAAGTCCTACGCCATGGCGAGCTGGCAGGTGGCCTGCAACATCTCTCGGCCCAAGAACAAGGCGGCGCAGTGCTGCGTCACCTTCTCTGCCTTCTACAACGACTCCGTCGTCCCCTGCAGCACCTGCGCCTGCGGCTGCCCTGACGACGCGGCCTGCAACCGCCAAGCGCCGTCTCTGCTTCTCCCCCCGGAGGCTCTGCTTCTGCCGCCGGAGAATCGCACGGCCAAGGCCAAGGCCTGGGCGCACATCAAGCATTGGCGCTTTCCCAAGCGGCTGCCCTGCT
This sequence comes from Kaempferia elegans, assembly GCA_037974815.1. Lineage (NCBI taxonomy): Eukaryota > Viridiplantae > Streptophyta > Magnoliopsida > Zingiberales > Zingiberaceae > Kaempferia > Kaempferia elegans. Next base: position 8,815,050 of record JBBPFQ010000017.1, read on the forward strand.
TGGACAACTGCGGCCTGAGCATCAACTGGCACCTCATGTCCGACTACCGCACCGGCTGGACGGCGCGCATCACCCTCTTCAATTGGCGCGACTACACCTACAAGGATTGGTTCGCCGCCGTCCGCATCCCCAAGGCCTACAAGGGCTACGACAAGGTCTACTCCTTCAACGGCACCAAGCTGCCCCACCTCGACGACACCCTCTTCTTCCGCGGCTTGCCCTTCATGAACTACTTGCTGCCGGAGACCGACGGCAAGACCGCCGGCGACCCGAGGGTGCCCGGGAAACAGCAATCCGTCATCTCATTCACCAAGAAGCTCACGCCGGGGATCGAGGTCCTACGCGGGGACGGCTTCCCGACAAGGGTGTTCTTCGA
>JBBPFQ010000017.1:8826842-8861164 GCA_037974815.1 Kaempferia elegans
TGACTTGTCTGCCATTCTATTTGATTACTATCTTTTACATTCTTTAGGGAAGCAATTCAAAATATGATGGAGGTTAGTGAGGTAAAAGCACAGTTGAAACAGTTAGAGGTTGCTCTAGAGATGAGAGAGAATAAAACACAACACTATGAAAAGGAGTCTTGCTTGGAAAAACAAAGAGCTAATAATGCTGCTTTGGAGGCTAAAAGGCTACAGATGATGGTAGTCTACCTATGTTTACCTCAAGGCTTAGTTTTCCTTGCTGTAATTTGTTTCTTTATTTGGCAATTTACTTATGTTTGCTCTAAAAGACATGTTTGATTACTTCTTTTGGCAGTGGTCATAGTGGATATGTATTTTAGTTTCTAAACTGTGGGTTAGTATCATGCATTCATGCTTGGATTAGATACATTGGTATTGTTAATTTGACTGTGTTCAAGATTCCTTACTTAGACAGTGTTGTGGGGGAACTTATATAGCCTATTTTCTGATAACTTATCTTTTTTGAAAGACTTCAAAGAGACTTGGCCTCAGGGATGTGTTGGATTGCAAAGCAGCTAGGTTCCAATTTCTTTCCATCATTGGCAATCAAGTCCAATAACCTTTCTCTGCAGTTTTCTGGTCAGAAACTGGCCGTCCACAATTTCTTTACATATGTTGCAAATCAAGGTCAATAAGCTGTCTCCAGTTTGCTGGTGAGAAATTGATCATCCATGACACTGTTGTAGAAAAAGAAGTGGCTCCATTGACATACATTCTGCTCCATTATTTACCTTCAACATCTTTGTTTGATTGAATCCCTATTTTTATCTTTTATTCAAAGCTTCTTCTGCCATATTTTCCTTGCTTTCTGTTATACATAGCTTTTGGATGGTCTATGCTTCTTCCTTGGAGTTTAATAAATGTTAAAGTTACAGACAAAGTGGACCAGTATCGTGCTTTCTCCATATGTTGGTCATGTGTATAAGTTGTCAAAACTAATTTGAAGACTCGATATGGGGCTTGCTGGTTTTGAATTTTTTGCATATTATGTTGATCAGCTAAATTTCCTAAGAAACTCTTTTACCACATGTATTCACTTCCTACCTTGCGCATATAACGTTATGGAATAATCACATTTGCTCTGTTTATTGACTTTTATGTTTCATCTGGTTCTGATTTCAAACTTGGAATCCAGCCAATCTAATCCTCGTTACAATAAGTCAGACTCAATCTTCATGTGCTGCCTGCAAGGTATATCTATCTACAGGCTTCAGAATGCTTTTTTGTTAGAAAGGAACACACATCAATGGATAATTAGGTGCAGCCTCCATACTAAGCTAGTCAGTTGACCATAATTTGTTTTCAAATAGTTCACATGGCTGTACGTGAAGTTACATTCTTGTGAAACTCCATTTTTAAGTATCTAAGTGTTAATTTATTTCTTTGCTGCTCTCATGGGTAAAGTTGTATTATATTCTTTGGTACCTGACATCTTTCTCTCTCTCTATCTCCCTTTGAAGGAAAAGAGAGTTTCATAATCTTAGTAGTTATATGATCATTTCTTATTAACAGCTCTCTTCTGTTACGGAAGAAAGAGATAGGTTGAAGAAGGAAGCTGCTATGCTTAGTAAACTGAAAAATTCACATGAAAGTGGACTACCGAATGAAACTTTAGTCAAGGTTAGAAGTAACCTTGTTGTTCCCATTCTATTTTTAACCCCTTTCTTTTTCCTTGCTAAGTGAACTGAATCTTGTAATCTTCACATATTTCTTTATTTGAGATACTAGGATTTGGAGTCATCTCTTGCTGATCGAGAAAACACAATCAAAGAACTGCAAAATAATTTGCATGAACAACAAGGAGTTGTTAATCATCTACATGATGAACTCAAGATATTGGGTGAACAGCTAAGTAGCGAGGCAAGAAGAGTAAAGTCGTTGCAGCGAGAGGGTGATCGCTTACGTGCTGAGATCTCTCTTTTGGAAGCAAAGGTAAGAAGTACCTTGTTTTTTTTCTTTCTTTTCAGAAAAAGAGAGAAAGAGAGAGAGAGGTGGTACCTTTGGTGTTACTTGTTTTGTATTGGCCATTACTCTTTGAGTATCTCACTTTTCAAATTTGGAATGTTATTGGGCCTATAGAAGTTGATTTGGCTTTATTTATTCTTCGATTTGAAAATTTTAATAATGGTTGTTAAGATATGATATCCTTCAAGACATTTCATAAACTCATTCTCTCTGCTCCTACTTATTATATGCCTTGGGTTCTAATGGTTGTTTGCTACTACATATGAATGTTCCTTATGAATTATTGGGTTGCTGTTTGGATTTAAGGCTTCTGGTTTTCTTGAGGAATTATTTAATTATCATGCATTAAGAGTTTTGTTTAAGATATGTGAAAGGTGAACTCTAGAAAAGGATCGTGATTTTATGCATTTGTTCAGGAAGACATTTTGAAAGTTTGAATAATACATTTTCGCAGTTGTTTCTTGCTTTCTAACATTATCTCTGATGCCATTTTTGTATAAATGAAATATATCATGCTTTTGAGTTTATCTAGACAATGTGGTACTTGATAGTGTCTATCTTATTATTGCTTTGTTTTAGTGTTCATAAATTTGTGGTAACTGTTTGCTTTTAACATAGCTGGGCCATGGGGATTATTCTGCTGCGAATACAAAGGTGCTGCGCATGGTGAATACTTTAGCTGTTGACAATGAAACCAAGCATACGATAGATTCATTGAGAGAGGAACTGAAGAAGACACAATCAAAACTACAAGCCATTGAAGAACTAAAAGGACAGTCTGGTATAAACTTGTCACTTTAAGAAGGATTGGAAGACCAGTCATTAAATATGTGTTTATTTTACTTTTGGAGTGTTTTCGGTTTTTTAATGGTATTAATGGTGTCGGCATTACTTCCTTACTATTAATTGAGTTTTAATACTTACTGTGGAGCATCTCCAGCATTGATCTGTGATGTTTTACATTTTTTTTCTTCTAGCAGTTTATTTCCTGACTATAATGACTAGGTTAATTGCAACAAACAGAATCTACTGCCAATTTTCTACTAGCCTTTTATCAATCATGTTGATTATATATTTCCAATTGCACTGCAGTCTCTTATTGCATATGGAATATTTATTTTTCGCAGAAATTTGGCATAATCTAGTTAGTTTGATTGGTTTTTTTAAATCTGTTTTGATTTGTTATTAGTGTTTACACAAGAATCATAAATATGATTCTCCAATGGATTTATAGAGCATTATAGATATAATGAATTGATTGTGATTGAGCACTTATCTTGAGAATTCTAGCTACTTGTTGTCTAAGAGTCACTGGCTTAAAATTTGGCTAATATTTACAACTTAATCTTATCTTATTTGCTTAACTAAACTTGGATGTTAAAAGTAGTATAAAAATCTATAGATTTAATTCTTTTACTAGAAAACTCTTTTTCCTATACTGAGTAGGCAAACAAATTTCAGATCAAAAACTTTAAAATGTTATTCTGTTTATCATTTCCTGAATTTACTCTTATAACTGGCAACATGAAACTGTATCTAGTATATCTCTCATTGCTGCTTTTAGTGTTTTGGTAATTGGCTCACAAATAGTTTACTTAATGTTGCCTTATTTAAGCTTTGCAGATGCTGCTAATATGATAGATGATGGCATACCTGAAAAGCTAGCACAACTGAAAAGTCAGATTGCAACACTTGAGAAGCGTGAAGAGAGGTGAGGATATGAAGCTTGCTCCCTATTGGTGTAAAAAAAAAAGTGTTTAGCTATACTTTATCTTCAAATTAAATATTCCTTCACATCTTATTGGTAAACAGATACAAGGCTGTTTTTGCTGAGAAAATTTCCATTTTTAGAAGGGCCTGCTGCTTATTGTTTGGATATAAGGTAAGGGTGAACTGCAGAAGCCGAGTTGAGATGATTCACCATCTCTTGTTTTCACTTTTTAATCAGGAGTAGAATACCATATATTGAACCTATAAGACATTGACAAACCATGAGTTCCAACTATTTATATTTGGTTAATATATGAACTTTATCAGTGGTTATATTTATTTTATGATTACTATTTTGGTAAATCTGATTCCATTTTTATTGTAAATTTTGTTGAAAATTTAATTTTGTTCAAGCCTGTTACAAGAATTAGCAAATTCATCATTTTGATCTTATGTATAATATTTACTTGTTCTTTTTTAAACAAACTATTCAATGAGCACTGTGCATCAAATTGGTGTTAAAGGCAAAAAAGTTTTTGGAAACATAAGGAATTTAAGATCTGTTTGTAATATTAGATAAAATAAGGTTAAAAAAGGTTTAAAGAAAATGTAGGAAAGAGTGGGTCCTAACTATATTCCTAGAATTTATCAATTAATGCATGATTTAATTGATTAAGCAATTCAATAAAATTTTGAGGACTAAGAAGATGCTTGGAATGAAGGGAAAGTTTTCTAGCACCTATTTATAAGAAATATGAGTTGTCAAGTTGATGAGTCATTCCATGATGCTTTGTGAAAGAGTTATTATGAGAAGAATAAGAGATGAGATAGCATTCTAAGAATCAGTTGGTTTGACAGTTGAGAGATCAAAATATGATAAATAATGAAAAAATATAGAAAAAAAAGAAGATATATATATGATTTTCATTATTTAGAAAATGCTTATGATAAACTAGTAACAACTATTATGGTTGAATTTACAGAAGAAAGAAGTATCAGGTGTATTAATATGATAATAATATTAATATGATAAGTAATGCATATAATAATGTAGTTATTAGTGCTGGAGCTATTATGATGTCATAAATGATCTTCATGAAACTGTCAATTTATTAATTTCCTATTGTTTTATGTAAGAACGAGATAAAATTAATTTTGCATGTCTTTGATTCTCTCTGATAGTTTCACAGCTTGTAATTTAATTTATATTTAGTTAGTTAATGCTTTTTGTATAATTTATTAGCACCATTGTGGCTCTAGCATGCAAAATGTCTTGCTCCTGATTTTATTTTCAGATTGTTATGGATGATCAGCAACGGGCTGATGGAATTCATGTCACACGTTTTATTCTACAATCTATATATGCTCAAAATGATGATGAAAAGCTCGAGTTTGAGTATGAATCTGGAAATACCAACATATTGGTGAGACCTAGTCTCTTAAAGGGATGTAGCATTTTACTACTCTGTTGGATCCTTATTGTTTTTCTCTTGTTAATATAGGCTAATGACTACTCTTCTCAACCAGAAGTAGCTCAACAGGTATACATGAGTTTGTCTTTATCATCTCGACTTCTTTAATATATTCAGAGGCATCTAAGCAGCGTGCCTCAATGCATCAAGCACATTTATTTTTACCTATACTGCAGTAGATGCTCATCAAGGTTTGTGGTCAAATTCGGTGCTGGTTTCTAGCTTTTCATTCCTGGCCAAATCAAGGCCACTTTTGTTCTAGCTGATGTACTGTTTGTCTGCACTAAATGGCATCAGCTGGCAGAACCATGGAGGGGGGAGGAAGAATAAGCAATGTGAAAAACCTATAAGTATCTTTTTACCTCATGATTGACACTGATAGTTCACCAAAGCAATTCATGATGTGAAAAACCCTAAACCTTGATTTGCCATGTTGATGCCTACCTCGGGGAAGGCTATGAGTTTCTGTAACATGAATCAAAATGTGGAAATCATTTTAATGCAATGGTATTCCAAGAGATGCACGTGTCTAATTGATAGTGAGGTAGATGTAGAAATATGGAAAATGGTCTAGTTACTGAGAAATTATCGAAGAAGAGACACAACATTCTCCCAGAATATCATAGCAGTTCTTCCATTGGGTTATGTACCTAGCAAGATAGCTAACGAGACATCTCCATGTGTATATACATAACAAGGACTCTGTAGAAAGCTTTAACGAGGTTTTCTAGAGCATTAGGTTTTTTCAATGCAATGTGGCTGACCCTTGTATTCTCAAGCTACGAACATCCATGGAAAGGGGGTAAAATAGAATGCTCGTTTAGATAACCACCTGAACTTTGCTTAATTAAATATGTTCTTGCAACATAGTTGACATGTTATAGGAGATCTGTTTATATATGGATTTGCATTTACGTGGAAATATAATCATTTTGACTGAGAATTTTCTTCCCCCCAAAAATTGCAGATTGAAATATTTATTAAGAAGATGAACTCGGTTCCTGCATTTACTGCAAACTTGACAATAGAATCATTCAACAAACGTACCTTGAGCTAATGAAGGCATTTGCATCAAATGCTGGTCAGTGCTGTTTCTGATTTTGAGAATAGATTGCTGCTAGCTTATCTTTTGTATGGACGATAACTTTTACTTTGATGATGCCCATCAATATTTTCAGATGGAATCATGCTAGCTGAAAGATGTCAGTCTTGGTTCTCACATTATGAGGATACAGAAAAGCTGGATTTTTTTTTTTTAATTCTCTCGTGCAAAGACTAAGCTAGATGTGATTGATATACGATGAAGAAATGATTGGATCCATTGTTTTTGATGATCATAGCTCTGTGGAAGAAATGAAAGGATCTAATGTTTTCTTGCTTGTATAGTAAATCCTACCGTGGAGTAGGTGCCATATGGCATATAATGGATTTGCAGCTCGAGAATTATATATGGCGAAGTGATGCACAACAGTGTTTCATTTCATTGTAATAATCAGTTTAGCTTCGGTGTTTATTCGATTGTCTAATTTAGCTTTTTTGGTTGATCTTTTAGATCTACCGTATGCTGTGAAAAACATACTACTCTTTCTATTGTAAAGACTGCTACATGTGCATGTATATAGATTACCGATTAAGTGGCTGTCATTATAAAAAATGGGGAAAGGAAGGCAGGGAACCAGAGATAAATGAAAGAGGAAAGCACCAAAAGGTAGGACTGGAGACTAGTCACTGATCAAATTGTGTTAATAAAGATCGTTTGGTAAGATAATGAAGTTCAGATTTTTTTTTTAAAATTTGAGTTTAGTTCGAGTTGAATGTGTGTTTATTCATTTAATTGACCTTTTGCAGGGAGAAGGAATATAAATTTTTACCAAGTTAAATTTTAAACTTAAGAAAATTTAATTCCTTTACTGCGCTACCAAAAGTGGTGTTCAGGTTCATTTGCTGAAAATTATTAATGGGAATTTAGAAATACCTTTATTACTTTAGCACTTTATGTTTACTGATGTGTGCCCTTGGTTCACCCATTGAGTAACAGGTTTCTTATCTATCTACTGCCAATAATGTGTTTTGGGGGCGTGTTATTCCCACTGTCCCAGTATACGCTTTTTAATTGTACCTGAAAGAATCACGAACATCCATAGCTTGCTTATACTCCTATTCTATTCTTTCTTAATTTTCTTTAAATCTACAAAATTAAAAGGAAATGAATGGAAGGTCTTGCAGTAGAGCAGATAGGGGATGATGTGATTTCATTTCTCTGATGTCCTATTGCATTTGTAACTTGAGCCATTACTTGCTTGCACTGGTAAGTGAAAAAAAAACCCCATCAGAGAAGACGAAGGTAGTGTACTGCATATGCTCACTGATGTCCTTTTATTTGTTTCACTCGGTATCAATGCTTTCTTCTGTCTGTTTGACGAGCATTTTAGTTTCCTGAGATTCAAAACCATGGTGGTAAGGTGGTCTACAGACGTTAGCAGGAAGCAGATTTATTTACTTATTCCTGAGATTCAGAGCACTGTAATTCCATACTATGGTGGGATTATGGTCCCACCTCACAGTCCTTGCTTTAATTCTGATGAAGCCGTTCTGCTTTTTCTTGTCACAGGATAGGATCAATGGCAACGCAATGCAGCTTGTGGAGGTGCATGAAAAGTTGCTTCCTAGTGCTCACTTGTTCTAATTCCACTCAGGCAAGGTTATCTTCTTATTCATCATCATCATGATCCCATGACATGCTATGGTAGTAGATTCCTGTTGCCTCTTCCCCTATGTTGACAATCTCTACCTCTTTCTAGGGAGGCAGAACCTCCATTCCCTCTTGTCTTTGACCTTTGAGTTGCACCCGCAACATCGTCAGTGTGGTTGGCCAGATGACTTGTCTCTGCGCCATGGCAGTGGAGGGGACATGATGGTGTTCCCTCCCCTTGAGAGGGAGTGACATCACCCAATGGGTGGTGGACTTGAAGGTTGCCTGTTTAGCCACCATATCTTCTCCATTTCTTTATTGCAGAGTGATCTTGAGTTGCCAACTGAAAGAGAAAAACATGGTATTTGCTTAAAGAAAAGAGGATCTTGTTGTTTTCAGTAATTATCCTTGTGCCAAACCCTCCATCATGGATTTTTTGGGGGTTTATATTTTGTCTACGATGAGAATATAGAGGGGATAGAGCTTAGTGGAGTAAGAGGATCCATGGATCTTTATACCAGAGAACATAATCTGACAACACTCAGCCTTTTTAATTTCATCAAAAGATGAGTGGAGAACCGCAAAAGTACTTAAGCAATGCCATCTTGTCCCTGTTTTTTTGGGCAGTTCGTGAAGCTAGGTGATGTGGATAACGTGTTATTGTTGCCTTCGGTTGCATGAGTAGCCTTGAGTTTAATGTCTTTCCAGCAAAGTAAAAGAGAGTCTGAGAAAGATACGGATCTCTACTTTTGTTCATTGCCTTCACTTCCTTGGTCTCGAAGAACATTCAGTCATGTGATGCATGAGTTAATGGAATAAAAAAGCATAGTATTTCTTACATTCATGAGATCATTTATGTTGAACTTTTGATGAGATTGATTTATCCAAGTAAATATGAATTTGGTCAATATCAAAATGAAGATTTTCTAATGTTGCAGCTGATAAAGCTTCCAGACACTCATGACTCACCTCTTTGGTGCCGTTGACTTAAAGACCTCAAGTTAGTGCTATTAGCTTTATAATCTCACATTGTAGGGAAAATATTCAAAGAGCTACCTTTGTTGTCCTCCTGAAGCTTCTCGTTTGCAATGTGGATGATAAAAAAATAGTATCTTACTATTGTATGGTTCTGTGGTAGTTAAGCAAAAGGATCCCTATAAACGGGAAATCTTATTCATGCAGATCCTACACTGTACATACACAATTATATCCTTCTGTTGATTTGGTGTTGTAATGCTGTTCTGTGGGGAAACACAGCCACTTGCCAGCATTTTATATGAGCAATCAATAGATTGCCCATTAAGGGTTGGAAAGTAAGCAGGTAAATGTAAATCATTTGCTCCTTTTTCTTCCTTTTGCTGCAATCAACTTGTGTTGTTATCCCTCTCAGCACACTAATTAGCAGCATAAGAAATTTACAACAGGGTGGTGCACTATCCAGTGGCTGTTGAAGCCATCAGTTCTTCTCATCTCCCTCTGGTAAACAATATAAATAGCTGGATCAAGTCGGTAAGATTTTACCAAGGTTATGCTTCAGATCCTCTCATCAACAGAAAGATTGAATGATATGGATGCCCAAACAAGGCATGGCGGCAGCGAAGAATTGATGTGTGCTGAGGTCTTTCTTGACTGGAAGGGTAGAACCTGCAAGGCCAGCAAGCATGGAGGGATGAGAGCTGCTGTGTTCTTGTTAGGTGTTTCCTCTTTCACTTGCTTTCAAAGAAAAACATGAACTTTGTGTTCATTTAGCTGTTTTACGTTTCTGAATTTACTTAGAATTTGAAGTTTTAAAGCAAGTGGAATTCACATTTGTTCTGCACTTTCACAGGACTTCAAGCACTCGAAATGATGGCCATTGCTGCTGTGGGCAACAACCTGATAACCTATGTATTCAATGAGATGCACTTCCCTCTGTCAAAATCAGCAAACCTGGTGACCAATTTCATCGGCACGGTGTTCCTCCTCTCCTTGCTTGGTGGTTTCTTGTCGGATTCTTACCTCGGGAGCTTCCGAACCATGTTCGCTTTTGGAATCATTGAACTTTCAGTTAAGTCTCTTCCACTTCAACAAAACACACTCACTTTGATAACATAAGCACAAGTGAATCATGTTATTTGGCACTGAATTGGATCGCACTCAAGAACACTTAGCTTCTGTTTTTTTTTCTTTGACAAATTTGTCTGATTTTGTATCAGTTTTTTGTTGCCAGGGTTTCATACTACTCACAGTTCAAGCACACTTTCCTCAACTGAGACCTCCCCAGTGCAATATGATATCAGAAGGGGACCTCTGTGTGCAAGCCAAAGGACTCCAAGCCATGATATTCTACATTGCACTCTACTTGGTGGCCCTGGGGAGTGGCTGCCTCAAGCCGAATATCATCTCGCAGGGAGCTGACCAATTCCCCAAGGATGATCCCAATCACTCCAAGAAGCTTTCCACTTACTTCAACACAGCTTATTTCAGCTTCTGTGTCGGCGAATTGATTGCGCTAACGGTTCTCGTTTGGGTCCAGACAAGGTCGGGAATGGATGTCGGTTTCGGTTTATCAGCGGCGACAATGGCAGCCGGGCTCATTAGCTTGATCTGTGGGATGTTCTATTACAGAAACAAGCCCCCACAGGGGAGCATTTTCACCCCAATTGCAAATGTAAGATAAAAAGAGGACTAATCTGCTCCATCTGGCTCTTGCACTCAACCAATTCAGTTGATATAATTTTTGGTTTGGCAGGTTCTTGTGGCAGCAATTATGAAGAGAAAACAAGTGTCCCCAAATGCTAAAGTGCTCGATCGTGTCAGAAATGATCTTTCCGATAACAATACTATCGAGTGTCTCGATCCCTCCTCTAATGTTGGAAGAATTCACACAGAAAAGTTCAGGTACTTTGCTTTCTAGTGTTTGTAAACTTAACTGTCAATATTTAGTTACTCTTCAGAAACTTTTCTCAGCATTCAGGCATGCTAATCTTGTGAAGGGATTGGTTAAAACTTGTGTATACATGTGCCCAGTTAATGTTATGATCTTGAATCTGATACTGAATCTGCTGAACATTTTCAGATTCCTAAATAAAGCATGCATTCAAGTTCCTGGGGATTCAAACACCAAGGAAAGTTCATGGATGAATTGCACCATTGCACAAGTCGAGCAAGTGAAGATAATTCTCTCAGTGATACCGATATTCGCTTGCACAATCATCTTTAACACCATATTAGCTCAACTCCAGACCTTCTCAGTCCAACAAGGAAGCGAGATGAATGCACAAGTGACTGAAGCATTTGAAATCCCGCCCGCTTCCCTCCAAGCCATCCCTTACCTCATGCTCATAGTCCTAGTCCCCCTCTACGAGATTGGCTTTGTCCCGCTGGCCCGAAAGTTCACCAAAAAGGACTCGGGCATCTCCTCGCTGCACCGCATCGGTTTAGGCCTCTTCACGGTGACATTCTCAATGGTGTCCGCCGCGCTGGTGGAGAAGAAGAGGAGGGATCTCGCCGTGAAGTCAGGCAAGCAATTGCCCATCTTTTGGATCGCACCACAGTTCCTGATCTTTGGCATATCTGAGATGTTCACCGCTGTGGGACTCATTGAGTTCTTTTACAAGCAGTCCATGGCAAGGATGCAGGCCTTCTTAACAGCCATGACCTACTGCTCCTACTCCTTTGGCTTCTACCTGAGCTCGCTCCTCGTCTCATTGGTGAACAAGGTAACATCTTCAGGGCCTTCGACCAGAGGCTGGCTCAGCGACAACAACTTGAACAAGGACAGATTGGACCTCTTCTACTGGCTTCTTGCAGCACTGAGCCTGCTTAATTTTATCAATTATCTATATTGGTCAAGATGGTATTCAGATGATCCTTCTTCTCCATCAGACTCTCCTCCCAACAATCTGCCTTGTGTTGATGAAGGAGACTACACTGGAACGGTCAGCTCCTCAAAGATCATTGAAGATCAGAACATACCAGTATAAAGGCAAAAAAGGGGCATATGTTGCATGAATGACCTCTACTAATTTTTTGTTCAACTTTAATTAACTTTGCACTCAACTTAGTGGTGGAATTATGAAGCTCTTTCTTATCAGTTTTGCTGCTTTAGTGATTCAATGGCCACACATCAACTTTAAAGGTGAAAGAGTCTTAAAGAGGAGTTAGGTCCAATTCCATTAGGATAGGGACCTCTTTCTACCACTTTGAATGCCTTCATTGATAATGTGAGTAGTGTTTAGTTTGGTTGAGGCATTCACCCAAGTTGGACACAGTTTGGCTTGGGCGAGGTGTGTAATTGTCGTCGCAAAAGGCTCTGTCTAAACCCTAAAGGCATTAAACCCCTTAACTCTAAAGAGATGCTAAATGATGCAAATGTGCAATTTTCTCAAAACATTCACCTGTCCACCAAAATTTTTACCTAAAAGTCACAGGAGAGTGAAAGAACCATAAATGAAAAGTTGTTATTGTGCTTTTCTTTACCTTGAAGTGTGCATTAAGATAACATAGACTTTTCTTACTGAACAAAAAGTATATCATTAGTTTTTTCATTGCCTTTCATCCACAGTAAATGATACTAATACTTTTCATGCCGATCAGAGACATTAAATCACTCTTATAGAAACTTGGAACACAAAAAATCTATATTTTTCATTCTTAATCTCCAACAATAGTCACCTCTCCTACTGACCTTCTCTCTCTCTCTCTCTCTAACCATCCAATTTTCTTAAGGTGAACTTGTTATGTTTGATGAAAAAGTGGCAAGATTACTTTGAGGTCTATCTTGCAAGAGCAAGGTACAATTTGCCACAATTGTTCTCTTTCAGAATGAATTTGTAGTTTACATTCATAATACAGTAACAAAATGGTCACCATCTTTTCTGATAATCCAATCAGTAACCAAAAGAAAAGCGAAAAGGATGCTACAAAATTTCAACTTGTTCATGTGAAATTTCAGAAAAAGGAGATCGCTTAACCATCAGAACCCGTCGCCTTCTCCCAATCAAAGTAATCCAGATAGGGTCTCTGGATACCACTTCGTAGCCTGCGTTCGTGTACAACTTTTGCGCTCCGAAGTCGTCTTCATGAGCTCTCAGTGCCAAATAGCTGAAGCCCCACAAAACTGATAGCATGTCACAAGCCTTGAGCATAGCAGTCGCTACCTTTTGCCTCCTGTCAAGTTGTTTCAGTGGAATGCTCATGAATCACAACAATGAAACAAATATGACAAATTGCTAAGTTCTCAATTCATTCATGTTTTCCCAAGTTGTGTTAAGTATCAAAAGTATCAACATTTATTTGGTTTTGCAAGTTAAAGCTAATTATAGAGTAAGGATGAAGTCTGACAGAATCCAGAACTATTGATCTACTGGCTTCATTTCCATTCATATGAATTCCAGTGTGAAAAACATTATCGATGAATAAAGTTTATGCTTACCTAAACTTTGTTAGAACTGCGATTCCTGAAACGTAGAGATACTCCCCTTCGCCTTGAATATGACTAAGAACATCAACATCTCGCTGTACAGTGACATCAACAACCCCAACAATCTCCTTCTGCGGCTCCCAACTTGAACTATGTTCGTCAGCAGCTTCCGCAACTAAACAAGCATACCTGATAAGGAGGCAGTAAGGCAGGTAATTAAAGACTTACACTCATTGTCATCATCACCGAGCCGTGTCAAATGATAGAAAATTTTGATGTATTCAGAAATTTATGAGGCTCACAAGAAGTCAGGCTGTGTCTCAAGTGTCAAACAAACTCTATTTCAAAGTTTTTCTTGTATAGTTTCGATATGATCTTATATGGTGATGACAAGGGCTGCAAAGAGATTATTGTCGAGGAAAGTATACAAAGAGGCTATAGGAGACCAAAAGAAAGACAAACAAAGAGATTATTGTCGAGGAAAGTAGCCTAGATTCGATTGAATGGTGGCCTCTTTTACAAGATATGGAAATCTATTTATCGTATTCTTGTTGGCTTTTGCTCAAATGTTATACAACTTTAGACTCTCTTGTGGATATAGAATTATAGTGAACTTACATTAGTTGTTATGTTCTTTCTTTGTATGTTTATGTTGTTCTATTAAGGAAGGTGAAGATTACACCATGTGGGATATGATAAAATTATTTTTCATTCTAGAGATTTTGAATTTAGATGCGATCTAATAAAATGCACAAGTTCATGAATATAAATAAATAAAAGCCCATTGTTTAAAGATTAATTTAGCTAAAAACTGACCTATCGGGCGGTGAATTCAGCACTCGATAAGAAAGAGCAGAGATCATCTTAGCCTGTCTTGTGCAGTTCAATTCAGACGGAAAAACAATAGAACAACATTCACACATGAAGTTAGAGCTACAAGAAAAAGAGATCAAGAAGCTAAGTGGAGTTCTTACTTTGAACAAATCGAAGAAGAGTTCGTCGAACAAGGCGACCGGAGTGTGGAAAGCTTCCGCTTGGACGTGAGCCACCTTCCTCATCTCTTCTCCCACCTTCACCATCCTCCTCACTCCCCACCGGCTCTCTCTAGCCAAGTACTTGCTGTCCTGGCCTTGGCCAACCACCGCAACTCCGGCCGCTGAGGAGGAGACGACGACGACGAGAGCCCTCGAGTGGATTTTGCTCCTGGTCAATCCAAAATTGCACTTGTTTGTGTGATTGTGGCAGTGGAAGTGAGATCTCTGGAGGAAGCTTTGAGGGAAGGTTTTGAGGAGGAAGGAGGAAGGATTGCTTGCTGACATGTTGAATTCTTGCAGCGGCGGCGGCGGCGACAACAACAATCAACAATCAACAACAACAAGAGTAACAACACATTGTTTGTTGAGTTGGTGAAGGAATTGTGAACGAGAGAGGAGAGCCAATGTGGACCTCTAAATTTTTTGTGTCTTAGTGCAAAGGAAAGCAAATAGATTTGGATCTCAAAATTATATATTATTATTAAATAAATAAATGTTGTAGATAAATTGTGAATTTTAATAAAAAAAATTCAGAATATATATTTTTTTAAAACAGAGTAAGGAGCTTGCGGGAAAATCAAGCTTTAACCCTATTTATCAGGTAGAAAATCGAAGGAAAAAAAAGCTTATATGCGTGCTTTACGAATTAATCGCCGCCGTCGGTTCGCAAGAGTTTAAGAGACGGTGCGATCGCTTGCACGAATCTAAACGGCCCTGGTGGGGGCTATTACCAGATTACTGGCTCCCGCTGCCCGGTGCGGAACGGCGAGGTGCTCCTCGACGCTCGGCCGGAGTGTGATTCCTCGCCGGCGCTCCTGAGGATCACGCTTCCGCCGCCTCCGTAGTGGAGGCCGCCACGAGGCAATAAGCACCCGGACGCTTCGTGTCGCGGAGCTGGGCCAGGCCGCCAGCCGACACCTCCGCCGGCGACGTGCGCCTGCAAAGCAGGAGTTGGTTGCCGGTGGGGTAAGTGATGGTGATGCGCAGGGTGGTGGAGATGGGGATGGTAGCGGAGGCCTTGGTGATGCTGTAAGCCGGCACCCCCCGTCGGGTTCAGGGACCTTCCGCCGGCAAGGTCCGGCGAGCTCTGGACGCGGTGCATCCCTCCGCCTCCGCCTCCGAGGGCGACGGGGCGCGAGGCGAAGAAGGCGCCGGAGCATTCGGTTGTGGAGGTGGGGGAGTTCGCGCCGGAGGATACGTTGGAGATGCTGAAGATCGGGGGACTCCCGGGCGTGACCGCGTTGATGGTGTCGACGTAGCGCTGGGCGAGGGTCGCCGCGGAAGCCGTGTCGGAGGCAGAGGAAGGGGAAGGGGAGGGGAAGAGGAAGAGGCGGAAGCGGGGAGAGGAGACGGCGGATGGAGACCGAGGGTGGAGCGCGTCGACGCGGTCGTACTCTTCGAGCATGTGCGCGAGGTCCTCGTCGCCGGCAACGGTGACGAGAATGTCGAGGTCCTCCGACATCAGTTGGTACTTGATCACCTTGCACCGCCGGAACATCGCCTGGATCCTCTCCCTGAGCTCTGCATCCGCACAGCAGAGTCGTCACTCACGTCGAGAATAAAGCAAGCAGCAGCTCGCGGGCGAAGAGTATGCAGACCTGAGAAGGAGACGGAGCGGGAGACGACCAGAACGCGGGTGTCGCCGCCGACGTACTTGAGGCGGCCATCGGAGGGGCGGGGGAGGATCTTCCCGCCGAAGCTGCAGAGGAACTTGACCCGGGCTTTCTTGGGGGGAGACAGCGGAGCGTAGGAGGAAGACGAGGGGCAGTAGTCGTCTTCTCCTCCTACTGATGCTGCCGCCATCAACGTTGCTTCTTCAGATCGATCGCTGAAATTAAACAATTCACTGGAATCATTCTACGAGCAGCAATTCAACAAACAGGTAGCAAGCAATTTTTGCGAATCGAAACGCGACCAATTCGCAGGAGCAGAATGTGAACTCCAGAATTCCCAAATCCGATTCAACGGTCAACCATTAGAAACTCAACCAAAAAAAGTTTACTTTCAATCGCATTTCTTCAGAGAGAGAGAGAGACGCCATGAAATCAAGCAGTAAAAAAATAAAAAAACCTTTTTCCCGGTTGATGATATTTAAAGGCGAGACGAACAGCATGGTAGAAAAAGCAACGAAAAGAAGATTATCGAAACCCTAACATGATTCGATCAATTGCAAAATGTGAACTCCAGAATCCCCAAATCCGATTCAACGGTCAACCATTAGAAACTCAACCAAAAAAGTTAACTCTCAATCGCATTTCTTCAGAGAGAGAGAGAGAGAGAGAGAGAGAGAGGCCATGAATTCAAGCAGTAAAAAAAAATAAAAAAACCTTCTTTCCCGGTTGATGAGATTTAAAGGCGAGACGAACAACATGGTAGAAAAAGCAACGAAAAGAAGATTATCGAAACCCTAACATGATTCGACAATCAACCTTATCGCATTCGATCAGAGAGAGACGCGCGCCGTGAAGACAAGAAGTAGAAAACATCTTCATTTTGTTCCCGGTGGATGAAATTTAGGGTTCCAGCGAAGGGCATTTTTCGAATGGCAGAAAAACGATTGAAACGAAAATAATCGGATCGAAAAGAAAAGGAAAGGAGAAAAACTCACCTTCTCTTCTTGCTCGATGGCATCGTCGTCTCGACAATGAGGAAGTGGGCCGAGAAAGAGTGGGAAAAAGGATACGAAATTGAAGGCGGAAGGAGGAGGAGGGGAAGCGAGAACCACCACCGGTGGATTCGGAGGACCTCCTTGTCGATCGGAGCCGCCGTCGGTCCGACTGGATCGGAGCCATTAGCGCATGAAATATCGTGTATTCTCATAAATACGCTTCCATAAAAAGGAAGGCAGAAATGTAAAGTATATATATACGTACTTTTCTTTTTCACCGTCAATTTCGATCGGACGGACCTACTCGCCTACTAAATAATTTAAAATTGAATTAAAATTTTATCAACTTATCAAAACCTAAAAAATTAACTCATACAAATTAACTCCGAGTGAGTTGCCCGGTAGAAGACTCAGATTGACCGACAAGTTTAGAAGTTAAAAAAAATATCAAAAATATAAAATTAAAGTGAAAAATCTAATTTTTTATTTTTAGATAGGTTCATAGAGAATGGATTAGACCCAAACCCGACTCAGACCGAATCTGAACCAAGCTCGGGGTCATAACTGGGTCAACAAGTAGGGTGCCTGTTGACCTGATTGTCAAGCTGAAATCATAATTGCGCCCGACAAAATGTTAAAAAAAATTTATTAATAGTGAAATTTTAACCTGTCTTTCAAATTAGAACTAAATATTATAACCAACCAAACTACTACTAATATTTTTTATATTATTATTATTAATTAGAAAATAAGGTTAGTAGAGCGTTTATTCCTTTCTTGATTAATTTATAATTGCAAGATATTAATTAATTAATATTTTTTTTCAATATATAATTATTCCTAAGCACAATCAAATTTGATAAACAATTTTATAAATTTACAAATAAATAAATATATACTTGAACCGTGACAAATTATATATGGATAGTTATAAACTGTTAGCCATAAACATTCAGGATTGACCCCGAATCCCAGATGAGATCCTCTGGTACCGATTTTGTGATCCAAATTAAGATGGCCGTTGGATCATATCAGAGATCTATGTATTGATCACTCCTGATATTATCCAACGGCTCTCTTGATTTTGGACCAGAAGGAGACTAGGGATTCAAGACCAGAGGATCTCTGCTCCCCGAATCGACAATATTAAATTAAAAATTTCCCGCCTGCCAAATTTGAGTTTTTGACCAATCAACCAACCTCACCACAGGCCGAACTATTCCATCACGGATAAGTTCGTCAAACAACACTTTTTCTTCACCAAATTAACAAGTTTTTTATGGCTTTTTTTTTTTTTTTAAATTGAATATCTATAGATTTTGTAAGGATTTCTTAGATCCTAAATGGAAGAAAAAGAGAGAGGATCCTATCACTCCCAGTGCCCACTATTGTATTAAAATATGAAGGACCTATTGAGACCCAAATCTTCGAGCTGAGTTAGTCGAATCAGACCGTTACCAGAAATGTCATGTGATTTGAATTACAGGCATGCATGCATTATAAAATAGATGGTTTTCTAGTGACTCGATAGAACGAACTGCTTTGAGCATGCAGTACTAGTTCATAGTTAAGCCACTACAATCTTGAACTCAAGGATGATGATTAGTTCACTATTTCTATTCCTTCCAGTGGCTTTCCGGCATGAAGCTGAAGAGCAACATCACCTACAACCTGCGATGATGAATCAAACCAACATGAAACATTCCGACTAAATTTGAGTAAGCTTGTGCAACAAAAATGGATTATAAGCTAACTATTTATCCAATTTCATTGCAGGCGTGAACATAATCTGAATAAATTCATGGGCGATAACAGAATTCGGTGAAATAAGTAATACACTGTGACATCTTTAACTAGAGTTAAATCGTCGTTCAATGCATATAAAATAGTCATGGCATGAAGTAAAGTGTATAGGTTTTGCTCGATCATACAGAATATACGCATGAAACTAGTCATGTTATCTGCATTTGAAAGACACTACAAAAAAAAAAAAAATCACAGTAGAAAGATTATACTATGTAAGAGTCAATACCACCAACATGCATTGACAATTCTAAAGGGAGTTCTCCAAAAAGTTTTGTAGGAGGAACTCCGAATTTAAAGGTAGCATTAGGCTGTAATCAAGCCGAAACAACTTTGATGGGGTTAAATCTTGTTTATAATTAGTGACATAATTTTCCTTATAATTTGATTGAATCCCAATAAATAATATTTTATATTATTACTCACTTTCATCATATTATAATTAATTTATTCTCTAAAATATGTTATGATATAAAAAATAAACTAAAAACAATGACCCTTAGACAAGTTTGTAAGCAACTTGATTACTGAATTGTTCATAAGTTTTGGAATAAACATTAGTATTAACAATTATTTGTCTCATATTTTTATATCAAACAAACATATCAAGCCAACTATCAATCTTGTTCACAAATATTATTTCATTTAGAGCTTTATGCAGAACTAGAAATGAAGAAGATATATTTTAAAAATAAATAATTTTCTGTATAGTTTGAGTCCATTCAACAAAATACTACACAAGATGCAAATCTCCAAATGCTTTCCCACTTATTCTAACTCACCTTATATGGAATCTTAGTTATACTTAGTTCTGCATATACTACATAATCATTCAATGAGATATAACGAACCAGCAAAACTACTGAACCATCATATCTGACTATATGAAATGTGATTGTTATTTACTATTTGGAATGAAGGTAACAATACCTTAGCCATTGATCTGTAAGAATGCTCAGTAACACCAGCAACATGGGGTGAGATTAGAACATTAGGAAACTTTAGAATTGGATCTTCAGGATCAAATGGTTCTGTCCAAGTAACATCCATTGCTAAGCCACCAAGATGGCCAGAATGAAGGTGCTGATAAACTGAACTGTAGTCCAGTAAACCACCTCGAGCAATATTTACCAGAAGGGATCCCTTTGGAATGGAACAAAAAGTTAGTTATAATTAACTGCAATATCCCATAATTACATCTATTTAACTAAAGAACATCTTAATTGCATAATGGAAATATTTTATGTGCATTGTTTTTGTTTTTGCAAACCTTTTTCATGGAAGCAAGAAATTTTCCATCAATAATGCCAGCCTGAAAGTTGAACAATCTTTTGTAAGGCAAAAAAAAACAAGAAAGGAACATGCTAGCGAGCAAAGATAAAGGAAAAGAGCAGATGACTGACGGTTTCTGCACTTAAAGACAAGCAGGTAACAACTATATCTGCCTCTCCAGCAAATTCATAAAGATTTTCCTGGCCACCTTTCTTATCAACCAAGTGATCAACTTCATCTAGATCAAGAACATACACCAAAATGTCTCAAGGCGAATTCAACACTTACCATTGTAGAACTCAGATAAACATCCTCTTCTTACCATTTGAAGGCATAGATACTGAAGCCCAATTTCTTTTAGTTGCAAGAATTTTCACACCAAAGGGTCGTAATCTTTTTGCTAGATCGACTCCAATAGCTCCAAACCCAAGAACAAAGACCTACAGGAAAGGCCTATTATCAAGAACACATGTACCTTGCTACAATAAAAATATCATCACAAATAATAGTTAGCTTCAATGTGATGCTCTGCAGAGCTCAAAGTACAATATTTTTAGGTTATTACCCCAACAACAATGGTGTCAAACTATTCTGTGAGGGACAAGATGTGTTGATGGCTTTATAAATGACTGAAACCATATTATTATCAAAATCAATTCCGTTAAATGCATTGAAAGAATAGGCAGCTCTTGATATTTTGTGTGTTTATCTCATTTAGGGTTGTAAATGAACCACGTTTACGAACAAGCTTGGTGTTCAGCTTGGTAAGAGTTTATTTATGTTCGTTCAATATAGATCAATTACACAAACAAGCTTGAACAACTTGTTAAATTAAACAAACAAGCTTAAACATATATGTGTTTAGCTCGTTAATGCTGGTGAACAACGTTCATGAACAACATTCGCGAACCATGTTCATTAATAAATAAGTTTGAATTGTCAAACTCAATAACCAATCAAATAAACAAAAGTTTCAAACAATCAAACAAACTTAAATTGAAAGCTCGATAACATCCAAACGAATCAAGCTTAAGTCAAGCTTCAAACAAGCTAAAGCTCATAAAAAAATAAATCAAGCCAAGTTTGGACAATCATTTCAAAGAATTGATTCATTTCAAATTCGGCTCGGCTTGGCTCGGTTATTTTATCAAACAAGCTTAAACAACCCAAAGCTCGTCTAGGCTTGTTTACAACGCTAATCTCATTAGAATATACATTTTGCATGCATACATACTGTATGAGAATGATGGTAAGTTTCATCTCAAATATACCTCAGCATGGATCTTCATTTCTTGTTATATGTATGTATGTATAATAACATAAACAATAGATAATCTATCACTCTGGTTATATATATATATATATATGGGGTAACCCAGACATCTTGTTCAAACCTTCAAACAGACTAATTTTGGAGGTAACTGGCTTGGCCCCACGGAAGTTTTCCATCAGCCGTTAGGATAAATCTGGAAGTGCGAAAGGCTCGTTGTCCGACAGCTAGTATTCTAGGTTGTCTTCCCACTAGAGGAAATTAATTCCGCAATGTGCCATAGCTAAGAATCGGTCCATTTAATTGTGGAAGTGCTTTACCATTGTACCATCGTGGGGGAGGGGGGGATGCTATAGTCTAGAGGCATGGTGCAGGACATTGTAAAGTAAAATCAAGGAGAAATCACATCTTCAATCTGGTACAGTCTGATGAGTGCTAGTTTCAATTTTCAACACTGATTTAAAGAAAACGCAATTACGCAAGTTGTAGAACTTTTTGCAAAATACACTCGCAAGACAAAGCATGCTTCATCAAAACCATCTGAGCATTAAATCAATGATTCTTTATTAGCCGCAATTTTCACAAATTCTTCATTATGGATATGAAACATAGTAATACAGGGAACTTGAATTGAGACAATAGGAAAACATACTGTCTTCCCAAAGAGATTTTCTCCCACAGGCACTCCTAAGTTTTTTTGTTTAACAGCAACTTCCATCTCCTTCTGTAGTAAAGCAGTAAAACACAAGAATCTTTAAATGCAAGTATTTACTGAAATCAGAGAAAAAAGATAATTCAGATTAGGAAGAAAAATCCAATAATAGCTAATTCAAGAAATCAATGATGAACAAGCAAAACTTCAAAATGTGCACGACTGATTACCTATTGTGTATGGAGTGCAGGGGCATGTACAATTAGTAAAATCATATTTATCTTGATAAAAAATGACCATCATATATTTAATTAAACCTGTATGGAGTGTATATATGTGTGTATGTCAATCTTATAATGTAAAATAAGGAATAAGATATCTTATGAGCCAATTGGCATGAGCGATAGACAATTACTAGATTGAAAACCTACTTGCTTCCTCAAAAGGCCCAACATGAAGTATATAGCCATTTCTGCACATGATGCAGCATTTCCAGTCGTACTTCCAGGAATTCTTGCTACTTTAATTTTGTGTTTCGTAGCCGCATCAATATCCACACCTGAAATAGTGATGCCATGAAACAAGATTATTACCCATCTAATATCCTAAGTAAGCAGTGTGCTGATCAAACTTTAATAAAATTTTTAAAAAAAAAAAAGATTCAGGTGCAAGTTTAAGCACCATCAAGCCCAACACCATACTGCATTATTAGTTTCATCTGAACAGCTTTGGCAATTGTCAGTGCATCCATAGGCCGGTTTTTTACCACACACATGTGGTATTTGTGGATAACATCTGGCACCTCATCTAGAGCTGCCTCATCAACCTAAGTGTAGACACTAAAACAATTAGCCCAAAAAAAAAAAACAGTAATCCTAAGGGCAAAAAGTTAGACAGACAATACCAGGATCTAATACCAATCATTATACTATATTGAATTACATAAGTGAATGTTGGTCTAATTAAGATAGCAATCAAAATTTAAATTCATGGTTTGTACTCTATTCAGAAACATGTCTTCATTATTCTTTGAAACTAGAGGAGTGAGACTTGTTCCTAATAACACCAAGGATACGGATCAAAGGTGAGAAAAAAAAGTGCTTTAGAGAGGAGAAATTTGATCTTCTTAAAATAGAACGAATAAGAAGAGAGGCTTAGAAGAGGATGAAAGAGAAGAGAGGATAAGAGAGGGAAATAGGGATATACTTGAATCAAACTAGCTTGACTGTTTATGTACACACACGGCACACATCAATATTGGTTAAGCAAGTTTGATCACACATATATACACAGATCAATATTATTCAAACAAGTTTTAATACAAATATTTCCCTCTCTCTTATCCTGTCTTTCCACTCATTCCTATTCAAGAATTTTATTTTTCTTTGCAACACTTCTCTCTTAATATCATGATGGATAAGAAAATTAAAGATTGACGACTTTTCAGTCATACAAGATATGTGAAACGACCAAATTACTCCCAAATGGAATTCATTCAAACTTCAACATACTTGAACAAAACCAATGTTTGCAAACACAATCAAGCCATATTTCTTTGCCTGCTCAGAGACCAATCATCTCCATAGATCAAATTTGATGATCATCTTTCTACTATACTAGCAAATTTTAACACTCATAAAGGTTTTTCAAACATGGTACCTCAGCCTTTTAATAAGAAAGTCTGGTCAAAGTTTCAACTAATCTAAAAAGGGGTCTTTTGTATCTTTCTAGATTTGCTAAGATCTCAGTATCAAATAAAAGTCACTTTATGTTAGCAATTAAAATTTGTGAAATTGTATAAAGATGTAAAGATTAGTGAGATGAAGTACCTTAATAAATGGATAGCTTTCCAAGTATTCCTTTGTGTAATTTGTTGCAGCAGGGAAATGCGGACTACAAAATAACAAATTGGTCACTTTATGACTGTTCTCAATCACATCACCCATTCCTGCGTAGCCTACAATGAGAGTCATACAGAGCTCAGTTGACGCACCCATGGGCATTTTGTTATGCCATTTATTATATGGTTAAGTATTCATAAAAATTTACAAACAAAAACTAGTAATTGCTTTCGCACAAATAAATAACACAAACTCCAAATTCAACCACCAAAAACAGGGAAGCAAAGTATATGCAAAACCATCATCTTATGTTTAGTTCAAGAAACCATAAGCGATTTGTATTTTTTGATTTGAAAACATTAACAGGACACTATTTCCTACATTATTACAATCCCCTAGTTAAACTATACGCCATAGATCTATATGATTTCTTCACACCGAAGCCAGTAGGACATAGTAAATCAAGAATCGCACGCCTCTAAATCACATTTCCGACATGTTAGAAAACTTCATGAGTCCAATAACGGATCTGAAGAGTTTGTAACTGTTTAATACCTGACAAAGTCAACAAATTTATACATAAATATTAAGATTCCCTTTAAGAAACATAATGAAATTCCATCTCTCTTTTTTCTTTTTTTAGAAATTTTACTTCTAAGAACAAAATCGAAGTGAGCCAGGAAGCTTCTACGCATGCGACGATGAAACTGGCGCACCTGCGAGTGATCGAGTCGGCGGTAGATTCGGCAACCCTCGGCGACGGCGGACGAAACCTCGGAGAGTGTGCCCTAACACTCCGATCATTTGAGCCGGAGTGGACGCCAATATATGCGCCAGCTGACGCGGAGAGTCAAAGTGTGCGAATGGAACCTTGTTCTGACCTACCTGCGTGGCGGTTGGAAGAAAAAGGCGGGGCCCATTCTCTGCTCTGTTTACTTCGACGTGTAGTGGATTACAAAAGGAAAAGAAAAGGAAAAAATAAAAAATACAAATTTTCAAAGTAAAAAATGGCTATGTCAAAAGTATGCGAAACGGGTCGGATCGAGTGGACCCGATAAAGATTTTACTCAACCCATTTTCTTTCTCTTGCTTTTCCCCCAAGACAACTGTCGATACTATATAAGTAGAATACACAGTCCCCAAACCCAAAATCTCGCCCTTCCTCTTCACTAAAATCGCCGCCGCCGCCGTCGCTACCGCCGCCGGTGTGCCTTCTTAAATTCTCAGAATGTCGATAGATCCTCATCTCTTCGGTTGATCTTTAACTTTTGTCTTTTGATCTGTTTTTTTTTTTGTTTGTGCGTTTGTAGGATTCGGGAAGGAGAGGAAACCATGAACTTTAGGAACGTGAAGGTTCCTAACGTTCCCGGGGCCGGGGCTGCCGGGACACTGGTGAAGGTTGCTCTCGTCGGCGGCACCGTTGTCTATGCTGCCCTTAACAGCCTTTACAACGTTGAGGGTGGTCACCGTGCGATTGTCTTCAATCGCATCCAGGGAATCAAAGATAAGGTATTGTTAGATCCCTAGAGAAGAATTCATCTTCGGATTGTGTGTCTTGGTTTCCCTGATTTCATTTACTGCCTGGTATTCAACTTGTTTCCAGGTTGTGTGGGAGAATCTCACTAGGGTTTTCACTATATGGTATTGTAGTCTGTGGTTCTACTTTTGCATCAAAAATGTAGAATATAACCAATAAATAGTTAAATATTAGGTAGGGTATTTAGTCTGCCCTGCAATTTTTTCATCGAATATTTAAAATGTTTGAGCTTCTTCTGCATGGACCATGAAATATTAACCAATGAAACGGAAAGTTGTTTTGATTTACTAAACATTTTGAACAATGGAAAAAATATTATCTTTACCAAGATAGTTAGACATGTCAACTGTCCCTTTTCCTTTGGTTCCTTATTAATACTCATGTGTCATGGGAGCTAATTGTTAGTTTGCCCACCCATTAATTTGGTTGGATTTATGTTCTATGATTTTTGTAGGAAAACAGCCAACATCTTGAACTTGAAAATTCATGTCTGTTCTAGACTGTAAAATTGCTTCGTGCAAAATTCTTTACAGGTCCTTTGCCAAAAGAAAACACTTAAGAAAAGTAGCGGATTCTATTATGTATTGATGGTTCATCAAAATGAAGAAAATTGCGTTTAGGTGATTGTTGATTTGGTCATCAATATCAAATATCACACAAATTGATGACAACATTCTATTTTTAATGTAATTTACTTTATATTTTAGATATTTCAAATCATTTCTATATGGATATTCAATGAATGTCTTATTTTTATTTATAGTTTGGAACCAAACGTGATCTAAAAATGACAATACGAATTGTTTTTTTTAACTATCTTTGTCTTATCTTAAAATCTTTGTTTTTTTAATGTAATTTATTGTTAGATTTTCATGTATTTTATGTTGCTATCTCTGTATAGTCATCAATAGTTTATTGTTTTTATTTTTTAATATAAAATGTGTATAACATCATGGACAAGAAAAAATTTAAATGACCAATTTGCTCAAATTATTCCATTTTTTAAAAAATATTGATGGACAATGCAGTATGCTTGCTGAGGAAAGGTGATATTATTTTCCCGTGTTCATTTTGTCTTTTTCATTTATGAGCGCAAATTTTATTGATTGTTAAAAAAAATATACAGCTCATTTTTTCATAAAAATATTATTCAGGAAAAGAAAGGGGGCTTCATCGAGTCTGAGTTACTTTCTTGGAGTTTGATCTATTTATAACCTTTTATCTCTTGCTTACTAGTGAACCTCCTGGATGTGTAGAGCTTCTACACTAATCTACTTGAAGTTGGTTGTAGTAATTAAATTTGATAAGGGAAGTAGTCACATCACTGTAACCAGAGAACTTCCTATAAATCGAATGAATCCCATAGTGAATGTAGATGCAGTGAAAGGCTCAACGTCTTGAAAAGGCACACTATTCTTGTATATCTTTGTAATCAGTTCTTGTGTAAGGGTGGTTTCTCCTAAATAGTTTTGAATATTTCTTTAAATGTTAGCATGAAGCTAACACGCAGTTAGTTTCATTCTATAGTTTGCAGGTTCATTATATCGTTATCTAGTGCTTGCTTGAACTCATGACAAACTTGTATACAGGTATACCCTGAAGGAACACATTTGATTATTCCATGGTTTGAAAGGCCTATTATCTATGATGTTCGCGCTCGTCCTCATCTGGTAGAGAGTACTTCTGGGAGTCGTGACCTTCAAATGGTACTCCTTTCCTAACAATTTTACTTTATGCAGTCTTTCCTTTTATGAGATTTGTATAAAAAAACAGTTATTTTTTTGCTGATAGAATTAGTTGTCACAGTTGGCATGATACATCTGCCAGATTGCTAGTTTTTTTCTCTTATATTTATTTATTTATTAATTATTTGCATAAGAGATATGTTATTCTGAATTGCAACAAACTTTTCTCCAGTTTGGCCCGTATGTGCTTCCACACAATTTAGGTGGAAAAGACATTATATGCGTGCAATGGAGTTCAAATCTATTTTAAAATTTATGATTTTTTAAATGTTTTAAAGAGATAAAATTGAATATTTTGCTAATCTTCCCTGTAATTCCATTATTTGTTTTTTTCCCGCTAGTTCCCCCTCCCTGGTGCCCCAGAATCTGGCCTTAGTCTCACTATCATCTACTCATGACATTATCTATATCCAAGCATTGTTTTACATCCATTTATAATTCTCAAAACGACAGTTGTCTGTATTTTTGCTGAACGGCTTATTTATTCCTTGTATGCTTTTCTGTGCTGTTCTTTGTACAATTTTGAAATCTTCATCACCTTAAACTTGTCATTGTTAATGAACACTTGTAGTTTGTCAACCGATTGCTTATTGTACCACAGATTTTATTATTTGTGGCACTATTTGTGTATAACCGTCTGAAGCCCGTTACTTGGACAGGTTAAAATTGGTCTGAGGGTTCTTACTAGACCTCTTCCTGACCAGCTTCCCACCATCTACCGAACTCTCGGGGAGAACTTCAACGAAAGAGTCCTTCCTTCCATTATTCATGAAACACTGAAAGCTGTGGTTGCACAATACAATGCTAGCCAGCTGATCACACAAAGAGAGGTTTGATCATTGTCCTTTACCACTAGGTATTGTTACTCTCGCCCACAATATATCAATGTGTATATCCTTGTGTTATAGGCCGTCAGTCGGGAAATACGAAAGATTTTGACTGAGCGTGCCAGAAACTTCAACATTGCTTTGGATGATGTGTCGATCACCACCTTGAGCTTCGGCAAGGAGTTCACTAATGCTATTGAAGCTAAGCAGGTTGCTGCCCAGGAAGCAGAGCGTGCAAAATTCATTGTCGAAAAGGCCGAGCAAGATAAAAAGAGTGCAGTTATCAGAGCCCAGGTAATTAAATTACTTTCATATGCTAATTTGAGCACCTACAAGATAAATGGAGATTTTAAAAACTTGTTTGGATCATTTTGTATGCCATTTCCCCAACAGGGTGAGGCCAAGAGTGCTCAGCTTATCGGCCAAGCAATCGCAAACAATCCTGCTTTCCTTGCACTAAGACAGATTGAAGCTGCCCGGGAAATAGCTCACACAATTTCAAATTCATCGAACCGGGTCTTCCTGCAGTCGGATGAACTTCTGCTGAACCTGCACGATCTCAACTTTGAAGGCACAGCCAAGATGAAGCAGTGAAATGCGTGATTTCCCTGAATCTACTCATTTTGAAACCGATAGATGATTTTGCCTAAGAAATTCTTAGTTTAGACTGGGTGAGGTTGATAGAATCTCACCTAGTGCCCTCTAAAACTAATGTGAGATTTCTGAAAATGCACTTTGTTTGCTTTGAAGATGCTCCTTCCTATCAATCATAAGTTTAGCTGTTTGCTTTCGTATATGTCTGCTTGAAACACAACTGAAATGAATTTTGCGTTGTCATTCAAAAATGTACTCACTTCAATCAGCTGCAAACCAACTGGATGCTGCTGCAGTCGACTTTGCTTTGCTTTGGCCGGTTGCAAAATGATTAGGGTTTAGCTGTTCCATTGCTTAAGCAGCTCATCTGTCTGCTTTGTTGGCTTCAGGTGGTGATGTTCGAGGACAACAACTCCCAACTCTCAGTGACGAGCTCCATCCTCCTTGATCACAACCGAAGCTTTGGTACGGTACCCCCTTCGCCTCCATCTCTGTAGAATCGGCTGACAAACAGGTACTAGAGATTAGTTCAGATGGAAGGATTGATTCGAGCATCGGTGCAATTGAAGACGAAGGCCAGATCGCGGCGGCATATGGACTCTGAGGAAGATGATTAAATTTGACGGGGCCAGTTCGGACACTTTTTCTCTGGGGCTAGAAAACTCTAGTAATCTAACTATGGGCACTCGTCATGGGTGTTATCATCATCTCTACAAAGCATAAGCACCTTTAAGGCTTTAACTTGTTAGATTAGAGTCCAAGTGACACTTGCACAATCTATGACTTCATTTTCAGTTGATGCTTCAGATTCTGTCAATTATTGAGGTTCGTTTTCATTCTTAATGCACAGTTTGAGCACCTATCCTTCCACGTGCATCTCATGGTAGATAGTGGCACAACCAAGGGAGGCGAAAAAGCCAACAATGCCATGCTTATTCAATTATATGAGCAGAAGAAACTCCAGTGATGACAGTGCAAGTTGAAACTCCAACAGGATACCCACTATGCTCCAACATGATTACTGGCATTTTGTGTGGTGATTAATTGGAAGCTGACAAGCTGTATGGAACCCCACACTTTACCGAGGTGCACAATTCTTCCAGCTTTCAGCAATTGCTTTCCTCTTGCCAATAAAAATTAACCCCTTTTTATCTCAAACACTTTGTTATCTTCAAGTTTCAGGCATTCATCTTTTTCAAGCTTCATGTTCTACATCTTTGAAAGATCGTTGTGAACCAATTGCTTTGCCCATTGAGAAATTGAAATTTGTTAGAATATAATTAGGCTTTGGTGGTGTTCCATCATTGTCACTGCTCAGATTTGAATCAGTGGTGCCAAATATCTGAACTACTCAATCCACACAGATCATGATTTTTATCTCTTCATTATTCCACTAGCTTAGTGCTTTTATTAAACAACTTGTTAAGGAGTAGAATTGTCTTCATGTTTAAAAATTAATCATGTTATCTTCATTAGATCTCTTCTCTTTTCTATATTGGGTGCATTTATGAAGTGGGGCTCAACCCAACTTTGATTGTTCATTGATAAAAACACTTTCTTGAATTGTCGTTTGCGATGTGGTCTGCCCTAGAGTAATGCCTTCCACCTGCATTTCTGTCGGAGGTCTGCTTTTGCATGTTGTTCCCCTTATGCTTGTGCCTGTCAAAAGATTTAGAATTTCATATGATTCTTATTTTTACTTATAACCATCAGAGAAACAAAATAGATTGATATGATAAAGCATTGTCTATTTATAACCATGATAATGAGCACTGCTCAGTGTCCTCGTCGCAAAGGGTTGGTTAATATTGCCTTGCTTAGAGTTGTTTATCGTTTAGTTTACTCTAGGTTGATTGGAACGGTAAGTACTTGATGTCATCAATCTATCTAGTTAAGTTAGATCACGTGAATTTGATACCTTTTGTGTGTGCATGGACTTAAGAACATAAGAAGTGTAGTGGAAACGTAGCGAGCTAGAAGGAAGGATGACACAGGAAGAAAGTTGATGAGTTCGGTGCATCCAAGGGACGAGGAGCTGTGAAAAAGTATATCGGTGGAGCGAGAAGGACACGCGCGACATATCCGAGGGATGAGAAGCCAGGAGGAAGCCTGCTCGAGGAGAAAGCTGGAGTTAGATTCGGGTGAGCTCAACTCTGGACAACAGGAGTATCACCCAAGTGATCGGACTAGAAAATGGTTAACTTCTGAGTTCTGAGTTGATCATTTTCATGCACCTGGATGACTTCTGAGTTGATTTTAATATTTGATATTATACTCAATTTCATAATTTTTGTTTTTTAATTATTTGTTTAGCCTAACCTTAACTCGGGTTAATTTACATCAAAAATAGAAAGATTACAAGTACCTCATATTAGTTTTGATGTGATCAATCGAGTTTGATAGGTATGTGAATTTGATATTTTGTGTCTAAGTGTGCAGGGACTTGGGAACACAAGAAGTCGAGCGGATGATATAGGCAACAAGAAGGAAGGATGACACAGGAAAGGAGTCGATGGACTCGGTGCATCCGAGGGACGAGGAGCTGCGGAAGAATGCACCGATGGAGTCAGAAGGACGTGCGCAGTGTATCCGAGGATGAGAAGTCAGGAGGAAACATGCTCGAGGAGAAAGTTGGAGTTGAGTTCAGGTGAGTTCAACTCTAGACGGTACGAGTATCACCTAAGCAACCGAACTAGAAAACGGTCAATTTTTTAGTTGACCATTTCCAGGCGTTGGATCGTTTCCAGGCACACGGATTCTAGGCGCTTGGGAAGGGCAGTCATGTTAATGAGAGTCATTGCCGAAGAGGATTAGCATCGAGTCCACTTCAACCGACTCTTGGCGCCCTAACCGCTCCAGGCGCCCAAGAAGCCTAGAATCGTTGAGGAGAATCATTGCGAAGTAGATCAACTCGATCGAGTCCAGGCTCTCGGACCGCTCTAAGCACCCGGGAAGTATCACGTTAGCATAATGGCTAGTTCGACTAGCAGACTATAAATAGAGGATTGATGCACAAAGTTTAAAATACAATTACGTACTTTCACTTCTATTCTTATTCTTTCAAAGTCTGTGCTTTCTGCGTTTGTAAAAGACAACTCCGTATTCTTCAAATGAGATCTTAGTAGCCGTTCATTGCCTTAGATTAACAATATTTTCTATTGTAAATCAAGTAAATCCAGAGTCCCTTCATACTTTATTTTTATATTAATTATCTTTATTTATTAATTCTATCTCCTTGCTAAGTTTAGAGAAAAATTTAATTTTTTTTAGACTATTCATCCCCTCTAACCGATCCAATACAGCCCAACAAACACTAACAAATACATTTTGACGACGATCGTAACTTTCTTGAATTATCTTTCTGAGTTTAGAAATTATTGATTTGTCAGATAAGATTGGAACTATAAAAACATATTCTAATTCGGACCTAATCATAGAGTTAATCATGCACCCTTTGGTTTGATGGAAGAATGATCACTTGGAATTGACACATACATTATATTGTTTCTGAAGGAGACAGACAAGTCCTAAAGTGCATCACGCAACGAGCAACCGCGGAATTAAGCCACAGTTGGCCAATTTGTGGACCTAAAAGATGGTTTACAGTCGATTGAATTCATTTGTCTAAGTGTATCACGATTGACTCGAGTATGATTTTCGAACTGAACAACCTCTCGGTTGAGGTTTATCTGGTTGAAGCACACCATGCAATAGCCATGGAAGTCACCGTGACTAAACTTATTAGAAATCTAGTTCGGCCATAGTGCCTCCATCGATCTAACCGGACCGGATCAACCGCTTGTGTTTGATCTAATCAGTCGAGCAGACCAATCATTTAGCATAAACTATGACAATTCCTATAGCATATCTGGTTTTATTACTGTTGTTGAAGGATCACAAGACAATTTGTAAGATTGTTTCTTTATATTTTTTATATTTGAGTCGATTGGATCCTCTTTGACTCAATTATTTGAGCTCCCACTCGATCTTAGATGTGATGGAAGTGGGTGTCGCATTGTGGCCATGTATAGTAGGGTCAATTTCATCCCTAGTAAACCTAACACGTCTATCATCGCACTTCGCATTGCTAAAGGCGGGTTTACGTGGAGTAATCCCTTATCGTTGTTCGTCGTATACCTATTACAACGATAATTGAAAGGCATTTATCGTATATCCTCCCATCCCCTATCAAACATTAGATAAAACCTTACTACATTGGCTCGCTTAATCAGTTTACTTAGAACTAAAAGACAAGTTTCATCTATTCAAATGTCACTTGAGCATGTAGTTTGCTTGCCGCCCAAACCCTAATCATGTCATTAGATTATGGATGGTGACTTTATAAATTATAATTGTTCTCTTAATTTTGAGTATTCTTTGCGTGATTCAAAGGGTGTAAATGATCATGTCACATGATCATATTCAATGTCACGCCAAATTAGCATTCAAACCTTATCATTAATTTCAAATGTCATATCCAAAATTAATAATTTCTTAAATATATATAAACTTAAATATATTATTATACCTCATAAGTATATTACTATACTCCATAAATATATTATTTTTTTTTAATTTTCATTTTTTTAAAACTTGAACACTATAACCTAATTGGGAGCTTGAACTCTATAGGTAAAATCTTAAAATTTAAATCTCAAATATATTATTATACCGGTAAATGATTACTATACTCTGTAAACATATAATTTATTTAATTTTTTTTTTAAACTTGAATACTATAACTTATTTGGAAAGTCTGAACCCTAGAGCTAAAATCTTAAAAACAATTTAGCGTGAATACTAAATCTAAACCCTAAGCATGAGAAGTTTAAAAAATATATATTAATTCAAAATTAAAAAATATTAATATCCTTACAATTTAAATTATAGTAGCTAATAGGTAATTACCACACCATTATGATGGTTAGTTTATATAATACTATCATTATTTTATATCAATTTTATTTATTACATAGTGATAACTTCATTAAAATAATATTTTAATAAATAAAACAAACTAAAAAGATTTTATAACATCCTACCCATTTCTAATGAATATTATTTAATCATAATTAATTATACAAGAAGATAACAACTAACTACTCTATGCTATAGCAACGTGTATAACTTATAGACCTCCTTTGTGTTGGTCCTGGGACAGATTGACGGAGACACTGGGGCGAGCGAATTACCTTTTTTACTATAACTTAGAGACGGCTAGCTTTAAAAAAAATCATTATTTCATATTAATTTTATTTATTAAATAGTAATAATTTAATTGAAATAATATTTTAATAAGTAAAACAAACTAACAGACTATATGTCCTTTACTATATTTTAAATAAATATTATCTGGTTATAATTAAATGCGTAGAAAATTAACAACCAATCCCTACACGTCACGGTTAGCATATGTTGCAATTGCTAATCATAAAGTTTGATGGTTTAATTGAAAAATAGACGTCTGATTTGATGCCATTTTCATTTTTTGTTGAGCTTTTTACCCAATCACACACTCAGAAATCTAAATTTACCATACATTTAAATTTACCAAAAGACCCACTAAAAATATGAATTTCCTTTTTTACCCCTGCCGCTAAAAATCAGCCACATTGGGCCTGATATTTTCGTATCACCCACGTTGAGCCTGATATGAAAATATCAAGCCCAATGTGGCTGATTTTGTAGCGGCAGGGGTAAAAAAAGAAATTCATATTTTTAGTGTGTTTTTTGGTAAATTTAAAAGTATGATACGTGATTTGGTAAATATGGATTTTTGAGTGCGTGATTTGGTAAAAAGCTGTTTTTTTTTCTTATTTTAAATATTTAATTTATATCATGTAATTTATATTTATTT
>JBBPFQ010000017.1:8871409-8883119 GCA_037974815.1 Kaempferia elegans
AGGTGGGAACCTATTGTGTGTTTGATAATGATTGAAATTCTAAGATTAAAAACTGACCCGTGGATGCTTGAGAAACTACATCAGCGTCTTACGAATCCTCTTGATCCTTGGTGAGGCGTTTATCTCTGGGATTATGGTACAATGGTAAGAGGTGGGATAGATTTACTAGACAATAAGGGCTCGTTTGGTAGGTAAGATAGGATATGATTAGGTTGATTAGGATAGGATTGGGGGTAGGATTAATAATCACCTATCATGCCTTGGGATTGCGAATCCTATCCCTTAATCAACTCTGATACTACCCCTAATCAATCATACCAAACTACATAATAATAACTTTTTAAAAATATAATCTTAATCCTATTAGCCCTACCAAATGGGCCATAAGATCACTCAAAGTATATTACACTTGGGAGTTTAAAAATTTTACTGAATCATTTGTTATTAACAAGAGCACGTGCTAAGATTATATGGTTTGTTAACATTAATTGATAGTCAACTTGTGTCATTCTCTCATTCATAACATCAAAAAATATTATTATTAAAAAGAGAGTTTATTTACATATTAAAGGTGGTTACAAAACAAAAGGGTACTTTTTTTTTAATATTTCAACATGCTAAAATACCCTTAAAAGAGGACCTTGTTTGGCCGTAATGGTAAATTATTTATAATTTAAAATGTAGTTTGTGAAAATTACAACTACTTGTATATTACAAAAAATAAATTATTACAAAAAATAAATTATTAAAAAAATATGAAAAATGAAATTCGATTACTAACTTTATTGTTTAGTGGTTACAAAAAGTCATCCAACAAAATCAGTCTACTAAATTAATTTATTTTTAATTAAAATTAATTTTAATTAAAATTAATTTTAAATAAAATTGATTGATGGAGAATGATTTTCAATTGACATGAAACTAATTTCTATATATTTGATTAGTTTTACTTATTATATCGATGTCCTCAAATGTCAATTTGAACTAATACTTTAAGAGAATTGATTTTTTAAATATGAATATGTTTGAAAATTTTAATTTGTATTTAAAAAATCACTGATTTCAATATATTTGTTAAATTAATATTTGATTGCATGGATATAATCAGGAGAACTAGACGAACACATATAAATTAATTTCAGGTCAATCCGAGATCATTTGGTCTATTAGCTAGTTTTTTCCCAAAATCGGCTGATGGACGAATTGACATGAAACTAGTTTTTATGTGTTCAGCTAATTCCCCTGATTATATTCATACTTTCAAATATCAATTTAATATGATATATTAAGAGCAGTAATTTTTTTTAATACAAATATATTTAAAAAATTTAATTCGTATTTTAAAAAAAATATTTTTAATATATTGAGTTAAATTGATATTTGAGGGTGTGAATATAATCAAGAGAAGTAATGAATATATAGGAGCTAGTTTCATATCAATTCGAGGTCATTTAACTCATCAGTTGATTTTGAACAAAATTGATTGACAGATCAAACTATCTCAGATTTTTTTAACACATTCATGTTCAAAAAAGTATTGCTCTCAATATAGTAAGTCGAATTGAAATTTGAGGACATTGATATAATCAAAAGAGGTAGACGAATATATAGAAATTAGTTTTATGTCAATTTGAGATGATAACACTTCATCTACTAGTCAATTATCCGTTCCGAGTGGATAAAGAAAAAAATTTATTCGTATCATTTTGGATGGATGTTTGAACTTAAAGTTTCACTTATAATTTATGGGCAATTACTGAACCACGTAATTGAAGTTGATGAATATTCAAATTACATAATTTTTAAAATTATCAAATCACATATCCAAATATATTTTTTTTACCTCTTTGTCGATTGCTATAGTATAGCAATCAATTAGGACATTACTATGTTGATGAACAATATAGAATAGATTGCTATATTATAACAATTGGTTAAAAATTTGATTCGTGTTTAAAAAAGTATTACTCTTAATATGAAGTATAAAATGATGTTTAAGGGTATGAATATAATTAGGAGAATTAGATAAACATATAAGATATGGTTCCATATTACTCCAAATTCTTTAGGTACATTAGCTGATTTTGGTTGAAACCGATCCAAAATCGATTTATGAATTTAGAGAGTTCAGAATGACATTAAATCATGACCTTTGTACTTGTCTAATTTTCTTGATTATATGTATATCCTCAAATATTATTTCTATACATCGTATTGAGAATATCAATTTTTTTAAACATAAATTAATTTTTTAATCAATTTTTATAGTGTAGCAATTAATTTAGGATATTACTATACTAATTAACTGTGCCCAAATTGATTGTTATACTGTAACAATAGACTGAAATAGGCACGAGCAAATACAGTGGGGCAAAAGTAAAATTAGATACGTGATTTAATAATTTTAAAATTAACCTATGTGATTTAGATATTCAACAATTTGACATTGTGGTTTAGTAATTTGTCGTATTATTTAAAGTCTCACTCAAGTCTAAAGAAAATTTACTTTGCCCTTACTTTACTTTATGTAAAGTTAGAAATCATTATATAACTCAAATACAACATTTTAAACTTAGAGGAGTGATTCTTTTCACTTCATTCTCTAGTTGTTCAACAAGTTTACAAAAGAACCAGGGGATTGCAAAATTAACATCGACCTTTTCCTCTTTTAATCTAATAATTAATAAATTTAAGTTTCACTAATATATTAAAATCCGTTGTATTTATCTTTCATTTCAAATCAAGCTTATCCCCTCCAATTCAATTATTTAAATAACCATGTAATCTCATAAGCTTTCTCTTTTCACCACCGACTAATTATAAAAGTGATTGATTTAGTGAAAAAATTTTAGTGCCATAAAATTTTTTCACTTACCATCTAAATAAATAAGAAAGTGTTCATAACAGACATAAATTTATTCGTATTAAGACTCATGACATTTCATATCCAACTGTTAAGCAGCTGTCATGTAGTGCTACTGGTATGATTTCAATTTGATCAATCAAATACTAAGACTATCTTCAAGAATAATTTAGAGTCTAATATCAACAATCATAATATAATTTACTAATATCTATTCCATAATTTGACAATATTTTAATTATGTTTATAAATCATTCCTAAATATGGCAAAGAAATGGTGTAGTTAAATAACTTTTTTTAGCATTTCAATTTTATTTTCATTTTTATGAATTGCAAATTGGGTTGATTAATGGGCCTGTAATAGAAATGGGCCATCAATGGGCCTTTTATGATGTGTGATATTTAGGCTACAGATTGTTCCATGGCATGGATCACGGTATTTATGCTCTGGATTTAAAAAAAAAAACACACACGTGGTATGCAATTATTTGCTTGACGTACATTGCATTTCGTGTTGGGCCGGTTCGGTTTAGCCGAAACCGCGGTTCGACCGGGCGTATGGCAGCGTGGCGCTTCCTCGCGGACCGGGACGGCGAGGTACGTAGACGGCGTAGTCGGCGACAGCGCACGTGGCCTTGCACGAGGCAGCGATGAAGTCCAGGCGGTCGGACATCGACCACGCCGACGACAGAGCGTACGGACACGAGGGCCTTCCTCTCGGACCGGGACAGCGTGGCAGGAAGACGACGGAGTCAGCGACGGCGCACCTGGCCTTGCACGAGGCGTAGTGGAGGCCAAGCCGGTCGGAGATAGACCACGCCGCCGACGAAACCGGCCGCCGTCCGGTCTCAGCGGCGGCTCGGCTCGGCGTGAAGAGCTCCTCCATGGAGGGGCCCGGCGGGGGCTTGGCGCACTCCGCCAGCGCGACAGCGAAGGGGTCCTCGTCTCCGGCGGATCGCTTCCTGTGGGCGGCGGGAGGGGCGGGAGGCAGGGGGAGGAGACGGGAGATGCCGTTGGCCGCGGCGTCGGTCTTGGAGATGCCCGGGCGACGCTCCCAGGAAAATGGAACGGCAGATGCCTGAATCCGACCTGAAGAGAAGACATGGTCGATGATTTCCCTCCTCCTCCGAGGCGGCGACCGGGAATTTCCCGGCGCTCCGTCGTGCTCGGAAGCGGAGGGCGGTGGCCACATCTCCTTCAGATAACTGAGTAAACAGAGGACGTAGTAAACAAGCAGAGCATCGCCCTCCGGTGGGCCTTTAAGAGAACCGAACTTATCGCGCACTTCATCCCGCAATCGTCGGATAGGACCATCCTGCACGAATCTCGAGGCCGATAGGTCTAGTTTATATGACGTGGGAGGAGGACCACGGGCGATTTGTATTTAATGTGGACGAGGGCCACGGGCCGTGCGAAGAATTTGAGGGAATTAGGAGGATTAATGAATGATCAATGAATAACGTGCAATAGCGTGTTTGGCTGACCTTGAGTTCGAAGGAATCTTTTAGATCATAATTTCTCCATCTCTAAATTAATATAGATCAGCTATTTATCTCCGATCCAATAGGTGATATGCACTGATTTAAAGATGGACCAGAGATTATGATTCAAAGGATCCCAACTGACCTTAAGTAATCTGAGTCAACTCCTCTAATGTCTAACTTCTTTATAAAAAAACCAACTGCATTATAAAGGAAAGTGACAAAGTATCATTGCGAGAGTTGGTAAGAGTTGTTAAGGTATAGTTTGACTAAGATCATTATCTAACATGACACTTTTAATGTGAGTGATATGGCAGATAGTGATTAGTACGAGCAGAATTCTTATCAGGTAAGATTTTAAATTTTGATTAAGTTGTGAAAAAAAAATCCGCTCAATTATCTTATCATAGATGGTTACGAAGCCGACCATATGCAACCACTAGAATAGTGAATTTCACTTTTTTACTACCATACGATATGACAGATAGCGGAGGTTCTACATGGTACATCCAACTTCGACCTTTCTACATGGTACCTCCCCGCTTGATCTCTCCTTACCTTTCTAGTTTTGTTGTGCCAAACTTTCACAGCTCAACTTCTCCGAGCTCCTCTAGCCCGGCTTGAGCCCAGACATCTCCAGGGGTGAGAGGAGAATGTGAGGGCTATAATATGAGGAGAGCGTGGAGTAGATGATGATGTGAATAATGGAGTGAGGGTTTTCTCTTCCGTTAGTCTTGTGCTAACTTGAGTGTTAGAGTGGTTACGTCGAATCCAACCTCAGCGCTCATTCTGATCTCTTGTCAAGCGTTTGCATAGATTCAAAGGTTTTCATCACCGACTCATTCAGTCCATGTCCACTGCAGTTGCTCTACGGTGACTCAACCGACAATGGTCTCAGATCAAAACAGTGAGGTTTTGACCTAAAGACACATTTAATTTAACAATATAGTTGATCTCACATTTGATATGGTAATTTACCAATTATACCATAAATCATTAATATAATAAGAAATATCAAAACATGAAGAAGTAAACTATACTTCATAATAACCCTATGATTTGTAGGAACTCTCTTGGCCCCAAAGGTACAAGCTCTTACTCTCTTGCGCTTACAAATTACTCAAGATTAGCATAATTAAAGTCACTTGGTAGACACCCGGGTCCAAGCTGACATTCCCTTATCCATCTTTTGAATGGGTACAAATTTAAGGTCAAAATCAGCTAACGACCTAAGGTTTTACTCTTTCGATTGATACCTAAAAATACCAAACAAGATGATTCACAACAGTCCATAGCATTTGAACATTGTTTGCATGAAAAATTGAGAGGGGCAGAAAGTGCCTGAGGTGGATGTCCTAATCATAACAACTGGTCTAATAGGATTCAACTTTACCACTGGACCACCACCTTTTTGTGTGTGTGAGACAGAAAAGTTAGTGGAAGATCCTTTTCCAGCAGGCCATGCCAACATGCATGAAAAAAAAAATTAATAATAATAATAATAAATGCATTTATGATAACTTTCTTTGGCATGTATCAAATGGAACAGTATGTATATCCTCAACTATTGAGATTAAGGTACATGACTCTTGGCAAAGCTACATCTTCTCATAAGATATCTTCAACAGAGATGAATACCTATTTTAATAATTTCTTTAACAAATATTAGTTCAGGAAGAAAAAAATCATTTGAAGTACCATATTCATCCTATGAACAAAAGGTTAAGTGTATTGGTTAGACATGAATAATATATCAGGGTTTTTCAAACATTATTGAACTGAAAAAAATTATTCTGTAAGAGAAAGAATAAACATCACCTAATGATGAACTGACAAAAAGTTATAGAACAGCCATTACTAGTGTTGCACAATAAAACCAGCAATCTAGCAAATTGTTTTTAATCGAGTCAATGTGAACAATGTAATGAAATTTCTTTAGCAGTCATATGCAGACTGAGGAAGAAGTTTTTATACATACGGCATACCTTAACTGAAGGAAATAATCAGCTGTCCTGTTGGCTGCTGCTCAGTTTTTAAGAGAAGATTTTCTCAGAAATTATGAGGGGTAAAATTTTTTAGATGATTGAACAACATGAAATTGGATTTCTAAAATAAACATATTGAAGATCATCGATAAAAATTGCGGTTTTCAGATGCCGCATTGCTAACTTTAAGGTGAAGAGTATCAATTTATGCAACTTTGACAGATAGCCCATGTAGTCAGGTACATGTAAGTGTAGTATTCCATAAGCACATACATGAAAGAGAACCAAATGATCTTCAAAGAAAAGTCAATTCTTCAATGAAAAGTAAAACCCAAGAACTGGAAACACCAAAAACCACTACCATAAATTTGTGAAACTCACAAGCATACGATCAAAATTTGCATTAACCTATAAACACAAATAATGAGGGGGCTTCACGGAGCTGTAAAGCCTTCTTAGTGGGTTCAACCCATTATATTCTCTTCAGTGTCATTACTACACATCCAATGAGAATGAAAGACTTTTTATCTAGTCTACTACTAGTGATAATCAAAATATCCAGTAAGAATCTATTATCATAGATATAGTAATCTCAATGTTCGTAAATAATTCTCGTAGCATATGCTCTTCTATTTACTTTTAACTAGATGATACAAATAAAGGTAGAGGAAAATAACTGTAAATCATAAAAACCTAAGGCAGATTGGGGTGTAAACTTGTAATATCTTCGCTTGAGATCAATATTCCGGCTAATGCTCTGTTATAAATCAGCAACTTTTGGTTGTTTGAAGAACCACAATATTCATCAAGCATAGTTTTTCATCAAGGAGGCAGTTATAGAACGATTAACCCTAAACCTTCCTAAAGAGATGGAAGGTTAATAACCTATCAAATTCCATTCAACATGATTGGAAATATTCGACTAAAAAATAATATGAAATAGTAGAGAAAAGCGAGTAAACACAAAACTAGTATCATAGATATTACGGAAGCTGCATATTCGTGCACTATCATGGTCTAGACTTTCGTAGGCGATTTAGGGTTTACCCTACTTTGAAAGGATATATATATAAGCATTGGACTGTGCCTATAGAATGCCGTGCACAAGAATAAGTTACTAAACTTGGATTGGATCATAGAATCCTCAAATTTTCAACAAATGATTATGCAAAAAAGGTAAAAATTGAAAGACTGGATGATATGATATGAAAAGATAGGTAGAAATGGGATGAACATGTTCAAAGATGACCAATAAATTCTACAGTTAGAAGAGTTGAATGTAATAGAGTGAAAGGTATAAGGGCACAGAGAACCAATAAAAACACTAGCCTATATATATTAAACAATAATTTGATTAATGTGAATATTGATACTGCCTTTTGAATAGAGGGACTAGTTGGAATTGATACAGCTTGGTGATTTATGCCAAGAAAAACTTAGATTTTTTACACTATGAACTCTACTCATATCACAGCATAACTAACTATGACATAAAAACTTACTAGATATTAACCAACTGACAAAAAACACTTGTATTTCAGATGCAAGAATACTACATATGATGAAAAGAATCTGCAGCTTCTTGTTAGTTTGATAGTGATAACACACAACAATCTCATTAGAGATGGCACGAGTATTCTGGCAATCATGTAAAGAGAACAATATCACTTTAGTTGAACAACAATAAATTTTCAAGTAAAAAAGAACCAAAAGGGAACAGACGAGTCTATTGAAACCTTGACTTGGCACGTCAATCGAATGGTTTCGGCATCCCCGTTAGCCCTGATCTTGAGAGTCCGGAGGAGGCAGATCGAGATCGAGAGGCACCGACTGGACCGACTTGGGCGCGTTGCGGGCGGTGACAGGGATGGCGACGAAGGTCTTGGTCTTGCTAATGGGGCGAGACTTCTCGAGCTGGACGCAGTCGCCGACCTTGAACTGGTTCTCGGGCTCGTGGGCCTGGTACTTCTTCTTCTTGCGGACCCGACGCTTGTATATATAAAATAAAATAACGAAAAGAACATGTTATAAGTCTCTTAATTAACAAATACGTTCATGAGTCTCTAAATAAATTTGTTCATGAGCTTACGAATAAAATATTGTTAATCTCGAGTTCAGCTCGATAATATTTTGAGCTCAAAATCAAACTCGACATCGGCTCGTTAACTTAATCAAACAAACTCGAACAAGTTCTTTTTCAAATTAAAATCCAAATAACTCACGAACAGTTTGGTTCATTTACACTCCTTAAGTATGGAGCTGGCATGAAGGAGCTGCTAAAATAACGATTTCACTTTTTTTTTCAAGGAATGGAGTTCTACTCTAAAGGATTTTTTTTTTTCCATTTTAAAAAAGTTCTCATTAATTTTATTATCAAAAGGATTTTTAAAAACATATCAAAAAGGATTTTTTTTTTCTGTTTTTAAAAGTATATCAAAAGAATCTGAGTTGACTTTTCATTCTAATATTATTGTATCAAATATTGTGAAACAATTTAATCAAAATTATAGAATAATTTGATTAAAAACATTTTAGATAGATCAAAATCATT
Organism: Kaempferia elegans; assembly: GCA_037974815.1. Lineage (NCBI taxonomy): Eukaryota > Viridiplantae > Streptophyta > Magnoliopsida > Zingiberales > Zingiberaceae > Kaempferia > Kaempferia elegans. The sequence goes on from JBBPFQ010000017.1 coordinate 8,880,290, forward strand.
CTAACATAAACAAAACAGCTTCATTACTGTTAAATAGTAATTATAGTAGTTGTTACAAAGTAAACCGATATATGTTTTATCAATTATAATTACAACTACTACAACTTATAATGACTGTGATCCTAACTATTACATAACAATTAGGCTATACATTGTAACAACTATAGTAATAATTGTTAATACTATAAGTTGAAACAATTATGATTAGAATGCTTACAGAAGTGTTGAGATATAAAATTTTAAGCTAAAATTAAATGGAATAAAAACACACACGCAAAATGGATTGATCTTTGTGCCAAGTTCCAACGACAACCCCATGCTTTTAATCAATATGCTTAATCATCCTCAATATTTTGAATAATACATTGCAAGAATCTTTGCGTTAAGAAATAACAAAGTTACAAATACGAAACTAGTTAAGAAACTCCCTTAATAACGAATTTGAACTGTACAGGAAATTACACAAGAAGCCTTGCAATCACTCACCATTCTTTCTTCTCATGTCCATGGTTAGCCCAAAGCTATGATAACCATAGATATCAATAACTATATCGACAGCCAAAACCTAAACGGCTGCTTCAAATTGTATCCTAGAGAACATCAACATGGAGCGAGGAAGCATCATGCGGATGATTTCCTGAAACAACAATTCATGGTAATACTCAAAAACTTCGAGGCAATCTCCAATATCCATCATGAGATTATAGTTTTTCAGAGGTTTGCCATAGTCTTGCTGCTTTGCGTGACTAAATGAAATAGTCCTGGCGCACCACAGCAACAAATTCTCCAGACAGCAGGTCGTCGTTCTTGAGTTTTCCCAGTTCACCATTTCCTTGGATGTGCCAAAATATTTTGGGAGAAAGCGGCGTGTATAGATCTGCGAGGTTAGACATGAGATGTTCCATGATGGAGGCATGGGAAATTTGTTAAGGAAAGATTGAGCGGAATTTACCTTCATTGGAACTGACATTTAAACAAATAATAGAGATATAACTCAAAGCAAGTGAAAGATGAATGTTTGATCATGACAAGTCGAGCACTTAAAAAGTTTACTATCCCTTCAGTCATCGAAAATCTGATACTCGGAATTCACTAATATCATTGAAAACTTAAGTGCCAAATGAAACCCAACACGTAAAGAAGAAAGCCCACACTTAAAATACAATACATCATGAAATTCTAAGACTATTTTCCTTATCATGATTTTAACTCAAAGTGCTCTGAGATATTTTGTACAGATGGGCATCATGTAAAAAGGTATTGACAGTATATAGACAGAAATTATCAAATTTAGGCAGTAATTTCAGTAGTCTTGAGCTAGAAACATCATTTGCCTAATGAAAAAATAGTCTCAGATGCAATAATTTCAGAAGTGAGTTTACCTGAGGAAGGAGGATCCGGATCTCTTGTAGAATGTAACACTGTGGTTCCAGAAATTACTGTAATGAGCCCACAAATCTCAGATGCAATATTGCTTGCACTCTGTCCAGACCAATCCTGGATTTGCAAAGAAGTCAGCACTAGGCAAACCTCAATAGAAAAATAAAACGATCATGAAAGATTATCAGCTCTCTTGTATTTAGTACCTTAAACATGATGGCACTTGCTAATATAGTTAGGATTGTGAACATGGCATAGTAGACCGGAGAAACAACAGCAGTGTTAAAAGTATCCAATGCCTGCACGGCCAAAAAAAGAGTAGAGAAACAGTGTAAAGTAGCTGAATTGAATAGGATAAACAGAGTAATAGCTTAAGGAAGGAAACTATATTATTATGGGTAAAAATGATAGGATTTGAGATATAAATACCTTGAATGCAAATTGAAAATGCAATATATACTAATACATTAATGGAAATTAATTTATTTTCAGAACTCATACAACAAAACCCAATAAAGACAATAAATTCCTATATTTTAAGTTGGAACATCAATTGGAATTCATGAATTTGAACCATTTGGTACAAGTTCCAATGTTCATTCCCAACAAGAGAAGATGGCAAATTGCCATTAGAATTCTCTCTAGTGGTTAGTCCCGGTCCGAACATTTAAGAGGTCCGAGGTGAAACGATAAAACTATATTTCAATTTTTTTTAATAAAGTTAAAATTATTTACAATGACTTCTTTAAACTTTTATAGATATAAACTCATCTATAGTATTATTATATTTAAAATTTTCTAAAATATCTTTTTAATAGATAAAATTGCGAATCCATTCAATCTTTTTAATTTCTTTTTGATTTTTTTAAAATAAAAACTTATTTAAAATCTCTAATTTTAAAACCTAAATACATATATCAGCTCTTAAATTTTTTTTAAAATAATTTTTTTTTTTACTTGTACACTATAACTCAACCCCTAAACCCTAAGGTAAAATCTAATTTGCTTAACCTTGGAGCTAACAAAAATAAATCAAAAAATTATTATTATTATTATTATTATGCATCCTAAATATATACCCCATGAGAACCTAATTTTTTTAGTTTTAAAGTTCTTTTTAACTTAAACACTATAACCCAACCCCTAAACCCTAAAGACAAAATCTAATCGGCTTAACCCTAGAGCTAATTTTTTTTAAATAAAAAGGCGTTGAATGAAGTGAGGTGCTTGAATTCAATCCCGACGCCTCAACCACTATCGCGGATGAAATCCACATGGCTTTGTCCGTAGTGTAATAAATTTATACATATAGATACATGGACTTTAAAAATTTTAGACCCTCCAAAACTTTGGGGCTGGGCAGTCGCCCACAACGGCTCGGCCTCTGAGTTGGGGCTGCTAGTGGTTGACATCCATATCTGACATGGAAGAGAGCAAATAATTTTTTAAG
>JBBPFQ010000017.1:8883219-8902747 GCA_037974815.1 Kaempferia elegans
ACAACATTATATGTCTTAAAGGTCATGGAACCTCTGAACAGCCCTCAGATATGCGCAAGAGCAATAAGGGTAGCATGGTATTTCTGCCACTCGGGCGCAACCAGGAAAATCGGTAACAGCGCACAGGCAATCGGAAAGATTGGATTTCCACCGACCGCTAATGCAAGACGGTAGAGACACTCTTGTACGACACCATAGTTGTTGGTTAGCTCAACATCCTCACCTTGGACCTCAGCACCGTACCAAGCTGGATCATTTTTAAAATCTAGCAACATTTTCAAAAGCACTGAAAAGAGATCACTTAGAAACTCAGGGAGTTTCTGCATCGATCATTTCCAAGGCAAGATCGAGATTATGCGGACAAAGAAGAGTACAATGAGTGTATGTACTCGGGGTATCAATCTCACAATTTTAATGTCTTTATCTACATTGGTGCAGTTACAAATCACCGGATTAGCATGATAGCATCACATTCCCTAGTTTTAATTAATAGGAAAATCATTATTTTTGTAGCATGGTCGATGACTAGTAATATGCACGACACAAATTAAATTCAATAGCAAGAATCTGAAATTTGCGCTAGGAAGCATATGAGTCGATAATAATGTACACTTTACTTAGGAAACTTATGAGTACGGGTGAGCATTCAGTTAAAACCGAACCAAATCGAATTGAATTAATCGAACTGAACCGAACTGATTTTTTTCCGAACAAACCGAATTGTATTTAAAAATTGAATCAAACCGAACCGATATAATATCGGTTAATTCAGTTTCAACCGAATTAACCGGTTTCTTTTAAAAAAACATTTTTTAAAATAAAAACCTTTTTTAATTTTAAAAAATAAAGGCTAAAAATTTGGATTGGCCTAAAAATTCAGTTAATTCGGTTTAACCGAATAAGAAATTTGAAAACCGAAACCGAACCGAATTAACCGATTTTTTAGTGAAACAACACCGAATTTTTGAATAAATCGAACCGAATTTTAAATTTAAGTCGGTTTGCTCAGTTTAAAATATTTAACAAAATCCAATGTAGGAATCACCACTTACCTTTACATGAGGATTCAAAATATCATTCATCATTGATGCTAAAGCATGTATCACTACTTGATAACACTGAAATTGCAGAACTGAACCAAAATCAATGGTGTACTGTCTGATGGTATTTAATGCCGCCCAGCGTACCAGGGAATGTGGATCTTGAAAGCATAGTAGAACCCTGGTCACCACTTGCTTGACCCTTTGTAATATCACCTGCACAACCCTCAGATATACTCAATTTTTGAAAGTGTACACAATAATTATAACAACATTATATGTCTTAAAGATCATGGAACCTCTGAACAACCCTCAGATATCTGTGCAAGAGTAATAAGGGTAGCATGGTGTTTATGCCACTCAGGCGTAGCCAAGAAAGCCGGTAGCAGCGCACAGGCGATTGGAAAGATTGGGTTTCCACCGACCGCTAATGCAAGACGGTAGAGACACTCTTGTGCGACACCATAGTTGTTGGTTAGCTCAACATCCTCACCCTGAACCTCAGCACCGTACAAAGCTGGATCATCTTTAAAATCTAGCAACATTTTCATAAGCACTCAAAAGAGATCACTTTGAAACTCAGGGAGTTTCTACATCATTTCCAAGGCAAGATCGAGATTATGTGGGTAATGACGAGTACAATGAGTGTATGTACTCGGGGTAAAATCTAATGTGAAGGTTTACCGGTTGACTAAGGTATGTCTCAGTCGATTGGTGGTTTAGTCGATCAGACAGTCGACTGGGGAGCGAACAAAATAATTTTGTTCGCTCAGTCTATGAAGGGCAGTCTATTAATAAGTCGACTGTTCTATGGAGCAGTTGACTGACCTATGCGGGTAGTCGACTGATATCGATCTATTGAGTTGTAATGATCGAATTATGTGAAAGTCAATCGACTAGTAAATTTATCAGTCGACTGGTGGCGGAAAGATTGCTTGGATGTTTCCACTTGAGCTCTTTTGAATGGAGCTTGGGATGCTTGGGCAAGGTGACGAAATTAGATGTAGTTAACTCTTAACATAGTCTTCCAAGCTTAGAGCAATTCAAAAGGTCTTGATCGAGTTGTGGTGAAGTTTCTTCACTGATAAGGAGGATCGAGCTAGCCAGAGTTTTGGGAATTGATCCACTGAAGACTCATAGAGATTGTCCACCTTACGGACAGCTGTGGAGTATAAGCCCTAACCTCTGAACCACGTAAATAAATGTGCTAAGGTTTGTTTTTCTTCATGTTTTATATGTTAGCTTTTGTTATAGTTTTGTATTTCTACTGTGCTAACGAGTGTATGAAAATAAACGACATGGGTGACAATCTATCCACTCCCTTTAGCCAATATTAAGATCCCAACAAAATCAACATAGCATATATAATTTGGTTACTTATAAATTACCCTACGTAATTTGTGATTACCAAACATATCTACTGGGTTACTTATATTACATAATAATGATGATTTTTTTTTTAAAGTCGATACAGGAAGCATAGGCTTTGTGAATAGGCAAACCCTAAGCACAAAGCTACTGCCGGCCGTTTGTATCTCCGCCGTCGATGTTTTGCTACGGCGCCGTCGCCTCGAACCTTCTTCACTCGTGTATTGTTATCTGACGAATCGCGCCACACCGCCTCTCTTCCTCTCCGATTTCTGCATCGATGATGGAGATGGCTGAAGAAGAGGAGGGAAGGGCTTCCAGGGAAGAACAACAGGAGACACACGAAGAGATGCTCTCGAGGCACTGGTAGTGGCATTAAAGCTCAGTTTTTTTTTTCTTCTTTCTTTGTTATCTTCAAAATGCGTTTTTTATTCGCTGTTTGTTTAACTTTTTCCTCCTTTTTGTTGTCTTCGGATTTCCTGCATTGCGAGATCAGATATAGAATATTGAAGGAAGACGATCTTCCTTTATACTGATTGCCACTTGGTTGAGTTTGGCTATTGATTGGACGAAACCCCCAAATCTACATTTTATCCTTTGATGAAGGCTTGTGTGTTGTTCGCTGTGCAATATTAATTATTCAATCAAATTCAACGAAGTTCCTCGCCAATCCAAAAGGTCTTGGATTGATCTCTACTGTCTTAATCTTGTACAGACTGGATATTGGTCTCAGTCCATTAGATTCTCTGTCTTGGCGGTTGAACAGTGGTTCTTGATGATACCATGCGATTCACTTAGAAATAGTTGCTAACCATCCATTTCCAATTTTTAAAATCAATTTGCAAGGACAAAATTTGCATCGCCAACTTCTTGGATTTTATTTAGGGGGCATTTGATTGTCACTTGGTCATTTTTTGAAAGATTAGTGGAACTTAACATCTGATAATAGACATATTGTTATGTAGTTACATTCATAACAGAGATGCTATATTATCTTGGAAAAGATGCATGCAATGGGTGTGCAACTAAACATACATCCTTATATCTATTTATTTGGAAGGGTAAAAACTGGAAGGAACTGGATGGAAGTCAATAAATAGGTACAAACTGTAGCCTATCTAACTGGAGGGCAGATGATTAACCTCCCTTTCTATATAAGGATCATCATCATTATCAACTCGTGTTTGTTCCAACCATTTGGGGACTAAGTTCTATGCAAGGATATATCAAAACTCATTCTATATCTTAGTTTACATAGGATGTGAGTGGAAACGGAAACTAATTTAGTTTCTTCCATAACTAGAGGTGAATTGTTAATATCTTTACGTGGAAAAAGATGATAAACATCTCATAACTTGTTATTTGTTGAACCTGGATATAATTTAAGCATTTAGATCTCAAAACTAGTTCTTCTGAGTGGTTACAAACTGGGAAACTGGTAGCTCTAGAATGGAAAATCTAGATGAATATGAAAAAAATATGCCGTGGCTTTATAATATCATGATCAGTTTAGGGTGTTTTAGGTTTCCAGACAATATTTGCAGTTTTCATGGATTATTTTTATGGTATCTATCAAACTCGATGATACTCGCACCATTTGAGTGTAAATTCGAATCCATGATTGTTTCTTGAGTTCCATTGTTTCGCCGAACTCATTAGTGCATCTTCTTCAGCTTGCTGTCTTGTTGTTACAGTTGTTAAATGTATCAGTTTCTATGGCGATGCATGTCTTTCCCACAGAAATTGACAAGGGAAATTTAGTAATCCAATGCTTGGTTTTGTTCAATTCTTTTCTTCGGTTCCACTTTTTCCATTTCTTCAATCATATCAACATTTTGTGTCGGTATTTACAGGCAAGAGATTGCCAATCTCCATAACAAGGAAATGAATCTTAAAAAGGCTGCTGCAAGGAAGTAAAACCGAGCAGAAAGCCAAAAGGAAGCAAGTGGAAGAAGAGGTATCTCAATTTCAAACTCAATTAAAGATAAACATGTGCGAGAACTTGCATTGCTGGGCTATACGACAAGTGAAAGCGCTGAGAATGCTGATGTAGATAATTTGGGCAAGGCCATTGCTGGCTTTAATGTTGTTCCCTATGGTGACCCGGCAAACCCCAACAAAGGAACAAGGAGAAGAGAAAAAAGAGCGAAAGAAGAAGCCACAAGAGAGCAGAGGATACAGGAAGAGCAGAGCAACATGATTAGCTATCACATGATTGAAAACGAGAAGCTGGACAGGAAGTTGGAGCCACTGGGTCTGACAATCAACGAGATATAACCAGACGGCCATTGTCTCTATAGAGCTGTCGAAAACCAGCTCTCGCTTTACTCTAATGGTACGTCACCCTGCAGTTTCCAGGATCTTCGCAAAATGACTGCTAAGTACATGAGAAACCACGCTCCAGATTTTCTACCTGAAGAAACATATCGTCATATACTCAGGTTCTTTTCCAGATGTGGAAATGGGGAAAGAATACAAGTCTCAGATCAAAAATGATGAAGTTGGCAACCCTAGCATAATGTTATCATATCATCGACACGCTTATGGCCCCGGCGAGCATTACAATTCAGTAGTTCCCGACACAATAATGTAACTTGGGCTCCCCTTTATGCAATGTACCTATAATTAGCGATCTGTCTGATGTACAAAGACCTGTAAAACCAGAGGATCACTTGCCCCTCCTTTTTGGTTGTTAAATTTGAGAGGGTGATCTTTTGTGAGAGTTGTTTCCTTCAAATAACACAGTAATATCGAAGAAACAGGGTCATATCATATAATCTAAGAATTATGTGGTTATTTTTGCCAAATGCGTTTTATCTATGTTCAGTTTAAGTGCATGGAGTTCTAAGCTATTTTATATAAGCACTATTATCTATTGTATTTTTTTTTTAAAACTCATTTATATTTTATTGTAACATGATTTTTTTTTATTGCCTATGAACTCAAATAAGTAATATTGAGAGCATAATACTATTCGCTCGAATAAAACAGAAAAAATAAATACAATTAAAGTTGTACCACTTTAGTGCATTTTAAACTAGAGTTGTATTTTGGATATTTAGATTATAGTTTAAAGAGATAATTAGGGTTTAAGGGAGCTACGTAATGATAAAGTTATTATGGATTCGAGTTGCGGGAAGTAAGACTGTGATTTGGATGATTATTAAGTTTGAGGTGTTATATTAAAAAAACAAAATTAAATATAGTAATTAGGAGTGAAAAAGAATAGAAATTAGTTGACCAGAAAATGTTAATATTTGAGTTTCAACTTGAATTGAAAAATATATGCGATTCAAACTTTAAAAATATAAATAATTTTAGCTTCAAATTTTGTTCGAGTTGATTAAAATTTTAATTCAAACAAAATCAAATTATAATTTAAATTTGAATTGCTATTTGAATTTTAATTTGAGTATATTATAAATTAAAATTATATAAATATAAATAAGATTCCATTAGAGTTTGACTGTGAATAATCGAATTAAATGATTAGTCAAATATGCACATATAATAATTTGTTTGCTTCATTTTTTAAATTTAAAAAGAAGAAAATTATTATAAAAAAAACAAAATTAACGAGAACAACCGATCTGCTGTTGCAAATTCCTCCCCACGAATAATTTTTGTTTTTTGATTTCCATTTTTTTATCGCCTTCTACGGCGAAGCACTCCGCCACGGGAACGACGCTTCGTATCGTCTCCCTTCTCTCGCCACCTTCGCTTCCTTCTCCAATCTCCTCTCCAATCCGATCGCATTCTCTTCCTCCTTCGTATTGTTTTCTCCGTTCACTTCGATCTGGGAGGTCCTCTGGCAGAGTTGTTTGGCGGCGTTAAGATCGAGGAATTCGGGTTGTGTGTGTGTTCTTTTTTCTCTTTATAATAAAGGCTTGCTTGTGGTTTCTCCTTGATCCGGGAGAGAATTGGTAGAAACGGGACTGGGTATTGGGAACCCTAGATCTGGAAGTCTGGTCGTCGGATTGCTATCGGGATCTTTCCGTTGGGAGCCGTCAAGATGTTCTGGCGCATGAGCACATTTAGTCATTCATCGCCGGTAGGTTTTGGTCTTCTCATATACGGTTTGTTTGTTAGTTTTACTTTTTTGTGCGTATTATTACCATTTTGTTCTGCCTATTGGGCTAGCTAATTTGAAATTAGGGATTTGTATCTTGTTTCTTGGTAATTACGAATCTGAGAATTCGATGAAATGAAGCCAACAACTGATATAGTTCGTTATCCACAAGTTAGTAAATGAAAACATTGATCACATAAATTAGGTGATCAAGCAATAGTAGAAATTTGCTTATTCATTTTTTGAAGTGAATAACTGGATTAGGATTGCCCAGTTGGCTGTGTAATTGTGTGCCTATTTGTTAATCTGTTTCCTGAAGTGAATGACTGGATTGCTGAGTTCGCTCCTGTAATAATGTGCTTATTCAAACACCAGAGACATACAAGAACGCTAGAGAAGGTGAACTGGTGAATGTGTGGGAGCATGATTGTATTTCCACGTTTCATGCAAATTTAAATTGCCCCTTTGCAGTGCTAGAGCGTCTAGATTTCTAATATAATTGATTTAAGATGGTAATGACTGATGCCACTATCAGTTGTTTGGCAATCCAAACTCCTGCCATAATATCCATTCACCTGCTTGAATTAGGAAGTACCGGACATTGGTTTGTTTTGTTGGAAATTGATTCTGTCAATTTAAACATCCATTCACCTGTTCGAATTGGGGAGTACAAGACATTGCTTTTCTTGTTTTGTTCTGGTGGAAATTGCTTCTGCCAATTTAAACATTCATTCACCTGCTCAAATTAGGGAGTACAGGACATTGCTTTTTGTTTTGCCTGGAAACTGTTTCTTTCAAGGTAAACATTCATTCACCTGCTCAAATTAGGGAGCACAAGACTTTGGTCTTTGTTTTGGCGGAAACTCTTCCTGTCACTATAACAAAAAAAAAAAAAAAATCAGATCACAGGCTGAAAAGATGATGAAGGCGTAAAAATTAGTCTTCTTTCTTAGTGGTTAATAGGGTCATTTGCCTCCAACATATGCAAGTCTGAAACTTGATATAGTTTATCCACATATATCTGATGTAGATCAATTGGTCTTTAAATTTTTGGCTTGGATGTATTGTTTGTCACGGATCTAATCAACTAGATTTATGGCTTTGATATAGTCTATCTATCTATATGAATTAGATTACCTTGAGAAATTCTTGTTCATTGACTTGCTTGCTCATGACTTTCCCTTGATATTTTTTTTTTACCAACAGTGGTGGTTTTGTGCCTTTAGTTGCAAGCCATATTCATTCTAAATGAACTAGAAGTTCTTGAACAAGCTTGGTAGTTGTTTTGCTAAATGATCATTTAAGTCCGTCTCAAATGATGAACAACCTTAAATCTTTTCCAATTACTAAATTTGGCATACATAAACATAATATGCTTAATTTCCTAGTATCCATGAGTATCAACATTGTTTGTGAACTGAGCAAATATGGCACTATTTGTCAACAAAACTTGGACATAATGTTTAATCTCCAATTAGATCTAGCTTGACTTCCTCAAACTTGAGAATAAGCAAGTCTGGAAATATCAGTTTGACTTTTTTATAATCCTATCAGTAACTTCTTATTTACGTGATAATGAACATGATTTTAAATTTGTATTCATTCTTACGGGAATGGGATGGAAAAAGAAGAGATACTCTTTCTTGAAATATCGACAAAATGGAAGTTTTACTTCTAAGGAAGCATTTGATGAAGCTTCTTGTAATTTGATTGATTTATTTATTCCTTTTCTACATGGGGAGGAAGAGGACATTAATTTTAAATTAAAAGAAAATAAAAACAGGTTTATTCAACTGATTTTACTTTTCAAGTTAGATTAACTAATCTAAAGAAAAACAAAAAAAGAATTCCATTGAAATGTATTTTTATTGACCAATCAAAATTACCTTAAGTTCAGCTTTTTGCATCCTATACATAACTTTTTGTTTTATTGTATATACTTATTTTCCCTCTTTTTCTAATGCCTTTTATCATGTGTATTCATTAATCTCCTACTGTACAGGTTCACATTGTTGTTGATTCTAATTTGATGACAATTTTTTTTTACTCTTCCCAAGAATATCACAGACATCTACTTGCAAGCATTATATGTCTTCCTTTAGTAGTCTTTTAAATTATTTCAGGTGGATTCTATTTTGGAGAAGGAAAATTTTACTCTCGATGAACTTCTTGATGAGGATGAGATAATCCAAGAGTGCAAAGCACTGAATACCCGCCTTATAAATTTGTAATAGTTACACTCTTTAGTTGATTTCTTGATGTATGCTCAACTTGGGAGATTCACTCCTGTTTCCTTTGTTCATAATTTGTAATAATTAGATGCAGAGGAATTTCAAAGTTTTTATTGTCTCATATCACCACAATGAAACTCTATGTTGTATCTTCTGAGGAAGGAAATGTTCATAAAAATTAACAGAACTTTGATTATACTTGTGTATTTCAACTGTCTTTATTCATTAGATAGTTTCATTGTAGAGTTGACTACCTGCATATTATCACACTGTAAATTGACACATGGATAATACTTTGAACGTTAAAAATAAACATAATAGGACAAGTTATAAATAAAAGTGGACTAGGTATTTTTTTATACAAGGATTATAAGGATATGCTTGTCAAAGTAAAAAGATATGGAGATAGGTTTGTTGTGCTAAAGTTAATTTTAGGACATGAGATACTAAATATTTTAAATGTCCATGCCCCTTAAGTAGCTGAGTGATCAAATCACCCAGGTTATTTTAGAAGAACCTAGTTGAAATTATTTTTGGTTTACCTTTTAACTGAAAAAATATCCTTGAGTAGATTTAAACGGGCATACATTTAATTATTCTTCCTATGACGTCGAGCACATAATTATTCTTCCTATGACTATTCTCTAAGTGTAGCAATCACTTGTCCCAACACGTAGTCAATTAGTCCCATACATCGAGCACATAATTACTCTATTTTATTCATATTTCTTTGTTACTAAATCTGCAAATCAATGTGTGATCTCTGTCTCTCTCTCTCTTTTGGTTTCCTCATGTTAGTTTTTTTTTCTAATATATTAATGTTTTCAGTTTGAGAGAGAAGGCCCAAGTGGAGAAGTTGCTCCTTTATATCGTAGAGGAGCCTTCTATGGATGCTGATAAGAAACACATTCTCAAGTGAGACATTTGTTTGTCTTTCGAGTTACTGTTCAATGTTTCTAACACTTACATATTTTGTTGAGTTTTGTCTTTATCGCAGGTTTCCTTTTATTGCAAGTGAGATATTCACTTGTGAGGTCGATATAATTTTGAGATCTTTAGTTGAGGATGTAGAGGTGAAGTACTTCCATTGATTGTTTTGTTTTATAACATTACTATCATTATTTATCTTTATGATTGCATCTATTGGCCTTTTCTGTCCTCTTTTGCAGTTGATGGATTTGTTGTTCTCCTTCATCAAGCCAGATCATGTGCACAATACGTTGCTTGCTGGTTACTTCAGTAAGGTAAAATTCAACTTTCTTTTTGATTGAGTCAGTTGGTATATTATGACATAACCCTTTGCATTATTGCGTTCTCTCTCTTTTTCCTCTGTCTTCCATCTGTTAAATGCTAATATCTCTATTGTTTGGCAAGGTTGTAATATGCCTGATGATTAGGAAGACAGCTGCATTCATCAAATATATTCAGGTCTGTGAATCATCATCAATTATAAAAATTCTGTCATATGCTATTGTTAATTTATTACTCTGTTTATGGTTATACTGAAAGTATATTGAAAAATAGTCATCATCATCAAGTTGCATTAGTTCTTACTATTGTTGGTTCAGCTATGTAGATCTTGCCTTCCTTTGAACTCTCAATGTTATATCGCTTGCACATTCAACTCTTAAATATTTTATTATATTAACTTGTTTCCCTATGTCTCTTACATCATTAATCTTATGAATTCAACATCTCTAACTGTGCAAACACTCCAATGTTCTGATACACAAAGTTTGATGGCCAGTACCACCACAGTTTTATATTAATTTTCTGTTAGCTTAAAGGCCACACTACGATCATTCAAGATGCAAAAATCCCTCTTGATTTCAACAACCTATTCCATTAATAACTGTTCGGCAATATCTAAAGCTCCTATTGGAACTTTATATCCATTCATTTAAACTATTTTCTCATTTCTTTTGTTAGTATTCAAACTATGTTTCTTTTATTCATTTTTGTTGCACGTACCTTTACTTTCTCTAATAATTCAAACTTTACCTTTTTGATCGTATTGATTAGTACAATATCATTTGTGAATAGTATATACCAAGGACATTAGATACGTCTGTTTAGTGTTTACTGCTAATGTAAAAGAGGCCTTAGACTTGAGTATGATGTAAGTCGACAACGTAGAAAAAACATTGTTTACACTCTTGATAATTCATCATCATCAATCACAACTATCTAGAATTATATGTTTAGACAAACTTTATTTGCCTATGTCTAGCGCAACCTTCGACCTTTTGTAAATTGGGATCAACATCTGCAATTGTTTAGTAACTATTGAGAACCATGGAGTGAATGTTGATGCACATGTTGTAGTTCATTCTTTTTCCCAAACTTTCAACCCATTACTTATGAGTGCGTTCTTTCTGTCAACACTTCCATATGTAGCTTCATATTAATGATTTTTTCCCTATTGTATAGAACCATACAGAGATAATTGGTCAACTTGTTGACCTCATTGGTATCACATCAATAATGGAGGTCAGTGGTTCTTGGTTTTATTAACTCCATTGAAAACTCTTTGCTTTTCTATATTCTTTCAACTAGTTCTGATGTGGCCATGTGAAGCAGGTACTAGTTCGATTAACTGGAGCAGATGAAAATATGCATTCCAACTATATGGATTCAATGCAATGGTTGGAACATGTTGACGTTCTTGACATGATTTTGGATAAATTTAGCTCATCGGTATGTCTCTATTGTGCCTGCTTAGTAGAAGTAACTAAAATGTTTTGATCATGCCTTTGAGGGCTCTGAAAATAATCAGAGTTGAGGCCAGCTGGCCATTTGTTGTAGGGCATTACACTAAAAACGAAAAAGAATTAACTTGATGACAAGTTTGGATTATGTTTGAATGACTATAGGTTAGTGGGCATTCTCTCCTTAAAATGCCTATATGCATATGAAATTTCAAGTTCATGAAAGGATGGTATTGTTGTTTCTTAGATATTTCACTAATGCGCATAACTTCCAAGCTTGCCACTGACTAGCCATTATAGTTTCTAGTTTCTACTTGAATTTCTTTGGATAGCATATAGACACAAAGGAGAACTTTTTTCATACTTATTAGACATGATTGATGATATCTTCATTTTCATTGTATCTGAGATTGAGTTGATTCTATCTCTGATATTGCAATGTGTTTATATAGGACTCTCCTGAAGTCCATGCCAATGCAACAGAAATTCTTTGTGCCATTATTCGATGTGCCCCTCCTGTTCTTGCAGCCAAAATCTGCAGCCCAAGGTAAACATGACCTATGATTTCTATGCACATGAGCCTCTCATGGCAATGCCGTTATATTTGGAGTTATTTTTGTGATATAATTTTGCTGTCAAAATGCAGTTATGTGGGGAGATTGTTTTCTCATGCATTGGAAGCTTCCAGACCTAAATCGGTGTTATTTTATGCCCTGTCTTTCTGCATATGTTTGTTAGATCCTAAACGGATGGTAGCATCTTCCTATCAGGCGTTTAGAAGCCAATCAAGTCATGGATCCGTTGTTACTGTAAGTCAAGATACAGTGGAGGGAATGTTGGGGAGACTAGGTATTTGTTACTACTGTTGGTAATTTATGAGCCTGTAGTCTGTACTAAAATACTTTTTCAATGGAATAAGGTTTACAGTTTTCTTTTTCTCAATAACTTGTAGCTGTCTTTATGTGCTATGGTTTTACCTAATCGGTTTTACTTCTGTTTGCTCTTTTAGTTTATTTTAAGTATCTAAATCAAGAGCAAAGTGAATATATGGTTACTCAATCTGGATTTGTCTAAGTTCAACTCAGCTGGACTGATTTGTTTGCCATTCAAGTTTTATTAAATTTCTCTTGGTCGTTTGTCTTTACCTTTGGAGGCAGTGGTGGGACCTTTGTGCAGATTAGTTTGTATCAGTACAGTTTTCTATGCATGTCCAATTCTAGCTTCAAGATCACTATGTTGATTGTGGATCAGTGATGGCATGAAGTGGTTTGTTGATTGGCAGAAAATGATTTGGCACAAAAACTATTTTCTGTAAATTGATGTGAAAAATTGAAGTTAATCTTCCACTGCAATTTAGTAATTATTGATGCTATCTCCATTTTGAGGACCTTGCAAGTTTTTAAGTAGCGAACCATTTAAACTCAGATTTATAAACTCTAAGGTCGAGACTTACCTATTTACCAGTGCAAGCCTCAAAGAATCCAGTTATAAAATTTTTACTCTTCTCAAGTTTCTAAGGGCAACCATAAGCATCCACAATTTTTGGCTTCTCAAATTCATCTGTGTTTTCCTTTTTTGTTAACATATTGGAACATGAACAGGTGATTTACTGAGATTACTGGAAATTTCTTCATCTGATGTTATCTTGCTTACCGCATATGGGAAACTACAACCTCCTCTTGGGAAACAAAGACTGAAGGTACCATAAGGACCATATTATGAATTCTATGTTTTTATTTTATAATAAATGTATTTAACGCTAATGGATGAGCCCAGCAGCAGCAGAAAAGACTTGAGTATATCTCTTTGTATTTGATTGTCATGTACTAGTTCCTATTTATCTAGTTTTTGATATTAGGATATTGCCTACTAGTCATTGCCATCTGTTATTGCCAAAACATATGAAAAAATGAAAGGATATAGATCACTCGAAGGTATATCTCATTACCACAATTTTTCTAGTTATGTTTCTGAAATTGGTTTCAGATTTTGTGGGTGATGAAGATATTTCAATGTCATAATAAGTGAATATCTTTGAATTAATTTAAAAGATAAGTTTACATCCATTTAACTATCACTATTTGTTATTATCTTAATTCGTGAAAACAAACTAACTAATTTGTGCTTCTTAATGCTGATGTTCTATTAGTTGTGGTACAAACATTTTCTTTCAAGCTTCTATCTCGTCACTGATTATCTTGTGAATTAAAGGACTTGATATTATGTTGAATAATTAAATTGGTTGTTCCACACTGTCTCAATGGCAATAATTTTCAGACATGTTGTACCTTTTTCTTCCAGATTGTGGAGTTCATATCTGTGTTGTTAACAATTGGGAGTGAAGCTGTTGAAAAAGAACTGGTCCAATTGGGAGCAATCAAGCGTGTGATAGATTTGTTTTTTGAGTGAGTATAATAACTCCCTTTTTTATCTGATGACTTTGTCGACTCTAGATCTAATTTTTAGAATTCCGTGGAACTTTAGGTACCCTTTCAATAACTTTCTGCATCATCATGCCGAGCATATGATTGGATCATGTCTAGAAAGTAGGAGAATTCCATTAATTGAACATATGTTGCATGACTGTGACATTGTTGGCAAAATTCTTGATGCTGAAAAGCAGTCTTCCTTGTCAACTGATTCTGGGAAGGTATGTTTTATAGAAACTTAGCTTATGAATTTTCTTCCTTATGTATTCTATGTCCCATTACACCAAACGGAGTTTGCTTTATGCATTATTGTTAAAAGATATTAATGCAAGCGCAAAAATGCTCAGCATAGCCAAGGTGTTACTCAAGTTCCTTGAATCTATTCTGACAAGACAACTCATTTAAATCTATTCACGTCTTAAAAAAAGGTCACCTTGGTGACTGTCAATCTAAGTCTTTTTACTTATTACTAATTGTGTTTTTTCTCTCTCATCTCACCTGTCCTACCATGTAACATTTATATAAGAGATCTTTTATTTGTGTTCGTAGAACATATTTTCTCTTCACTTGTTTTCTATAGTTCAATTGTTTCCTATTGTTGATACTGTAAAAATATTATTTTTTCAGCAAACAAAAATATTCATATTGAAATAAGTTTCATTCTTTGATCATGGGGCTACAGATAGCAATTTAATCCTACTGTTGAGCTTGATGCAACAAAATTGAAGTTCTACAGTGTGATAGATACCAATATTAAATTTAAGCCATAAGTCTGCTACATAGATAATGAATGTAGGAACCTCAAATGTATAATGTACAAAATTAAATGCAAATCCTTTTTCTCAGGTTGGCTGAGGTAACAGCCTATAACGACCTTAGTGATTGGACACTTTGAAACCTTAGAAATACTTCTGCTTTTGACAACATTGGTTTGATGTGCTATGCTCCTTTCTTATAGATTTCCATGAGGATTATCAATATTTTTATGATATTAAAGTTTTTTTGCAGGCTACAGTATTTACAGGAGGACGGTTGCCTCCAAAAATAGGGAATTTGGGTCATATTACTCGCATTGGGAACAAGCTTAATCATTTAGCAAACAACAACAGCACAATCAAGGCATACTTGCAGGTTCCTAAGGCTTTTCTTTTTCTTCAAAAGGAATATTAATTTTTTATTTTGTGTAATCTTTCAATGTAATTAGTGAACCCTATTATTGTCGAATTTGGATTTCAAATCCTAAATTTGGAAATGGACTTCTTCCAGTAAAATTCTTTAGATTGCAGTGTTTCAGTTGAATTAGACATGAAGTCAGTAATCTATGATTCACATACTTTGATTGTTTTTTAAAAAAAACAAAGATGATACATTTTTTTGTCTATACACTCAAAATCATTTCATGCTTGATGATTTTGTTATCTTGCTATCTTGCACATAGGTTTTCCTTCTGCAGGCTGTGCCCTTTCCTTGGTAACTGTGTTTGTTACATGGATTTACTAAGCATTTGACTATTTTATTCTGTTAAATGTGCTTCAGTTATAAAGGCGAAATTATAATTTAACTTGAGCTGTGATTCTGTTTTGTGTAATTTATTTCTCTTCAATTTTACTTGCAGGAGAACAATGATTGGGATGAGTGGCACAAATTTGTCTTGTGCAAGAGGAATTGCATTGAAAATGTTTACCAATGGGTTTGTGGGTAGGTTTCTTTGGAAAATTTTCATTGCCCTGTGATTCTTAATTTTTATTACCCATATTATCCATGTGTTGCTCTAGTAAAATTTGTGTTCGTTCATTAAATTTTATTTTTCAGGCATGGAATATGTATCTACAAAATTCTGAAAATATATCATTATGTGCTACTTGTGAAGGATAGAAGTAAATCTCTGCACAGAGATCTTTAGCAGACTTTTCTTGGTTTAAGGATGCAAGGTTCATTTTTGTGATACTTGACAATTTCTTTGCATACACACATTATATATATATATATATTTATTTATATATTTATATATATATATATAAAGTTGATCTTAACAGTTATCATTTTGCTCTACTGACTAGTTTTACTTCTTCAACTGTGAACTATCTTCTTTTATGTTGTTGTGTTCTGTTTGTCTGTAAAGATGTATAACTTCTTAAATACCCCTACATTGGGTTGGAGAAGATCCATATGAAGGCCTGCTTTTATTTTGTTGTTACCTTGTAAATATATATTTTATATATTGACACAATTTGAGTTGCGAAATTTAGTAATTAGTAGATCACTTTTGCATACATTAAGGAAATTAAGTTGTGAAATTTAATAAACTTTAGCTTTTACACACATTCATTTACTGATGTATCAAAAAAATTTCATGAATATTTGGTCATCCATTTTACTTTTCAGTTGATTGTTCATTTTTGATAAGCTAAGTCATATATTAGAGGACTAGGATGGTAACCGTTTGGGCTGCCAACGACAGCTCTTGGCTTTTGATGCTTAAATAACTCAAATAGTTCTATTTATTCTTTTTTTTCGTCTTTTAACAAAAATAGAAATTCAAATAATGCACAATTTGGATGATTGTTGCAACATCCGTGTGTCTAATTTTTTCCAGACAAGTAAATTTGGTTTTTCACATCATTTTCAGGCGTCCTGCAACACTACAGGATCGAGTTAGAGACAGTGATGATGATGACTTCCGAGATAGGGATATTGACGTGACGACACTGGATAATCAGCATTTTCAACCTCGGATTTATCGCTATGATCATATTGAAGAGGTAACATTAGAATGCTTTGTAATTCATTAGTTTTTTCAATCCTGGCTTTAAGATTTATTATCTATGGAACTAGTAACTGTTGCAGTATGGTCTGATTGGTTTCTAAAAGAATGGCGTGTTCAAATTCCAGATTCTTTTTCTGGAT
The DNA here is from genome assembly GCA_037974815.1 of Kaempferia elegans. Lineage (NCBI taxonomy): Eukaryota > Viridiplantae > Streptophyta > Magnoliopsida > Zingiberales > Zingiberaceae > Kaempferia > Kaempferia elegans. Next base: position 8,899,972 of record JBBPFQ010000017.1, read on the forward strand.
GGGCCTGTTGAGAAAAATAACATGTGCAAGAGGAGAGAAATTTCACACAGGAACTATAGGTAAATGAGAAATGAATGATGAATCCATTGCAGATGTTACTATGTTACAGGGGGCGCTCAAATAAAAGATGATTTTATGACAGTCCATCCCAATGTCAATCTCATAGGATACATTTATGCTGTTTGTTTGACAAACGTTGTACACCTAGGAAAGGGTCTTCTCAATGACATTGGTGGTCCATAGCTGTTAATTCATGTTATAGATGTTCATGCTCATATGTTGCCAAATCACTTTTGAAGAGAGGTGGCTAGTACCAGACATTCAGAGATAAATCCCTGGTGTGTACTTGGTGTTACAGGATAATCCATCTGCATATCTTGCATCAGAGAGGCTAATAGATGTGTGCGCTGGGAGCATCAGACACTTCTGCTTATTGTAAGAGTACATAGCAGTGTGATACTGGAAGATGCCACCATTTGGATAAACCTTTCAGCCAATCTGACTAGGCATTTCTCAATGAAGCGTCATATGTTTAGCTGTGGACAGGAGATAGATCAAGGACCTGACAGTGAAGGAGAGTGGTCATGTGGCCATTGCCTTTTTAAGTTTTGCAAGACCTCTTTACTAAGACATCCTCATGCAATGCGATATTGAGATCTACAATAAAATAGGAATTTTCATCATACCGTTTTTTATATGCTTACCACTAACAACAGTGTGGTGCCATGCTAAATGTATCATTCTGGTTATAGATCAAACATGAAATCAGTTGAAATAGGAAGACTTTACATGTTTCCCCATGCTGGCTTATACCGACCAATGCATCACACTTATCGGGTGATGCAATCCCTCATTTCAGGTTTTATCATGGCACACTTCCTGAAAAAATTCTGCATGAGCACGGTGGTCATGAATTGTTCTCTGCCACTAGTCTGTATACTATATATTGACACCATAGCCTTTTTTGTGTCAGGACCAGAATTATATCTATCAAACTGCTAAAGAATTTGCTCTTTCCAACATTTTTCCTTATTTAAGCTTTCCCCTTTATTCCAGATCATACCTCTGAAATAAAATTATCACTAAGAAGTGCTTGACTTCTTTCCTCTTCTACACATACTGCCTTAGACAATCTTGCTAGGATTTTGCATATCTTAGTAAGTAACTCATTTGTGTGAATTCTGTTCCAAACTAATTCCCACACAAAATTACTATCTCTAGCACGTTTAATGCCCTTGTATCCTTCCAGTTGTTTCCTCAAATGGCAGAGGTCCTCATTCTCCTTGATATTACAGTAGGCTGCCTTCGAAGTTAGTGTACCAGTTGGAGAGTCATCCATACTTCTATTCACTGGATCTTTCTGAGATATTTAAAATTATTGTGTCGATTAGCTCATCTCCAAAATTTAACTAGCTTTTAGTAGTCTTGTTGGGAGTCTTCCAGCTGCTCACAAACTTCTGAAATGTGAATGTGAGTTTTTGATGCTTTGAAATAGGTTGGTCACTTTGACAAAAATATGCTACTTCCAAGGGTCCTTCCAGAAATTTGTTGTAGTTCTGTTTCCTATGCCGACTCATGGCCATCCCTTAATTGGAGGAAGCTTTGAAAGCTCCTGCAAGGATTTGATGTGTTGCCCTTCATGCACATGTTTCCAAGGAATGTAGTTTCTTAATCTGTAATGAGGCAGCATCAAGTTACTAGACTCCATTTCTCTCCTGTGCATCTCATTCTGCATCTCATTGACACTATTGCTATTAGGTGAGGAACAAACTGCAGTTTCTTTCCTATGAAATTCTGTCATGTCAAGGCAGCATATCACTTAGTCTTCATACAAGGTGGCCGGCCACATGAGCACTGATACTCATGCTTGCTATGTAATGTGAACTTATCAGGTTTTATTGTTCTAATGCAATCCATATATACGGCTAGGTTTTTCTTCTGCCACATGTATGAAAATTGCTAGCATATGGTCCTGTAACAGGCCTCTTTACTGCGGCTATGTGGATTAATTGCATGTGCCTGAAAATTTTCCCATAGTTGCTCAATACAATGATGTAAGAATTTGTTTATCAATTGTGTTCGTGGGGATTGTCTTGCTGTTGTATTCATAGTAGCCTATAAAGAGATTAAGTGTATTGATATTCCAAATACAATTTCTGGATTATTTTATTTGAAAACGTTCTCTTTCTATTTTGTTCTTGTGTTGTTGTCTTGGAATAAGCTAGGACTAAGCCATATAATGTGTTTACATTGTTTTGCTTTCTCATGATATATTTACTAATATCTCTGGTTGCTGTATACAGACAGAAGGATCTTTTGAACAAGACGATGAGGTATGGTCCCATGGCCACACATGTCGTCTCCTAGCATTTTGGTCTTTTTTTGGATTTGTAATGGGTTATCTACAAGTTTATCGCTGTTGTGTAATGTGCAATCAATATCATGTCGATTGACAATAATGGAATTTGAATAAACGGGAAGAATTATAGAGAGAGACTTTAGAAAATCAAGTTTTAGTAAAGCTAAACTAAATATATGAAATGCGTCCCACAATAAGGGAGGACACCACATACCAGCTTGAGAGGATAGATAGAAATTTTTTCAAGAGCTATAGATATTTTAGATCTATTATTTAACAAGGAGGTGTTAATGAATATCTAACTGGACAAAGAGTGGCTAATTGAAATGAAGAGGGTTTTGAGAGTCTTGTATGATTGTCATTTGTCTCTTAGGATAAACAATTATAAATTATAAGATTATGATACAACCAAATGCA
>JBBPFQ010000017.1:8907100-8919647 GCA_037974815.1 Kaempferia elegans
TTCAAATGAAAAATAATTTGAATTAAAATGTTAGCAAAACACGTATGAAACTAATTTTGTAATAAGTCCTAAAATTTTACAGAAATTAATTTAGACAAGCTTTTGGTACACAATATAAGTTATTTCCTACTGGGTTAATCAAAAATTCCTTTGGGGCAAACTTTTGAGAAATATTTTTTATTTATCCCGAATGATAACGATAATACCAATTTAATCCAGTCCTATATTAGCATGCATAATTATCTCTCTTTGGTATTCTAATTAATTTATTTTTTCTTTTTGAATTTTATTTTCTAATTTTATCTTATCAAAAATAGGCAAGATTTTGCTCATTTCATTTCTAATTGTTCTTTCAAGTCACTATTCTCAAATTTTAAATTTTTAAAATCTTCTAATTTATATGCTTTTTCTAATTTTACTTTTAACTGAATATTTTCTTTTTCTAATTTAATCATTTCCTTTGTTAACATTTTGATAAAACTAAAAGACGGTCGTGAGTAAGAGCACGTATTTTGACTTACCTGATTTGCGAGTATCCCCCTCGATCATAGCTCTCCTCTGATGAAGCTCTCCCTTCGTCAATGCTCTCTTCCGATGAAGCTCCCCGTGAGTCAACGCTCATCTCCCGGGGTGCTTTGGATGTCTTCTGGTAAGTACTCAGCAATTAATGATGTTCCGACAATCTTCTCGATCTCGGACTCATCCGAAGATGTAAAAGTGTCCATCGAAGAGTCGAATTCTTCTTATCTCGGTTCTTTGTAAAGCATCAAGAACTTTTCCCAAAGTTCTTTTGCACAGTTGTACTTACCGATTCTGTCAAGTTCGTTAGCAAAAAGTAAACCTTTCTCAAGCACAATTGAAACTAACTTAAACAAACACAAAAAGAATAAACTAAAGCAATACTGAAATTAGTACGAGACATAAAGGTTACTTAGATCATGATCAACGGATCGCTACTCCAAGGAAGTTGAAGCTCTATTCATCCAAGACTCCTTTGTTGGAGGTGGAGAAACATCGTACACAGAATTGAAGCTCAAAGACTTGAAAAGTATGAATAGGGGTGGAATCGGGTCGGGACCCGTCCCGTAACCATCTTATCCAATTCCCGTCCTGATAAAAATTGATAATTTTTTTTCCTCCCGATCCCGTACCCGACAAGTGTCGGGATCCGAATATTCGGGATCCCAAATGTTCGGGATCCCGTCGGGTAGGGAGATGATATCCCGAATCGGTCAAGGGTGAGATTACAAACAGTAAAGGGTGAGTTTACCATATGCTTATTGAAGCTGAATTAAACATTCAATCAAGAAAATACCTCTTATGCAAATCACTAAAGTTGGCATGCTAAACATCAAATGCAAGAGCAAACACATTTCATGTACAATATTAAAATTTGATATTTTCTTAGAACCATCTTCCTTCAACGACAATCAATCATAACTAGCATTCAGAAACTTCAGCAGGTCGTTCCGGTTGCTCTCAGCCATCTTGTCTTCCTTCGATTTATCAAGCTTCAGGAGAATCTGCAGGAGGAGCACAAGCAAAACCAAATCAACAATGCATCAAGGTAGCCGACCAACAAATATAAACAAACACTTTCTCACCTTTTTACCAGAAATAGCACTGCGCCGAGCACCATCTTCTTTGTCGCGGCCTAGGAACTAAAGATGGAAGAAGCAGAAATCAATATGACGATGAGACAATATAGAAGAGGTTTAAATAATGGCTCGGAGAGTACTAGTACCTTGGATAGTTGGACAGGACTGCCACAACTCTGCAGCTTCTGATGAAGCTCCCATTGCCAAAGGAAAAAAAAATTGCCAAAGCCGAAGGGAAGGGGAAGGGAGAACCGGAGAAGGGCGTGGAGAACGGGACGGCGAAATCATTCACGGCGACGGTCGTAATCGCGTAATTGCAAAACCGGAGAAGGGCGTGCGGCGTGGTCGCGACTCGCGTGGAGAAGCGAAAACGGGCCGATCCTGTTAAGTGTTAACCCTAGTTTTTTTTTGCTTTATATATATATAAATCAATATTTACAGTTTACTCCTTAATTTATACAAGATATTTATAACATTTACCGTTTACTCCTTATATATATATATATAAATACGGGTCGGGTCGGGAATTCCATGGGAAAATTTTCTATACTCGACCCATTTCCCGATTTTAATCGGGTCGGGAAAAATTCCGACTACTCGGGTCCGGAAGGAGTCGGGTCGGGAATTATTCGGGACGGGATTGAGTTGGGATTCGGGAAGGGTTGGGAATTTTATAAAAAAAACCAGCCCTACTATTAATAGCTAATTATAACCGGTACAATAATATTAAAAGTAAATTTTAACAAAGGAGATGTATTTTCCAAAAAAAAAAAAAATTGGAAAAGGGATGTCCTTTCAACGAGTTACATAATTTGAGGTGCGGATTTGATTTTTGCCCTATAAATTCCCGGTGCTTCTTAGGGCCGTAAATAAGTCAAGCTGAATAAAATTTATAGGTGTTTAAATTTATTCGATAAGATAATTCAGTCAAGTTAAATCGAGCCTAAAATTAATTAAGTTTTTTATAATTAGTGTTTAAGCTTGGCTTGGTTTATTTTTAATGAGCTTGAGTTTGGTTTGAGCTTAGCTTGAACTTGGTTCATTTAGATGTTATCGAACTTTCAATTTAAGCTTTATTTGAGTATGGTTCATTTGGATATTATCGAGTTTTCAATTCAAATTTATTTAATTATTTGTAATTTTGATATTTTTATTTATTTAACTGATTAATGAACTTATAAATTTATATTTATATTTATTTAACATATTAATAAGAATAATAAATATTGTTAGTAAATCATAGTTCACCAATGTTATTTACCAACTTTAACAATTTAAATATATATATGTATTTAAGTTTATTTATTTAATTTAGTAATTTGTTTAAATTTTTTATTTAATTAATCTTATATATTGGCAACAGCGCTGGCCATCGGTTCATTTACAAGTTAGAGTTCATTTACAGCCGCCAGGCGGGGCAAACACTCGACCGTTAGTTCTTTGCCCGGAAGTCGTTCCTCGACTGGATTCGTCGTGTTGGATTTATATATCTAGTTTTTTTTGTTTTTTTTTTGGAAGCAAAAAAAACATCAAATGATCGGGGAGCCGCACAGAGAGCCGATCCCCACGCGGAGCATGAGGTCGCCGCGCGGCGTTGCCGGAGGAGATTCCGAGGCTTCGTCTTTATCCTGGTTTCCCTTCGGCGCCACTCCAGAAGCACGAGCCGCGTGGCGATGCCCGTGGCCTTCCTCTCTGCGCGACGTGGCCTCTCCTTCCCTGCCCGTCCCTTCGTCATCTCCCCCTCCTCTGGTCCAACCACTGTGGAAGACGCAGGCTGACGCTCCTCCTCTCTCTCTCTCTCTCGCTCGCAGGTGTTACTCCTTTTGAACCCTCACTCGTAGAGTTCTCTCTGATTGATTCTTAGTTTGCTACGCGCAAACCCTAAAAGTTGAATCTTTGGATGATTCGATGTGTTAAAACGCATTCTGATTCGATCTTGATGTTTTCCCCCCTTTTTCCGGTGTTCTCATTTTGCGAATCGGAGAAATGAATATGTTTTTCGATCTCGACGTCTTTCTTTTCTCTTCTTCCCCATCTCGCGATGCGGCGAAGTGAAAGAGTGCTGCTTTTTTTTCTCGCACAGGCCGTGAATCTCTCATCCTTCTGCAATGGCGACGCCGACATGTTTGATCCAGGCGCCCTGTTCCGTGGTCCAGATCATGTTCCTGCTGGGATTGAGGATGGTCGCTCTTGCCATGTTGCCATGGTGGCAGGTTCTGGTGATCGGAGGCACTTTCCTGACGCTTCCTATACGAATGCTGGCGGCTTTGTACAACGAAATAAAGGTCAGGCCGAATCCATAGATCTGTGCAAATCTCTTCTTTCCAATCATAGTTGCAGTTGTTTGTGTCATTATTGAAATCTTCTCTGTGAATTATAACATCCAACATAAACATAGTGATCTAAGGGAAAAACCAAAAAGTTTGCGAAAGTTTACAGCACCAAAGGAGAAGATCTTGTACAACCTACCAGATTAGGCTTTTCTTTGTGTGGATTTACTCCTTGAGTCTAACTGTTGCATGATTTTAATGCAAATAGTTCATTTCTCTTGATATAAGTTGATGCTTGTGAAGTTCTGAGTCTCATGTTTCAGATTGACATACTTAAAGATCATAACCGAATTGGATGATTTCTATCCGGTTTCTTGGTTTACCATTATACACTTATTTTCTATTTGTTAACTTGTTTGGTGCTATATTCTATGGAATTGAACGTTTGGTTATAACTTGAGCACAGGAGGAGTAGAGGAGAGTCATAGACATGAAGATGTTAAGTGAATATAGTATCTATTGAAAAAAACAAAAAACAAAAAAAAAACAGAGGATCGAGACACATCGAGATGGCACGTACATAGAGGATCAATAAATGCTTTAGTTAAGCAATCTAAAACTATGTTAAGGAAGAATGTATTAAAAAACAGAATTTGTATTTATATAGTAGAGTATAAAGTCTAAGGATGTAAGAAGATCCATATAGCCAATTCCATCTAGCATGATACAGCTGGACTGTTATTATTGTTGTTGTTTGATTTGTTTGGTGCATTCTCGGTTAGTGTATGTGATGATATTTAGCGGTCATTGTGTCTAATGTAATCTTAAAAACCGGCCTCATAAATGAAGGTTATTGTGCATTTTCAGCTACATGGGTTTCTCATTGAGATGCAGAGGCAGATGCAACATCTTTTAGAGGAAAATAAAGATCTCGAAGAACGTCTAAAGATCGCTAGTGAAGATCAAAAGGTCATGAATTCAACAGTCAAGGAGATGGAAGAGGAACACTTGAAAGCTCTTAGAAGAATTAACCTACTGGAGAATGAGGTGAGCCGAACTTGAGCTATTAGAACATATAGCTTCCCTGATGCGTGGTTAATGGTGGCTCAGAGCGTGGTTCATCGCTCTGAGGGAGAAGATAACATTGACTTATTTATTGCAATTGCGGTTACTTAATTCCTCTTCGGGGAAAGATTTCAAATTCCCCATTTGTCGAGCTTTGAGAGTGTTCTTCAATTGAGGTAATGGTAATCAACAACCCCACGAAGAACTTAATGACTAAGTTGCTATATCTGGTCTCCGTAAGACAATTTCTGTTGTAGTCATTGGATGTTATGCTTCAGGGAGATCTTCAGCACTGATGTTTCTTATTTTGATTCTTCTGATAAATTCGAGTTGTGGCAGTTGCAGAAACTCAACAAACAAAAGTCACGACTAAAGGAAGTTAAGGGGAAAAATCTACGCGATGACAGAGCTCGTTATGGCAAAGATGTAAGACGAGTCGCTATCCCATTTGACCCGGAGCATGGTAAAGATGCACAGGTAGTTGGCGACCAAGGTAATGCATAAGCCACAAACACTACCTTGAATGGCATTTCCTTGTTGCATTATCCCTCCAAGTATTTCTTAAGTAATCTCATTCATTGTAGGCGAGGCTTTGAGGCAACGAAGAACTGTCGCCCTTCTGCAAAGTTTGTTCAGCACAATCTTGTCCCTTTCGGTCTCTGTGATCATATGGGTCACCGAAGATGCATGCGTTCCTCTCGTCATAGCCCTGTTTACCGTTGTCGTCATATCCCTTGGCAGTGTTCTCGAATTTCTATCGACCATAAGGAACAAACCAGCTTCTGCTGCTGTTGCTTTGCTCAGCATCAACTGTTTCATGCTTGGAGCACTCTCCTCCCCCATACTGCCAATAGTCGAACGCATGGTTACTCCATCTTTGATCAGCTTAGCCGATAGACTGTTTTGATGAATCTGCCGCTCTGGGTAGGTAATATGTTTCCAACTTTTAGATCTCTGCGTCGTGGTGTAGGAATTTGTTTCTCGTTGACTGTCAGTCGATGTAATCTGAACATGTCAAGTTGCGCCAAATAGCGATGCAAGTTTCACTATCTGAACAATAGGTTTTTTAAGAAAATAAGACACGAGTTTACACGAGAAATTACAATAATTGTGAAGATTTTGTGCATGATAATTGTGAGTTTCATTCATGAATGGAGTAAGTATTCGCCAAAACTCTCAACGAGATGCATATATTTTTTCATGAGGTCCTCTCATAAGTTTTGGAATCGAACAGCAGCTGGTTCAATCCGATCATCTTGCCATACTGCAAAATTAGCCAAGCCATGGCACTGAAATAAGCAACGAGGATACAAACTCGCTGAAGCTGCACGATACATGTCTGCCTTATTGCCATAGCACTGACAAGGACGCGAAAGCATTTTGATGTCGCAACAGTGAGCATCGAAACGAGAATGCCACAGATGAATCCTCTCGCTACATACACAACATTGGACCCTGGTCCTTCGGTCTCAATGAAGAGTCCAGTTAACCTGTTAAAACCACAAGACTTAGTAGCATCGACCGAGATTACTGATAATTTAAGTCTCGCTCAAATGTCATGAGAAATACACAATCGTAGCCAACACCTGATTTTAGTTGAATTTCCAAGCTAATAATTCTTGGTTGAGCATACAACTATATATATTTAACTGAACAACGAAGCATTTCGATATTGTGCTACAGTTGCTCAAATTGGGCAAACAAGAAGCATGAAGAACTGACAAAAGCAAGACTACAAGAGAAGAGAAACAAGAGCTGGAGGAACTCACAAGTTAATGTATGGCGTGATAGGGTTTGATGTGGAAGATTGTTTTGCCTTGCAACCAAAAAGGCCATCGGAATAAATATCGACTTTCTGACTACCGGGCAGATATTTGCACCCGTATGTTTCATTTACCTAATAGAACAATGTTTGAAATGCATCGACATATGAGAAACTGTAACAAGAAAAGGAAATAGAGAAACACACATATACATGGTTCAGTTCGAGGACTCACCCAACAAATACTAATTATATAATAGGCAAAAAGTATAGTCTGTGTATAGTCCTAATGCTTACTTAAAACGCTCTCCCAACAATGCCGTTATACGAATGTGAATTCTTGACACCTTTGACAGAAAGACATTTAAATCTAGCTCACTACACCAAACAATTGTTGGTTAAACTTTTATAGAGCAAAAACTAACAGTCGAACTTAGCTATTACGTTAGCTTACCCTTCAAAAATAGAACAAATATTCACACTTGTAAAATTAAGCAAAAAATGGATAACTTCGTTCAAATGTAGTTAAAATAATCGTCTTCAAATGAACATAGACAAAAAATAAACAATCAGTGACAGATCAACTAACTGCATGAAAAGAAAGCAATGTTTAAGTGATACAGGAGCACATTACATGGATCAAATCAATGAACCAATCAAAACAGTAAAAAATGGAGTCTTGGAACCGATGCACTATGTCATACATATAAGAACCATGATTTTGCTTCTGAAAGGTATTTACAGGAGGAAAAGCATCAACTGTTCTTTGATTTGCAACAGCAAATTTTGAAATCTGTTTGTTCTGACTTATGATTGCCATGTAATTGTTCTAAATCAAAAATGATATATCAGCTCAATCGAGTTGGACATAAAAATTAGATGCCTTGAATAGCTATGCAAGATGATCTTCAAATTTCTGAATATTGACCTATCAAGCTGTAAACATATTGGCATACAATTCAGACTATTTACCTTGAATTTCAGAGTTGTTAACCACGCAGTGCCAAAATCAGGCCTGCACTCATGAGGAAGAGCCTCCTTTGGTGCTTCTGCCACTGCATGAAATATTTGGCCAGAAAAATATTCTTCAAACTGTACCTGCATAACCCATGTTCTAAATATTATTAGCTTTGTGATGGAATGTTTGATGCCATCTTAGCTACACTTCAAGTATAATGGATGTTGATAGAGGTGAATGATGCAAAACATAACGATATAAGGACAGAAACTAAAGCAGGTTTGAGGACCATCTAAATTTTTTTTTAGATAACTATTGCTTAACATCCTCAATTCGCATGACACAAATACCTGTTTAAATATATTATCCTCTGTCACAAACCTCAGGTGGAGACACCAACATGAAAATTTTTGATGTATCAGTGAAGAACATTTCAACATAGCTACATGCCTACATAAAGTCAAGGCTTACTAACGACCCATGGTTGGGAGGTGTAACTAGCATTCATTTGAAGAAGAGAACACAATATCTTCTAAAGCTTGTCAGAAGAGGGAACTCAAGACTGTGATAGAGATAGAATTAGTTTGAAGAGAATCCATAAGTATCTGATGTTATTACTTTAGAAGTCAAACATACTTCTCCGAGCATCAACTACCAAAATTTTTGGGAAAATGACACCTACACCTTTTGGAAAAATGGATAAAATAAACTATGTTTTTGGCATTTATTTTGCACTTGGAGTAAGTTATTCAATACGTGTCATTCCATTTGCATATCTGCTCAATCAGCAAAACATTTGGAGTGTGAACAGTTCCCAGTGAAATGTAAAAGAACATAGAAAATTAGCTACCAGTTGAAAGATAAAGTAATCACCTCAAAGATTGAAGCCCAATAGTAATCATAATGGCAGCGAAAAGTTGTCTTCTTCAGGTGATAGAATGGACTGTTAGCTTTTTGGTTCAGGGTTCCAAGTTCGCAAACCTTGGATGCTTTCAGATCTACACCTGCAAGATATTTACCTAAGTGTTTTCAAGAAATTGTGCCAAACCAACTAAGAGTTCAATAAGGTTGCTTTTCAAACTTGAGCTTCTAAAAAATATCTAAAATAGATTAGCTTTATGCTAATAGAAAGAAACATGAACCATCAGTATCACTCTCTGAAAGAACAAAACAGCATGCTAAAAAAAAGTTATGAAAAACTTTAACCATTAGCATCTTGTGTCAAAGTTCTCTTGTGTTTCACATACTAGTTTATTCTTGTCCATATACACTAAACCATGATGGTAAATTTCCTTCAATACTTACGAGTGGAACTCAATTGTGATGTCTCTTAAGAACTAACACGGAAAACTGACTCGAAATTCTAATTTCTCAACCTCGAAAGTATAAGTAGACAAAAGAAGGGATTTTTTTTATTATTGTCGAACAGAACTGGAAGACCTGAATGAAAGGGAGGGAAATGACATGAAGCTCTCACCGCTCGACAGAATTCTACAGGTGGAGGGTATCGCGACTGCCGCGGAAGGAGAGAATCTGTCGATTGCCAACCCTAAGAGCCCCAAAAGGAACGAGGTCAAGAAGGAAACCACCAAGTAGGATATCACACAGAAACAGAGACCACTGCAGATCCGCCCGGTTCTCCCTTCTCCCGCCTTCGAGTTCGCGGACGAATTCATAGCTGAGGATTAGGGCTTTGATTTCGGAAAGCGATCCTCCATTACGCGGAATCGATCAAAGCGATCTTGGAGGAGAGCAAGTAGTAAGAAGCGGCGGAATGGAGACGGCGACGCTCGTTTCGATGGCCGCCTGCGTCTGAGCCCGTGAGCCTGCGTAGTCTAGAAAGGAAGTGCTGCAATGCGCACCGGGATGAATAGAGAATAAATCTGACCGTCCATCTTATGTCTCGAATCTTGATGTAATATATGATAGCCTGAAATATAAAAGACTGTTTACTACGAGGGAAGATTTTTTTTTTAAAAAAAAAGTCATTTTTTTGTTTGCTTAGAAAGTTAGAAAAAGATAGAAAAGCAGGAAAGAAAGAATCTGAATAATTTGAATATTTGTACATGATAAAAAAAGATATACTGAATACTTTATCTATTTTATATATTATACATCCCATAGTTGATCTATTTTTTATTTTATTCCTTATAGTTTAAAATATTATATTTTAAACACAATAACAAAATAATATAACCATCTATAAGATACTAAAGAAAAGGAGGACAAGAAATCGACCACGACTAACCAGACAGGTGGGCTCGCAGCCTCACCACAAACTCTATTTTGCGACAAAACAGATTCAAGAAACCCATAGTCTCTCCGCGGCTGCTCGGAGTTCATACCCCCGCCGCGACTTAGAGCTGCCAATTTTCAGTGAAATGGAGATTGAAATTCATCGTTCACATAGATTAAACTCATGTTGGGGTTTTAAAGATATTAAAATTCATGCTAAATTTAAGAATTCTACCCTTTCATTTTATTTAGCCAGTGTGTTTATTATCATGTAGTTGAAACCAACAATAACAGCTCAATCACACTGATCGGTTTCGACAGATATAAAACTAAAGCTTTTGAGAAGACAGTAAATTGTTTTGAGAGCGGGAGTCCTTGCATTCAGCTCCCCAAACACGAACCAGAGTCGCAAGATTTGAGTTCCTATTCGCCAGCAACGAGAAAGGGGAGTCCCCTGCGAGGTGTAGCACGTTTGTTAGTTGACAACATGACAATTATGGAACAGTAACCTGGACTTTCAGCGATCCAGAAGATCAGCAAATCCCAAACAGAAGCTGAAAACCGAAAACTTGAGTTTAGATGTTCTCTGTTTTTGGGAAAATAAGGAAACTTGATTGACCTATAACCCAAAATAAGGAAAGCACAAACCATGTTTGACTGAGAATCTAAGATGATGATGCTAGAAAGAAGATATTGGATGAGGTAATTAGTCACAAAATATACAAAGTGAAGTTGAATGAATCCAAATGAGTTGAATCGCGAGGGAGGGGGAATGCAAAGGGAAGAGCGATAAAGGGACCAGGAAAATGGCTGCTTGGTGCTTAACAATTCGTGACATTCAATCGATCATAACAAGTTCATGATAGTGTTGTTCCTTACTAGCCCCAATCGAGTTATGGCACTTCTAGTAGGACAAAGAGGGGTAAACAGTGAAGAAGGAAAAGTGGGGAGTTTTTTACTTAATTATACACAAACTGCTGTATTTAGGGTTTAAACCAAGTGTTTGCAGGCTATAGCACTGGAGAAGAAAAGGATGATCGTTATTTAAAGAAAATCATGAAGTATTGACCAACATTAAAATTGAAACAGAGATTTCCCAACTATCAGATTACACCTTCACCGTTGAAGGTGAAGATTTTAATTGTCCACTTCACAAGAAAGAAATGTTTTTTTCCTACTCATTGAGAATGTGTATGCTGTTATAGTAAGAATCAAGCAGCTAAATACTTGGCATGACAAAAAAAATTGATATTAGCTGACTATAAATCAACTGATAATCAAGTGAGTATGTGATCTATTGCCTTCATCAAAATTCACTGACTTCACAAATCACAAGCATATGTGGGTCCGTGTAATCAAGAAATTCCAAGTAATTAAGTAATTTGTTTAGACCATCTACATACCAATTTTTGTTCAGGAATCACCAAGCAGGTAACCAGACTAGCAAACCCATTCATGAATCAACGGTGACATAAGATTTAAATTGGAAGTTTAAAGACCCCTGGAAGACCGGAGATGTTTTGGAATTGTATTCAACTTTGACCAATTCGAGTCCCATTGTCTTGGTACGGAGCGTTAGAGTTGGTATACTAACTTTTCTACTCCAGGTAATCAATTATGAATCTCACTTGCCATCATGATTTTACCTTCATCCTTTACCACATATTCCCAAGTTTGATAGACCTTTCAGGCTCTTTCTACAAATGGACATCTGAAAGCACTAGCAAGAAGCCTCTAAATAAGATTGTATTCATATTTTTACATTGCTAAGTAAAGTTGGCATCTCAACTTGCACCGAATCTGGAGTAGAGCTCTTCATTTTTCAACTTCATTGATATTATCAGTTATTTAGAATTTACTAATATATGCATTTATTCTGGTTAAAATTGCAAAGGTAGGTGATGAAGCTGGAAGTTAGTCTCCGACTTACGCAACAACAGCCAAGGCATTCACTAGCTAGTCAGGACACGACTAGCATGCAAGCCCCCGAACACCCCCCCTGCCTGAAGGAGGTCTGCACCGCCACCTGATCCGTGAGGGATTAATCTCAACCATCCACATTCAGACAGTAAGGATCAATCCTGCCTGGATTGCACAGCAACGCGGCACCTATCGTGCAGGAGCAACGCGGCACCTATCGTGCAGGGGCGGGGTGTGACAGTTTTTTTCTCAGCTAGTTATGTTTTCTGAAATAATGTTTCCAACTTTTACCAAGTTTCCAAAACAACTTTCATTTGTTAGTTTTGGTTTGTCAAACCAATCCCGTAAAAATCACATTAAAAAATAACTTGTAAAAGTTAATGCAGTTTGCACGAATAATCAAACTCATATTTTAATAAATGATAAATGGATTAAAGTTAGACTTTGTGTGATTTAACTTTTTTACCAAGTGTGCAGGAGTTGACTGATCTAGAGGACCCGACACCAGGCTAAAATCCGATTAGATTTGAGGATCCGATAACCGGCACTAGTCGACAGATGCCTCACAACGGTTGCCACAGAATCGCGGATTCTGAACGGCTAGCCAGCGGCTAGTTACCAGTCAATTGGTCACATACCAGTCGACTGGTCAGTCGAATGTTCACTTGACTGATCTTTCTGTAAGTTTCATTCTTCACTCACACTTCGGGACCAGTCGAATGGTACCAGTCGACTGGCA
>JBBPFQ010000017.1:8954176-8966846 GCA_037974815.1 Kaempferia elegans
TTGGAAAAATACTTTCAATAACAACCATAAAATTTCTTGGTCAATCTTATAATTACCTGATACTTTCTTTCTTCTAGTGTTTTCCAACATAAATTGTACACACACACAATAAAAAGATGATATTCTTCTTCTTCTTTTTTTCTTTTGGGTATATCTATAAAGAAACCCATTCCAGCTAGAGAAGGAGAAACTTACCAAGAAACATCATTCTCAAAAGACTCAAATTACATGAAAGATGGAAAATTCAAAGAAAAAGTTAAATTGTGAAAAACTTCCATCATAAACACTTCTTTGTTGTAAAAATTCATCACGAATGCCTCTTTATACTTCTCATATAACAAGATAAGATCCCACAAAAAATCTGTTAGAAAAATACTACAACCAAACTATAATTATACTTCTCGTGCTAACAAATCAACATCAAACAATCAAAATCTATCATTGTCCACAATAAAGTTCAATTTTTAACTGGTATACCATCGTCTAGAGAAAGGGGGGACCGACCTTTAGATAAGCATAAATCGTGGGGCAAGCGATGCAGGCGACGGGCGACGAGGTTGACCGATGCAGAGCCCTGATCTCTTCAACTACCGTCTCCGCCGTCTCCCGGTCGTACCAGAACTGGCTCAATCTCCAGTCTTCAGTCACCAGCCTCACCTCCTCCGAGTCGCCGCCTCCTTCTCCTCCTCCCGCCTCGCTGACGGAGGACTGCTCGCTGAGGAATTCCCTGAGCGCTTGCAGAGCATGCGAGCTAAGAGCCGGAGGATCGTCATCCTCCTCGCTCCACGCTTGGTGAGCGGCGGAGTTCGCGATCGACGCCTCCTCCATTTCGGTGGATATTTTAGGAAAGCACGCGTTGCGCCGCAAACCCTCTTCAAGAGCGAGAGCAGGGGCATTTTAGGAATAAAACCTTAATGTTATTTTTCAGGAAAAAAAATTCATTTCGGCCCAGAGAATTTTAAAATTTATATTTTCAACACAATTTATTTCTTCACAGTCACGGAGGCCACGTGGAGTTTTTTTTAAAAAAGCCTACCTACATTAAAAGTTTTACGGTTCGCCCTTTTTGTTTTGCTCTCTTACTAACTAATGCTCTAGAAAAAAAAAAGACAAATTAAATAATAGAATTTTTTAATTAATTTTAGTTAAAAAATATTATGTTTATTTAACAATTAAAAAGGCAATTTTATTATCATTTCTATTCTTTTTGTTTTTACCTTTCATTTGTTCTTTATAACGTTTATGCAAAGAGAGCCCCCTGCCGTAAAAGTATTTTTCCAAAACGCCCTTCTCTCCTCCGCCTTGTATTGTGTACCTTTGGATGCCGGAGACGGCGAGTGGTGGCGCCGGTAGCGCAAACTGAGGCGCTGTTTTCGTTTTTCATTATTCTTTTTGGATTTTTTTCTTCTTTTTTGGATCGAGTTTTTCCAAAGCGACGTTTGGAGTAAGGTGGTGGCGGATCGGACTGTGGAAGCGGAAATGAGATGAACTAGGGTTTTGTAGATCGTTTTTCCGTTGGTTTTTGGTCGCTTTGATTAGCTTCCTAGAACTGATCAGCCATGTCCGACGACATAGTCATGCAGTTATCTTCGAGTTCGAGTCCTCCTGATCCATCCCTACCGACGAAGTTGGCCAAGCTGGAGGCTCGCATGGCGGGGAAGAGCTCATCTTCACTCACAATTCAGTCGGCGTGGCAGCCTCCTCCTCCTCCTCTGAGATTTGCGGAGCAAGAGGAATTGCCTGACTCATCCTCTGACGACGATGTCAGTACTAATTCTACTCTTTCTACTTACTTGCAAGTAGATTTGACGTTTTCTACCTATTGTTGTGGGATTTAACTCGGAAGCTGTATTTTTTCTTTCTCGAGATAAATAGATGATTTTGTGTCTAGGCCATGTTTGGTGAGGGGTAATTAACCAGATTGATTACTTTATTAAGTACAATTTTAAAACAATGTAATCTCAATTTGTAATCTGAATTACAAAGCCAACAACATGTAATCCAATTACATTCCAACCTCAATTACATTGCAAACTTGCTTGCATTACCCCTAATCAAATATAGCCTTAGGATCCTGTTCGTGAAACTACTTGTCTATTGCATGAATTTTTCTTCCTGGAGTATAATTTTCGTATCTAGTAAAAAGTATGTGCTTGCATGTAGATTGTTACTTAGCCTTACCTCCACAAATTGAACTTTTGTTCTCCCCTTAGTTGCTATCCCTCTGAAGAAAAAATACAAAAAATAATAACTTTACCTTCATTATTTTAATCTTTATGATTCTTTGCCGTTTCTAGAACTTATAATGTTCTAAACGTTGATGAAATTTATATTGTATGTCTTTTGGATAGTGTCATTGATATTTTGTCAACTAGGTGTAAATTTATGATATTTAGTAATGCTTAATTGACTACGTGTTATTGAAGTCCTTTCTTAACCATCATATTAGTTTTTCTTTGCAAGATTTGTGACTCATTTGATTAAAACAAATAATTTATGTTTGTGTTTAATAGGCTTCAAAAATTTGTTGCATTCTTTCCATCATGGAACTTGATAAGTACTTCATTAGCTTTTATGTTCACTAAAAGCATGTCTATGGTGACAGTACTTTTTTGTTCATGTCGAGTATCTGTTGAGCAACATTTTCCCTTCTACTGTGACAAAAGACAAATACAAATAGCCTGATGTATTATTATTTTCTGATTTCACATATTTTACCATTTTGATTAAAGTTGCATTTTCAGAATGGTGAAGAGTTCTTGATACAACACAACATTCAGAAGCGCCAGAGATTTGAAGAAGGTGATCATGATCTAGCTATTGGACAATATAAGGTAATTGTCCCTTAATAGCAGATTAAACACAAATATGAGTTTTTCTGTGTCCTTAACACACTAAGATTTCTAGTCTACCCTTCTTGTCTGAATAACATTTATCCAATGTTTTTTCACATTCTAATTATTTTCCAGATTTTGTGAATAGCCTGATATTTCGGGTTTAGACAATGCACTTTATTGCCAGATATGCAATAACTCAAGCCTTTGAATGAGATTCATTTTGGCACAAATTTAAGAGAAACTTTTATAGAATCAAATTATTTTCATGTGAGCCAGGTAGTATAACCTGTATGTTTGCACTCATAAGTGATGCAATTTATTGCTAGATTGGCTTGTGCTCTATTATTCTTCTATCTCCCATTTCATTCATCAGACCTCTATTATTATTATGGTCGTCATAGTGTCTTACATCACACCAAAATAATAGTGTTTGAACAGATAGATAATAGTGTTTAGCTATTGTTTCACTCTTTCTTGCAATTTTGACATTCTCATCATATTATGCCTATGACATGATCTCTTGCGCCTTCCAAATTAATAAAATAATGCTGATAAAAGTAAATATTACAAGATAGTTGAGATTCTTGTTGCTAGATGATTATTCCTATATTAACTTGTAAGCACTCTATAATTGTCTTTCTTATTGATGTAAAACTTGTTAAATGGTGTTCATTTAGGAAACAACAAATGGAAGGATAAAGCCCTTGGAGAGTCTTGAGATTCGAAGAAATTTGGATGAGTCAAATAAGAAAAAGCAGGGTCGTGGTAGAGGTCGTCCATCAACTGGTAGGGGTCGTGGCTCAAAGACATCTGAGCAAACTCGTGTAGTATCAACTTCCTCAGTTATCTCAAATGGACAACTTGAGAGTCCCGCAAAAAAGGTACTTATCTATGCGTTTCTTGATTATGAAAATTTGTGTTGTACTTTTTATTTGGCCATAAGATATATAATCAAAGTTGGCACAAAGATAAAGTTGTTGTCGTGTATTTTGGAGGTGGCCACGGGTTTGAGTTGTGGAAACAACCTTCTGCAGAGTAGGTAAAACTACATACAATAGACTCCCCTTCTCCGAGATTCTGCATTGGCGGAAGCTTCGTGCACTGGGTTACCCTTTTAAGATATATAATCAAAGTTTATAGGATGATGGATACGACCATGGGACTTGATGAGAAGACTGTTTTTGTCATAGCTATCTCTTATTACTTCTGAAATGCATCTGTTATCCTTTTTCATTTACATTCCTTTAGAAAAGATTCCTTCATAGGTAATGGCAATATGTGAGTTTGTTTGAGAATAGGTGATATTACACATGGTTGGTAGTGATTTGACTATTTTTCATTGTGTTTTCATACTAAGGCCTCTCGTTAGCACACTAACCACCCAAGGTTTTCCTGACCTATTGGCAAAATGCATGAATTGGTTCATAGTCTTTTTGTATAAAAGACAACATTACCTTGCTTGTGAACGCTTCTGACTGAAATCAAGATCTTTCTATCCTAAGATCCTATGGTCCAAATTGGTCTAAACAATCAGCTATATTATCTTATTCTTATATTTAGTATATCAATACTTTTTATTTGTGTAGATTAGTGAATTCCTATTATCTTGGAAATTGATTGGGCTTAACAAAGTTAATATGCCAATTCTTCATATGGGCAAGTTGTGTTAACTGTGCTTTGTCAACCAGAACAATTTGCTCCCGTCCAATGTTTATATGAATTGCTGAATTACCCGTATGATCATTCCTTTGTAGAAAATTGAATTGTGCTCTAGTAATTTGAAATTTGTTTCTTCATTATTTTCTTCCCTGGTTTGACCAAGGCAGACTAGATTGGAGAAGGGATTGTTTTTACTGTGTGACATGACTCTAGCTAATGACCAAAATTCTAGTGTGTGATGATGAAGATAACTATAACTATATCTATAAGTTATCCTTCAGGCAAAGTGATCATCATGATGCAAGCCTAAAAAGAGGTAGTTGACAAAAGAAATCTTCTGCAGTAAAAACTGGCAAGTTAGAGCTACATCATCAAAAATAGAGTTCCCTGGGATGCTTAGACAGTTGACATGTTATTTCCATTGCTTTTATTTTGAGTGTAACAGACAAAATGACCATATTTCAGCAAATTGGAACTTATAAAATTTTGATTGATAAAAATGAAAGGAAAAAATGGCCAGTACTAAATTCAAATCGAAACCATACAAATATTTTATCCATTTTTTTTATTTCTTTATAAATATTTGCAGTCAATAACTTATTGTATTGGTGAAAGATAGATTTTATATCATTCAGTTGTTTATTACAAAGTTCAGGCCAGGGAGGAATATTTATGATAGGCAGCTTGGTTTTTTCACTACCTCAAGAATTCCATCATAATCTTTGTTCTCATTTTCTTAAAATTAGATATTGTGCTTTGGTATGTTAAATGGTTGATTCCTTTTGCAGGAAAATTTGTCTAAACTGCCACTTGGGAATGATGATAGAATTTCCTTGTTGCAGGTTCTCTCTCTCTCTGAACTCATAATAGAATTAAGAAACTTTGTACACTTTGCAATATGCATTAAATTTCACTTTTATGCCAAGTTGGTAATCTGTAATTTTGTATGATCTACACTTTCTGGCTTCTATATTTTACTGTTATTCATATCTGCTATTTCTTATTGGTTCATGACGTACTCATACTTGTCACACAGTTCTACCAAAGCATTAGTCTAGTGTGGTACCAAAGCATTAGTCGAGCTAGATCATGTAGTTCCACATGAAAATGACAAGATTAGATCTTAAATTGCAACCACATGTTTGGTTCACAGAATGGAGTTGGCCACAAATAGAACAGCTATTTTTAGGCAATGGAATAGTATAAGAATGAATTATTTTGATAGTTGATTCATAGAATAGAATAGATTTTCATTTTATATTTAGTTTGCAGGAACTGGATAAGTAATAGACAAGGGTGATCTCTGTGAGACAGATCAAAATCTCCCTGAAATAAAAAATTTAAAAAAAAACTTAAATATTTTTTGTGAAAGAATAAATGTGATAGGTTGGCATAACTATTATTAGGTTGATGGGAGGAATAAAGAAGGTGAACTAAAATAGCATAATTATAACTACCAAATGCAAAATAGCTACTCCTTTAGAATTTAGCATGAATCAGAAGGTATTCATAGGAACCTCTTGTTAGTGACTTTTCAATGGTATGACAATTCTCCTAGATAACTTAGTTGCTGCATATTTTATTGGTTAGAGTGAATTTTCATTATAAGCTTTGAAGATATCAGCATGATTAGTGTAATTCAATGAATATTCAACATCGATAGACTTTGTAAGATTGGCTGATGGATGAACAATTAATTGCTATCTTATCTTCATGTACTCTTTGTACAAAGATATTCTTAATGAATTACTTCATCATTTCACAATGATGTGTTACTCTGTCTCTTCATCCCTTCCACTCTTTTATTATTCCAATTTCCTATACTTTGAATTTAAATTTTGGATTATTTAGCAGGAAATATCATTATTACGTAGCAAAAATGCAACCTTGGAGGAAGAGTTAAATAAGGCACGCCATGAAGCGTCTGAAACTCATAATCTTGCCCGCCAGTTCGAAAAGGTGCACATTAGTTGATAGTTTGCTGGCGGCTATCATCGGCTTATCCTATCATCTTATGAAGATGACATTCATAGCTCAATTACATCTTTCATTGAACAGGAACTGAAAGAACTCAAAGAACATAATCAACAAATGAAGACAAAGGTTTTATTCTATCTGAACTTGTGTAATCTTCTTGTTCCTTGTGTAGAGATAATACTTTTAGGAAACATCAATTGTTCATTAATGTGAGCTATCATAATGTTGTTCGTGACAGGTAAATGGAAACCATTTTGTACAGCCATGTGTCAACTTCTTGAAGTATATAAATTTATGTATCATAATGTTGATCAACAATTTATGTATATAAATTGGTCTGCTTTAGAATGTTTAACTAATGCTCACTTCATATAGATTTTTGTTTTTTAAAAAAACTAGTTTTATATCTTTTATATGATTTTATATTGACATGAAATGAAACAGAAGAATTCAGGCATGATGACACAACGCCAATTGCTAGAATCTTATGCTCCATTTTTTCTGGGATTCTTAATTCTTTTTATGTTATTGAGTGTTGCAAGATATATATAAATTGCATCACCCCCATTGATTCGGTGACAATTATGATATTCAAATGATTTATTTTCTTGGCCTCTAACTTGGATATTTAATGAGAATCATAATGTTTGATCATAACTCGTTAATAGGAAATTTGCCATCAGAGACACAACTCATTTTTTGTCCAAATTTTGGTTATTCTACTGGTACACTTTAATGAATGGTTCAAGAATTGTTGGAATTCCATTACTGACTACTGCTAAGTATCAACAACACATCCATAACGTCAAGTTATGCGGCATCTTTTATTGATGAACTTTTTGTTGATCTATCTCTAATTTCATCAGTGGGCCCTACATCTTATGAAATGATGTGTTGTCGTTTAATGCAATGGTGCAGCGGATTAAAGTGCTATCTGATCTGCTGATATCATTCTCAAAAGCAGAGAGGCAGGAAGCAAGGGTGAAAATACGACAAGAATCTGTTAGGCTTGGAAATGTTGCTGTTCTTAGGTCAGTTCCGATCGCTGGATTTCTATCTTGCACTGGTCATTAAACAGAAGTTCAGTAGACAGTTATTGTAACTTGCAATTTTGATATCCTAGACTTCTAGCTTATTTGAATAGAATTCAAATTTTGAATTCTGATTGAGAGCACAGTTACAGAATCCTTCATTAAGATAATTTTATTCGCATGACCAACTCTTTTTTAAGTCTCAGATAATATTAGAAGAGATTGATTGGTAATATATTTACAGTTCATCAATTGTCCTTGATTCTTATGGGTGGGATAAACTATGCTCTCATGATCACAGTTTGTTTTTATTGAGAATGCAGTACAAGCTTGATGAAGTGATATGAAGATTTTCATAGCAACGTATCATTTGTGATTCAACTTTAGGAATTTTATGAAATACAACTTTTAATAGGATTGTATTAGCATGGAATTTTCATCTTCAAATTTGATTCCCTTAGATATTCTTATGGTTTAATTTACTGTGATCTAATGTGGAAATTTGTTGTGTTAAAACCCACATTTGCTCCTGCACGTTTGTAGAAATAAGATTGGTTACCTTTTGCTATCATAGATTATTTTTAAGTATGATGGATCTAAATGCTGTATGTAAAATTTAAATATGTAAACATTACAAGGGAGATGTGCAAAAAGTGATACTTTTTGATACTTAGAATTGGATAAAACTTATTGATCATTTCAAAATTGTCAGTTTCCATTTTTATGCAACTTAAATTCTTCTGATAACACAACCAAATAATAATATAGCCATCATGCATCTTGACATGGGTATGTTTGTTTTTAATACTTTCAAATTGTGAACACCCTCTGTATTGTTTTCAACATGTTTTCTGTTCATTGCAGAACTGGAACCATTATTTCAGAGGCATGGGAGGAAGGTCAAGCATTAAAGGATATTAATGCTCACCTAGTAGGTTCTTGTGAGCTCATGTCTACTTCTCAAATTAATCATGAAAATCGCATTCATTATATTATACTGGACTTGTATGTTTATCAGTAGTAATTGTATATTAGAAAAGTGTCTCAATAAGTCAGATACTTGTATGGATGCAGTTGTACTTCAATGTTATTATCATATACTTGTATCTATGTCTTCATGCATCTTTATCAACACTTCTGAATTAGAGGAACATATGATTTTATTGGTCTTGATAGCATATCGTCTAAGAATAATTCCCCTGTCAGAATAAGCAAAATGATTAAGCTTGTGAACCATGAGCAATAACTTACAATGATAATTGTCTTTTGAGTTGCAGTAAAGAACATTGTGATCATCTTTGAATTGTTAAACGGAGATGTTACTGACTGACAAGTTTTTTATAAACTAGTCTCATTATTGTATACCAGTTAGAATGTGCTGTTATTCATGCCAAACAATCAAATATATAACTACACTATATTCAGTAGCAGAGGTGATTTCACTAGTTCATTGCAGTAACTCTTTTCATGTATGTCTCACCGGGTTTGCATCATTTTGCCACGGAAGTGAAATCTTGTGTTCATTTACATTGTTTTTCCCCCCTTTATCCTCTTCCACTGCCATATTGCAGAAATCATTATTGGAGATGAGAGAATCTATTGAGCGGTATAAGAAATCACTTAAGAAAAGACAACCTGGTAACTCTTTGCTTCTTTTCTTGTGATACTTTTTTTAGTGCCTCTCATTAAATGTTCAACATATTCTCCATTTGAATTGGCCACCTTGATAAATAGTTGCTAGAAGTGCTTCAGAGCACTTGGAAGTTTTGAGTTGTAGAAGCACAATAGTATAGTTATTATTAAATATCACATTGCCTACTTAACCTGTGACTTGGATGAGTGTTAAATTTGAAAGCACCTTAAAGTGAATATATGATACATTGCTTATATGATTTTTCTGGCATGCCATGAAGACAAAGGTGATGGCAGTGACATGGAAACTAGCATGTCAGATGAAGATTTCGTTGTACAGGATGAGATTTGTAAGTCTCGTTTGGCAAGCATCAAGAGGGTTAGTTCCTATGCTATGTAAGCAGTGTCACATTTCTTTTAGTTACAGAACCACTGATTGCTTTGCCTCTCTGTATTATCCAAGGAGGAAGAGAGTTGTTTGAGAGAGAAGGAACGTTACGAACTGGAAAAGGGAAAGCTTATACGTGAAATGAAGCGGATACGAGATGAAGATGGTTCACGCTTCAACAATTTCTCTATTCTTAACCAACGTTATGCTCTCCTCAACCTCTTAGGGAAAGGAGGATTTAGCGAGGTTTACAAGGTACTGTTTTTTGTATCTTTATACTATGGTTGTATTATTTATAGCAACTTTGACCAAGACGAAGTGATTTATAATGTAGATGTTTCATAGTATCAACTACAACAGAGGACTTTGATAGACATACATGAACATTGATTTTGTGCGGTGATTTGACCTGCAAACTTTTGAAACAGGCATTTGATTTAGTGGAGTATAGATATGTTGCATGTAAGCTTCATGGTTTGAACGGCCAATGGAGTGAAGAGAAGAAGCAAAGTTACATACGACATGCAATTAGGGAGTACAATATACACAAGACTTTAGTGCATCCTAACATTGTGCGGCTCTGGGATATCTTCGAGATTGATCACAACACTTTCTGCACTGTCTTAGAATATTGCAGCGGTAAATAAGCATTCTGCTTTACTTTATAGTTTATGCAAAAGGTATTCTGCTTTATAAGAAGTCACCTTTATGATCAATTCATTTTCTGAAGAAACTTCGTGTTTATTGCACTTCTTCTTCCAAAATTTTCTCCATTCCCAGAATCATACTAATGCTATTATGTTTCTGCTGCTTACGTTAGGCAAAGATCTTGATGCCGTCCTAAAGGCAACACCAATTCTCCCAGAGAAGGAAGCTAAAATTATAATTGTTCAGATATTTAATGGGCTTGTCTACTTGAATAAGAGACCTCAAAAGATCATTCATTACGACTTGAAACCTGGTAATGTTCTCTTTGATGAGGTTGGTGTTGCCAAAGTGACTGATTTTGGCCTAAGTAAAATAGTGGAGGATGATGTTGGATCTCAGGGTATGGAACTTACTTCCCAAGGTGCTGGAACATATTGGTAAATGCACACATATCTATTCTCCCCTTCATTTCTCTCTCTCTGTTTCTTTATTTGATCTTCACACTATTTAATTATGTACACGGCATGAGTGATTTTATATGAAGTCAAATATGATAACAATGAGGGTGAGACTGCTGATTTAACATGTCTGGAATTTGTGATATCAACTCTGTTTTGCCATGTCCAGATTTTGTAATATTGTTTATATGTTGTCATGTCTGCAGGTACCTGCCTCCAGAATGCTTCGACCTCAGCAAAACACCATTGATATCTTCGAAGGTCAGTAAGTCTGAAGGCATTATTATCTTTGCTTCAAATAGTCTCAGGACCCTAGCAAAGAAAGCAGTGTGCGAACCAACATTAGGAGGAATAACAAAGCGGGAAACTGATCTTTATTGAAACACACAGATCATGCTGATGTTGAGTTCTTTATTGAAACACAGGTCGATGTCTGGTCGGCCGGCGTGATTCTGTATCAAATGCTCTTCGGTAGACGCCCCTTTGGTCATGACCAGACTCAAGAGAGAATCCTTCGTGAAGACACCATCATCAATGCTCGCAAAGTGGAATTCCCTTCAAAGCCATCTGTTTCAAACGAGGCAAAGGTGAGCCGTTATTCTCTTCACAACTGCATCACTTTGTGTTATTTCTCTCGCCTAAAGTTTATTTCCATCTTCGGTTGCAGGAGCTAATGCGTCGGTGCTTGACATATAATCAAGCAGAAAGGCCTGATGTTCTAACCATCGTTCAGGATCCTTATCTCTCCTATTCAAAGAGATAAGGCCTGATAGAAACCAAATGTTGTTCTAAAAGCTTCGTTTTCTTGCCTTCTCTGGTTCAGGAGCCTCATAAAAGGAAAGGCTTTGGCATGTAACGATCAGCATTCATTGAACTTGGATGCAGTCATTTAGTCAACTGTAGTGTTCTTAAAACTTTCGGCATGTAAATGCAGTTTAACTGTGGCAGCCACTGATAGGGATTATAATGAGTAAGATTTTATATCCTTAATATTTATTTTTATCTATTATATTCATCCTGATATTTATATTTATCGAATATTTAATTTTTATATTCAATCCTATACAGAATCGGATATTCATTTTAAAAAAAAAATTATTTTAATGTGCTTGTATATCCTTTATGGTCTCGCATAATTCGTGTTTTTTTATGGGAAAGAAATAAGATATGTGTAATAAATTAAGATATATTTTTTCTACGACTTTTTACCAAAAGGTGTACGTGGAAATTCATATTTATTAAAAGGCGTACTCTACTTTTAAATTTACCAAAAGGCATAGAAAAAAATATGAAATTTCTTTTTTACCCCTACCACTAAAGTACCATCTATGTAGCTCATGTTGGACTTGATATGAAAATATCAGGTTCAACGTGGGCCTGATATTTTATCATATCAGGTCCAACGAGGGCATAATATTTCTATATCATGCCCAACGTGAACCTAATATTTCATCATATCAGACCTAATGAGGGCTTGACATTTCCATATCAGGCCCAATGTGGACCTGAAAATATCAGTCCCACTTTGGGCCTGATATTTTATCATATCAGGCCCAACGTGGACTTGATATGGAAATATCAGACCCAGCGTGGACCTAATAAAATCTCAGTCTCACGTTGGGCCTGATATTTTATCATATCAGGCTCAACGTGGACTTGATATGGAAATATCAGACCCAACGTGGACCTAATAAAATCTCAGTCCCACGTTGGGCCTGATATTTTATCATACGTGGGTCTGATAAAATATGAAAATTGTGTTAGACCTGATATTTTACCATATCAGATCCAACATCGACTGTTGGTGGAGGGGTAAAAAAAGAATTTTTTTTTTTTTTTTCGCCTTCGATAAATTTAAAAATATGATATGCATTTTGGTAAATACGAATTTCCACCGGCATCTTTTGTTAAAAAGCTGTTTTTTCTAACATAATAAGCGGGCTGGTTATCAGCCCACCGCCACGCGTCCATGACGTGTCATTCCGCTCTGCCTCCCTTCCGCGTTTATACGTGTACTCCGTTACCATGAGCGAGGGCCGG
>JBBPFQ010000017.1:8975039-8987526 GCA_037974815.1 Kaempferia elegans
TGATTTCTTCAAGTAAAGATTGGGCTATATCAGATGGTTATCAGCAATGAATTCTTTTCCATTTGAAATGAAACCTAAAGATTGGGCTATATGTTAGGCATTTTTTTTTTCCCTTTTTCTACCAACCGTGACCTTCTCTGGAGAAAAAGAAATAATTGTGTTTGAAACAATCCAACTTAAGGACAATAAGTCCTTAACCTTGAATTTTCAACTACATAAAAGTTTCTTTGCTTGTGCTGGAGCAGAGAGGGTAGGTTATAGAGTAACAAATAGATCAGGAGAGTGAACATGATGTATATTAAAGAACTATGCAAGTCACTTGTAAAAATAAAACAAGGCGTCAAAGTACACAGGTGACTCAGAAATGGGGCCAATTGAATTTTATCTTTTCATGCAGCATTAAAAAAAGGATTTTAACAGGTATCAATTATAAATAATGACATGTTCTTAGTGTCAAATAAATGGATAAATTCACACCTTAGCCCTTGGAGATCCTTTTCGAAGTCATAAGCTAGACTTGGATACTGAAGATAGAACTCTAAAGTAGCTCATGACTTAAAGATAGATTGAAGAAAGAAACCCCATGCAACTGCCAACTGAAATGGACAACAAAGATTAGCACCTACAGTAGGTAAAATACAAGAAGATTGTAATCTGCATCATATAAAACCACATGCTTACCCTATCTTACTCAAAATCGGTCCATAAAACAACCATATTAACATAGACAAACTTAAGTTTCTAAGTAGCCTGACAAGTTTTTCCTTCATTCCATGGAAACAAAAAGCAAAGTAATAGAGTTAACAACGGATTTTTAAGGTAGAAAAGCAAAAACCAATTATATTAAAATCACAAACTGCTATTCGCAACAGCTTAAGTAGGGGTGCACACTTGTTCCTAAAATGTCAATGAAGTTGACAGATATGGCCCTTGCATCTTTAAATTGCGCAACACAGTCAGAATACAGAACTAACCTCTAACAGAAAAGCCAATGATTTTGCTCAATCAACTCCATAGATGAACATGCTTCCTGTATGTTAAACTTAAAGTTAACCAACATGTACCTTGAGAATATAGTTTTCAGTACACCAAGTTTGAAAACTCAATTTGTCAACTAGCGCAACAAGAGAGATTAAATACCTGGACAAAGTACAAGACATAAATTTGAAGAAATAGGCACAAGGTCTTGGACCTTTTCACTTGTAAATACGGCTCCCATAACTAGAGAAAGATTTTAGACAAAATATATCACTTGACTAATATATGAGACAATTGTCAAAGGCCTATAAAATCATTGCAATCGTTTAAAATGGCTTTCATTCAACAGGACAAGAAGTTGACTTCAGGGACCTGAAACAACAGTAGATTTTTGCTTGCTCCCATCTTTATCAATCACACCAGCACCGGCATCTTCCATTGAGATCAAATGTATGGAATACTCGCCATCTGATAGCCAAGCATATTGTGTTTCTGCAGAAAAACATAGATTTTTAAAAAATCGAACAAAATATATTAAAATAGAGATGCTCAGAACAATTAAGAACACACTTGAAGAAATATCAGGAAGAACAGCCAACAATTGCACTTCCACGAAATTTTCTAGTTGGTATGCATGGGCGTCCTTGAAAGGCATAGATGACTTAGCATTGAATTCCAATGCCTTTCCACTTTCATTAAAATTCAGAAAGTGTAAACCACCAGATGAATCCAAGATCAAATATTTCTTCTCTGACAGAACATGGATGCAAACTGCTTTTAATGATGGAGGAGTTGATTTTCTGCCTTTACAACTTTGCAATTCAGCAGGCTTGATGAAGACAAAAAATGAGTAGAGATCACCAGAGTCTTGCCTCACTTTGACAGTCTTAGGCTTATCTGCATGCAAGAAGACTATGGAATAACTTTTTATCTCAATGACAACAACAATAAAAAAAATTAAAACATTGGTCACAATTTTTACCGTGAAAGATATAAATGCACTAACAATCTTCCAAGTACAATTATTAATCATGGATGATTTTAAAAAGGGAATTATAGCCATGCATATAACTTTGGTTAATTTGATGGGTTGCAGATTTCATATTAACAAACTTGTACGTCTGACACTCCTATCCTCTATCCTAATTGGTGTGCCTAACTATCCTATACCTTAATTAGTTTATTAGTTCTACACTCCTATTCTCTATCCTAATTGGTTGATTAGTTCTGTTATCAGCATGATATTCCCAGTAAAAATTTCTTCTATTAAATATGTTAGAAAAGCTGCAGATTTGTGTTAATGCCCGCAAAATTTCAAATGAGAATTAACAGAGAAGGAATATTAACAGATTTCAAACCAAGGCAGTTTATGTTAAAGCAAACGAGTAGAAGTATCCAAGTGTTTGATCCCAATATAATTCAAATATAGGTTTAGGGTTTAGGGTGAACTATCAACTCAACAACAAAGAGAAGGAACGTTGAAAGAAAAAAAGGCAGGTTGGACTATCATTTTCCTACCTAGGTTCTTCACACTATTAATTTCTAGACTCTCAGCAAAATTTATCATTTCTGTAAATTTATACTACTACTACAACAACAACAACCACCACCAAGCCTTATCCCACTAAGTGGGATAGGCTATATGGATTCTTATATGTCATTGGACTCTATCCCCTATTATATCGTCATCTATACTCAAATAAACATTTTTATTTTGTTTTATT
Organism: Kaempferia elegans; assembly: GCA_037974815.1. Classification (NCBI taxonomy): domain Eukaryota; kingdom Viridiplantae; phylum Streptophyta; class Magnoliopsida; order Zingiberales; family Zingiberaceae; genus Kaempferia; species Kaempferia elegans. The sequence continues at coordinate 8,977,742 of JBBPFQ010000017.1, forward strand.
GTTGTTAACCAAGTTTTTTTTGCCTTTCTCTTCCTCATTTGATGTGCGTGTTTGTCATAATATCACATCACCTAACTGGAGCATTTATTGGTCGTCTAAGTACATATCCGTACCATCTTTATCTCACATCCCCTAACTAAAGCATTTATGTAAATTTATAATAGACAAAAATCACCAATAACAACCTGAGAAATAAATTTCTAAGACCAAATTCTGAGAAAAACCAGTTTTATTTAGGTCAACTAGAGAGTATCCTTTGGTCTTTGTCTGCACCTTACACCCCCAACTCTATTCGATTAAAAATATCTCTTTATCGTCTTTAAACATGTTGACATCATCTTAAAGTATACTAATTCATTTTATAATCCGTCAAAAACAATGCCCAAGTATTCCTGAATTATAGATATTGTTGTATCTTAGACTTTAACATTTACAATAACCCCACAAATCCCTCTTAAGTTTCTCATATCTAGTTAATTAACATTATATTTTTGATGGATGAACACTCTGATTCAGAACTATGATTTGCCAAATAAATATTTTCTTTTATCCTAATGAACTTAGATGTTTACGATGGTATGGACATATACTTAGACAACCAATAAAATTTCTCTTTGAAACTTATACTTCGAGTATAATCTATTTGTATCCATATCGTGAAGATAATACACATAAAAAACTTTAAAAATGTTGGTAAATTCAACTAGAGTTATAATTATCAAACTCATAGTAACTATTAAATTTAATTACATTATCATACATGCCATTTACAACATTGGCCTAATTTCTAGATAATTCCTTTCTTCTCTAAATCCCACCAAAATTTCAGTCAACTATCAAAAGTTTCATAAGAAAATACACACAAATGACTAGTTTACCTCTCTACTTCTCTATTATTTGTCTTGTTAAATTAATAGCATCTATAGTTGATCAATCAACCACAAAACAAAATTGATTGTTTCTCTCATCTCCTGTCCTTCACTAATAACTATTTCCCAAATCATGTTACAACATCAATTTAATCCTTCTATAATTGCAATAGCATAGTATGCAACCTTCATTCATTTAAATTAGTACTAAACCTTTCACTTCATTTCTCAGCCATCTTAATTCTAAGCTGTGTTGAAAAACTAACTTAATCAAATTTTATTAACCTATCCAAACTTCAATAGAAATATCCAACTGCCATTTTATCTAGGCGCTCCCATATTTTCCTTTTTATTTGAACATTCAATTATTCTTGAGGGACCCCTCATATGCTACTCAAAGGTTATATTGGAAACCCTTCCTCTATACCAGAACAAGTGGGACAAGAATGATAATGATACAACCGTGACGAAGTTATGAAATGCATATTTCTCTTTATTGATTTACTTAATATGACCCATCAACAAACATATTTCAGAAATATAACTGTAAATATCAAAATCAAGAATTGTCAAAATCCAGAATAACGAATCAGATGCATGCCTATCTTAGCTCAAGTATTAGTATTGTTAAGGATGGAAAATGGAGAGTCATAAGTGGGCTCTTAACAAAGGAAAAAAAGAATATAACTTGGTAAACTTATGGAGAGGAGAGCAAGTACCACCCTTTTCTTCCACTGCAAAATTCTTTCCACTACGTTCACAACCACAGCGGATTCCGGATTCCTCATGCACCAACGAACTCTTGATAATGTTCGGCAAATTCTTCTCGCAGAGATCTCCAATCGAAGCACTTGCTTTCTTGACAGCTGAAACGCGGGATTTCGAGAGCTTGCCTTTGATTAGGGGTCGAAGGGGAAACACCCGAATACCATCCACCTCTCCGAGGAGCATAAATCCCATCGAAAGCTTGATCGAATAGATCGGTAGCGTGAGTTCCACCACTGCGCACTTCATGAGATGGACGGTGCCCTCCTCCCCTGCAGCCAGCTTCGCGGCGAAGACCCAGATCTGATTAACAGCAACAGAGTGGATTACAAACGCGTTGACCGATCCAGCGAGCTGTATCGTGTGGCCGTGGCGGAGGCTGAGGGCGACGGCAAACCGGCCACGGTCATTTCTGAAGTCAAGGCGGGCGGGATTGAAGGCAGTGCCGGAGCCGCCGTGGGATAGGAGGATCCAAACGCGGAGCTGAAGGCTGGAGCCGGCGGCGAGGGGCGATGCAGTGAGGAACAAGATACGGGAGGAGGGGAGCAGGCGGAGGAAGCAAGCGGCGGTGGAGGGCGGGGGCACAGCGGTATGGCTGGGGCCGGGGAAACGAGTTGGAGAGAGGGAAGGGTAGAGGAACACGGACAAGTCGTCGAGCATGAGGGCGAGGGAGCGGGATGAAGGCTCGTAGAGAAGGGAGGAGACGGAAGCGGCGGAGGAGGAGGAAATCGGAAGGGGGAGCCTGGACGCCTGGAGACGCATAACACCGCCTGGGAAGCGGCGACCTGGTGGCGCCGCCGTCGGTGGTTCTACTCAGCACAGGAAACCATGGACTCGGAGCGGCGGAGGCGGAGCCGATTCACCTGGCGAAGCGGAGGAAAACACGAAGCCACGAACAAAGATTGGATACCTTTGATATCGGCTCGGTAGATCTCAATTGGAGTTTATATCCTCGATCGCCGTCGGCTCAGTGCTCGACGATATGCCGCAAAAATATTAAAATTAGTTTCACTTGAAATATTAATATTGGTCCTTATTAAATTTTTGCTTCCTCTTTTCACCTTATTCCTTACCAGCTAAGAGACCTATCAAATACATACACGTGATAACTACAATCATGAGCAGCCCATATATATAAGACCCGATAAGGAAAGGAAAGGACACGTATCCACAGCTGTCAGGGAATCTTCTCCCCTTATAAATAGGCCTTCGAATGAAGGCCTCAAGAATGCTCATTTTTGAGTGTCGGAGGATCAAACAAGGAGCGGTGACTCCTGTTTGGTCGGCTAATACTTTTCTGGTATGTTGGTGTGAAGCGCCGAGTTCTACCTCCTTAATTGATTTAGTCCGAGTGAAGCCGACTGCTATCTTCTTATTAACTCTTCAAATCAAGTGTGTCTCAGTGCTTTTGAGTGTCACGTCAACAACAACCCTTCTGTCCGACTGTGCAAGGCACTCCCCCGTGTTCGTCCGACCGCCGCTTGACAGACATGATTAATCCATATGGCCACACTGCATAGAATCTGAAACAATGGCTGATCCGGGTGAAGAGAAGTCAGGTATAAGGGTCGGTCTGTAAAGAAGTCACATCACCTACTCTCATTGCAGGCAATGGGTAGATTAGTTGGCCGACCAGGTGAAACACTCGGTCAGCCGAATTGATCGTGCAGAGAGCCAAACGAGTAACTCACTTGATTGGATAGGTTGGTTGCAGACCAACTGTACAGAAAAGGACTAAGCACGTAGAGAGCAGACCGGGGCAGTGTACTTGGTCGGTTAGATTAATGTCAAATGATGTAAAGCAGTTGTCTCGTTGCCCCATCGGGCAATGCACTCAGCGGGGTTGAGTGGCTCATCCTGTATAATGGCCAAGGAGTACTTATCAAGCTATGAAAGTTGTCTACCTATATTAAGAAAAGCAGTCTGTTGGTCAGAAGATACTCACTGAGGTGTAATATCCGATCGACACTCACTGAGGTTCAACATCCGGTCGGTCTCAAAGCTACTGATCCTCTTTGTCATCTAGCATGACAAAATGACAGAAGAACGACAGAATAATATTCGTTGTCAGAAACATGCATTGTAATGTCTTGTACGGAGGAAACTTCCAAACCTGATATGTATGGATGACGCACCCAATTAAGGAAAACCCATTAAGGAAATGAATCCGGCGTCATAAATTGTCGGCGATATTCAAGACAACCCCTCATACGCGCTCCTTCTCCAAGTATAAATATAGTCTCTCACAGGTATTGAAGGTACGCAAATAACATCATTTCAATCCTTTCATCCACCATTTTCCATCTTCTGCGTTGGATTAACTTGAGTGTCGAAAGACCAAATAAGGGGACGCTCCTCCTTGTTCCTTTGTTTGGCCACTAACCCTTCTCTTCAAGTTGTTTCGCAGAATCTACAGATTTCCTTTTGTTGACCTTCCTTGACACCACATGAAAGCCAGCATCCCCGATATTCATCCCCCCGGTTGCAGACAGGAACAACGGCAAATGAATGATATAACTTGAATCCATCCCATTTGCCATTGATTTTACTTATCGCCAGAGTTTCTGCATGCGCAGAATGATCTTCTATAGGAATGGACAACAATCCGTAGTCTTTCTCAATGGAGAAGAGAGGAGGAAGGAGAAGAAGCTCAAACCCTCTTTGATTTACGAAGATGCCCTAATTAGGTAAGTTTCTTCTCTCATAAACCAAATTCATATCCTATATATATATATATATGGACCATCCAAATAAAGTCCATGCATGATTACCAATTTATTAATTTTAATGAACCGAGTTAACGGATTTACACATTGAATCCACCTCCAATAATTCAAACTACTCCCTTCATGTTATAAGTATTAGATCACTTAATTAAATTTAATTTCTTAATAATAATAATTAATTATACATACGTTAATTAAGTATTAATTCACCTTATAGAGATTAAATCCATTAGAGCATCTCCAATGAGGATATTTGAAAAGGGGATATATCTCCCTTCTCAAATATCCCCCATTGGAGGGGATATTTTTTGTGGTTTCCTTGGTTGTGGGGCCCACCAAGAGATGGGCAAGTTTTTTTTTATTATTTAATTTTTTAGTGGGACCCACTTATAATAATAGTAATAAAAATAAAAAAAATTAATAAAAAATGTAATTAACGTTCACTGTCCAAATATATTAAAAAATATATATTAATTTTATTTAAATTAATAAATATTTAATTGGTAGGATGTTTGATTGTGAAGTTGAAGATATTAGAGTGAGATTTTTGATGAGTGAGACCCGTAAATATTTATTTGTTGAGATATTTAAATAGTAGAATATTTGAAAAATAATATAGAAGTGGAGACCATCAATATTTAGAAGAAATATTTTAAACTGTCATGGATGCTCTTACTATTAACTTAATCGGATTAAGACTACTCATAGGCTTAATCCTTTATCCTGACCTCCAGAGGAAAAGATGCATGATCGAGTTCCAAATGTCCTTTCGGCCGGGTGTTCTAATTGCGATGAGTCGGCAGAGAAAATGCATGCATGGCAGCTTTTGATTGTTCCAACTCCAATTGTTTCAGTTGAGGAAGATACATGACAAATGCTTATTTTTTTATTTTATATATCATGTAGCTAGCATAATAAAGAAGAAATTATGTAGGAAGAAAAAAATAAACTCATTCATTCATTAATCCTGGGTGACTTATTTAATTTTATAAAAAAAAAATTTCACACCATCAAAATAAATTAAAACGTAAGAAAACTGTGTGAGCTGAAAAATTAGGAAGAAAAATATATATATATATCTCTGAAGATATTCATCGATCAACCGTTGAACTTTGAAGATATATAAGACTATTAATATATCATCTGGAAGCAATTCCAAAGTTTGGCGACCAGCTAGCCTAAGTAGAGTAGATTGAGGTGTGATTCATCACAAAGCTTAATTTTAATTGGAAGAAATTAATTTATCGATATATATAATCTGGAAGAAAATTCAGTCGCTATAAATAATTTTTTTTTTTTGTGATGACCAGCCACGCATATCCGCCATGCACACGTACGTACACATGACCGACCAGTTCACGCAGCCGCCACGTGTTCGCCTTTCCCTCCCGCCGACACCTCCATAAATAGTATTATTATATTATTACAGTTCGCCGGAGACAACTACTTCACCGGCAACCACTAACCTACTTGGCCAACAGCCGCCTCCACCTCCCTTTTTTAAAAAGTGTTTGAATCCCCGACGGAATCGATGGCTTGCGTATCTGCTCCGTTTAATTCCTTCCGCGGAGTCGACGATATTGGTTTTCTGACTTCTACTCCGGCGCCATTGCTTTTCTCGATCGAGTCGTGGACGCCGAAGCTTTCGGTTGCTTGCTGATTTGGAGCTACGGGGCGGAGATTTCGATGGAGCTTTGCCTCCGCGCAATTAATTAACGCCGCGCGACAACCACCCGCTCTTGTTATTTGCTACCTCTCTCACTAATTTCCCTTTTACCCTTCTATTTGAGGAAACCGTTGGTTCTGCCGAGGGTAAATATGTCATGTCGTTTAGGTGAACCTGTGGGGGTTCTATTTATGGAGATTTGCCGCGGAGGACACACAGGCGAGGAAGCGGCGGACAACCCCTCCTCTCCCTTTGACCGGTCAAAGTTGGTTCGTTTTGTTCCGATCCAGATCGATCGAGCCGCGGCCGGTGATGATGGCGCGAGCGGCGGTGGGCGTCCACGGCCTGTCGCCGGGGGTGGCGGTGGAGGGAATGGCCGGCCGGATGCGGCGGACGCAGTCCGCGCCGCAGCTGCGGTGCTCCGTGTCCGTCTCCCGCGCGGCTGCCGCCCCGCCGCCGTCGCTGAAGAGCAGCAGGTCGGCGGGGGCGCTGATCCCCTTCGGCGGGATCATCTCCAACACGATCCGATCATTTATGTTCGAGGTGGGCGAGGAGGAAGAGGCGGCGGGCGGCAGCGAAGGCGACATGAGGCTGGTGGAGGAGATCGAGGCCGAGGCGGGGACGGAGATCCGCCAGAGGGCTAATTGGGTGTCTCGGATTTTGGAACTCCGGAGACGATGGAGGGATCGGCAGAAGCAGCAGGACGCGAAGCAAGGGACCGAATCCGAAAAGGAGGAGGATGAGGAGGAAGATGAGTACTGCGGCGTGTGCGACGACGACGACGACGACGATTCCAACTCGCGAATTTGGGATCGGGAATCGTTCGCGAAGTTGCTTCTGCCGGTGACATGGCCGGAAACGAAGCTCTTCTCCCAACTCGCATTCCTCTGCAACAAGGCGTACAAGATCACAGAGATCAAGGTGAAGCTCCCTTTCAATCTCCACCCTCCATTTCAATTCCAATGGCTCTCATTTCACACAGCTAATATACAACTGCCTATTTATTTTTTCAATTGCAAAATTTTTATATGTATTTGTTTATTTTTATGTATGTGGTGTGGTGACGCACACATTCTTTATGTTGGTTTGTCGTATACATGGAAGCCCAACTGAGGAATTAATATTGGGCCTAACATGTCCAGGTGGACGAGCTGCGCGAGTGGCACCGCCTCGAGTTCGTGATCTCGTCCTTGGAGAAGAAGTCCGCAGCTGCCGTCAGGGCCAAGCTCGAGGTCGACTCCACGAGGCCGCCGCGAGGGTCTCCGAAGCCTCCACAGGCTCCCTCGGTGGTACGGTCCGAGTCACCCACCGCCGCCGCGGCCACCTCGTCCCTTGCGTATGAGGTCGCGGCCTCTGCCGCCTCCTACGTCCACTCTGGCGCCCGGGTCAATGTTTCCTTAGCCAGCGGAAACGGGGTCGACCACCGCCACCCACCGCATGTCTGTGGTGATCCGGCGCCTACCAACGGTCGTAGATGTAAGAACCCCGAGGTGGCCGCGTACGTGGCGGCCTCCACGATGACGGCTGTGGTGGCGGCAGAGGAGGCGGCGAGGCAGGAGGCCGCTAAGGATCTCCGCTCCCTCCACTCCTCCCCGTGCGAGTGGTTCGTGTGCGACGATGTCGGTACGCGCACCCGCTGTTTTGTGATCCAGGTGAGTTGAAACTGAACACTCTACTGAAAGTGAAATATATCCCTTTCTTCTTCCTCAACGCATTGGCTCTGTTCTTCAGGGGTCCGATTCGCTGGCTTCTTGGCAAGCAAATCTATTCTTTGAGCCCACCAAATTCGAGGTAAAGTAGAGTTCACCGATTCCGTAGTAAGTTTTGCGATTGGATTGTGTTTGAGGTTTTCACCAACAGGGGATGGATGTTCTAGTTCACCGGGGGATCTACGAAGCGGCCAAGGGCATACACGAGCAATTCCTTCCGGAGATCGCAGAACACCTCCATCGATACGGAGACGGCGCCAGGTTTCGTTTCACTGGCCACTCCTTGGGCGGCAGCCTCTGCATCCTTGTCGCCTTCATGTTGCTGGCTCGAGGCAACGTGGAGCGCCACCACCTTCACCCGGTCGTCACCTTCGGCACGCCGTCGGTGTTTTGCGGCGGCGAGAGGGTCCTACAGGCGCTGGGCTTGGATGATGGCTTTGTCCGCTCCGTGATGATGCACCGCGACATCGTCCCCAGGGCCTTCTCTTGCAACTACCCTGACCAGGTCGCTCTACTCCTCAAGCGGCTTAACGGCGTCTTTCGATCCCACCCTTGCCTTAACAAAAAGGTACTCTTCCTCATAGTGGAAGATTTTCATGCTCTTTTCGTATGACTGCATTTACTGTAAAATCGAATTAAATTGTTAACATAGGAAGGCAAAAATCTAATAACTCGATGATACACAGGAGTTTGTAGGTTAAGTGCAAACTACTTATTGATTGCTCTCATTTGATCGCCAAAATCATGTGGTATTTGGGATTCCACTGTTTCTAAAACCGGACGTACAGTCGTTTGGATGGAGCAGTGGGATTTCTTGCTTATCCTTTTGGTTCTGCATTGCTGTTAACTCTGGGTATTTGGTGTAGCAGAAGGTTTTGTATTGTCCACTTGGCCGGACGTACATCCTCCAGCCCGATGGCCAGTCGTCTCCCTTCCACCCTCTCCTGCCGCAAGAATCCGCCCTCTACATGTTCGATGGGAATAACATCCGCCAAGGAGGCTCGTCGGTAAGTGCACTGCGGGCCTTCATCAACTCTCCCCATCCACTAGAGACGCTGAGCGACCCCCGGGCCTACGGCTCCGAGGGCACCATCCTCCGCGACCACGACTCGAGCAACTACGCCAAGGCCATCGGCGTCCTGGTCCGGCGGCGCAAGGAGAACCTTCGCCAGCAATCGAGGAAGCAGCGGCTGGAACAGTGGTGGCCGCTCCTCGCCTCTTCTGACCCTGCAGGCTCCTGCGCAAGCCACCAAAATCCAATCTTGCAGAAGCCTGCGCATTTGGTGCCCAACGAAGTGGCTGCCACAGGGTTTTGACTCGACTCAGAAAAAACCTCACCACGCCAAAATTCAGATCCTCCGCCGCCGCTGCTGCTGCTGTATATCCCTGTGATTCTTCTTCCATTTGCTTAGCTTCTTTGCATCTGTTCGGCCGACAACGTGTAGTTATTGCAAATAATTTGTAATCTCTGTTTATTGTATACTGCTTAGTGGAAATACTTAGCCGATGAGCATGATCTTAGAGCATCCATATATGCTACCTTCCTCATAAATTTTGGATAAGATAGTTAAAAAATCTTTACATTAGCTACCCTATTAATTTTCTAAATTTAGATTTTATAAATATTGATTCTTTAAATTCAGGAAATGAAATTCTTATCCTAAAAATAAAATAATATTTTCTTTTCATCTCTCTCTCCTTCTTCTCATTCTTTTCCTTCTCTCTCATTCCACTCATTCAATAAATATAATAATAAAAAATTAAAAGAGAGAGAATAAAATAATAAAAAAATAAAGATAATAAAAATTTTAGGGTAGCTAATGTAATGTGTGGTGAAAAGTCATTTTCTAAATTTAATAAAGTATATGATTTACCCTAAATTTTAAAGAAATTTTAGGAACCTGACATGGATGTTATACCTCAATCTCCATGGCAAGGGCCAAGGGATCAATTCCCCCTAACCTAATCACTTGGACAGTTGGGCGGTCTGCTCTATCTCCCGATTTACCCGGTCTAGATCCTCTTGTCCACAAATACTGGATATCTTTGG
>JBBPFQ010000017.1:9006507-9016631 GCA_037974815.1 Kaempferia elegans
GTCACGTTCATGCACTGCCTGTGCAGGCAGGAACGAACGAACCCCCTCTAATGATGTCCTGAACACTGGCCCCATTGGCCGTACAATAATTAGCTCAATAATTGGAATGCTGACTTTTGGTCGGGGGAAGCTAGGGCAGTGTTGAGTTTGTCAGTGCGAAGCAGATATGCCAGGCATATGACAACCTAATATTTTATGAATAGGGAAAGATATGCTGTATAAACTCTTCATACAATCAAAGTTTTACAAACGAATATGAATTGCTTAGGAACATCTATGAACGAATGGTTACTATCAGTTTGAATGCTATGAAGTTTTGGGGTTGTCCAAGTTAATGATGTGCTTGAACTTTGTTTTCAGGAATTGTTAAGCAGTATGCAGGTGCGAGACAGTGGTTCAGAACTCATTCTTGGGAATTAGATGTTGATCATTTGGTCAATTGGAATTTGAAAACACTCTTGCGGAGAAACAAAAAGACATTCCTACGAGCCGAGCACCAATTCCCATTTTCTGAATCAACCAACAAAAAACTGGAAGTCAATCACCGGAGATTCACTAATACAAGATTCCGTGTATTATTAAGAAAACAGAACAAACACTCAAAATCAACGATAAAAGATTCAGCATATCACCTTTGCCATTAAAAAGGGATTACATCCCATTATTCAAAAAACACTTAATAGAGAAATCAAGGATCACAGATTCAATGTATCGCCTTTGCCACTAATCAGAGATACCATCTCCCATTATTAAAAAAATAGAACAAACACTCAATAGAAATCAACGATCGCATTGCCCCTTGTCGACGGCCTTCCCGGCGGCGGATTTCTTGTTGTCGTGCCATACGTATATATCCTCTATCAAATCCTTCAAACCCTTGTCGGACGACCCGCCCTTCTCTACCGCCGCTCTCGCCTTCTCCGCGAGCTCCCTCGCCCGCCTTCTCGTTCCCTCGGCCTCCTCCCCAGCGTCCATGATGCTCCCAATCGCCCTTGCTAGCTCCGTTGCCTTCACGATCGTCCGATTTGGATCCAACGTGCTCCTTATGCTGTCTGACGCTTTGACGCCCACACGGAATCGCTCCACCACCAGCTTCTCGTTTACAAACTGCTCCGTCCCGATCGGCCACGTCACCATCGGCAACCCGGAGGAGACGCCCTCCAGGATCGAATTCCACCCGCAGTGCGTCACGAACGCGCCGACGGCGGCGTGGCTGAGCAGCTCTACCTGCGGGACCCACCCCCAAAGAACAAGCCCGCGCCCCTTCACCCGCTGCTCGAACCCATGCGGCATCCATTCGGCTCCGTCCGCCTCGCGCACCACCCATAAGAACGGGTGGCCGGCAGCCTCTAGCCCAAGCGCCATCTCCCTGAGTTGCTCGCCCGAGAACTGGCTCCAGCTACCGAAGCAGGCGTACACCACCGAACTCGGCTTCTGTTCGCTGAGCCACGAGAGGCAACGTGCTCTGTTCCCAACGGCGGCAGGGTCGACGCCACCACCTCGGACCCCGACGCTGCGGGATCCAGAATCCTTCAGGGCGATAGGGCCTACGAACCAGGTCTTCATGTCGAACCGTCGTCGGAAGTAATCGAGGTAGATCCCCTCAAAGTCGGTAAAGCTGTTGATGATGAGGCCGAGGCTTTCTCCATCTGCTTTGTACATTTCTTCGATGAGGCTACCGAAGACAGTATCCTGGACGAGGAAGTCAGGGAGCTCAGATCGCGCTAGTAACAACGGGTGAGGGAGGTCCGGGATAGGAACGAGCTCGTCGTCGCGGAAGACTTCCTTGAACGGCTGCTTCTCCCATACATACTGCGAGACGCAGTAAGCCAGGAACCCCAGTGCAGCGAACGAGATGCGCGGGATGCCGAGTTCGCGAGCGATATCTGTAACCCACGGGAAGTGGGAGTCGGCGACAACCGCATCCGGGCGGTGGAGGCCGAGAAGGTGCTCGAGCGTGGGACGGGTGAAGGGGATGGCGTGGTCGATCTTGTGGCACTCAGAGGGTGGCAGTGCGCTGATGTTCTCGACGCCCGGAGGGAGGTTGGACTCCGCGGACGGGAAGGGGTATTCGAGTATCTGGATCGGGAGGCCGGCGGAGGCGGCGTCGGAGACAGTGGTGCGGACGAGGGCGGCGTTGCAGGGGGTGGCTAGGATGGTGGAATCGACTCCGCGGGCAGCTAGGAAGCGGGCAATGTCGACCAAAGGAATCAGGTGGCCCGAGGCGAAGTAGGGAATGAAGAAAAGACGGAGTGGCCTCCGATCGGCGGCTGCGGCGGCGGGGGAGGCGGCGGCGACGGAATCCATCTCTAGTCTTCGCTGAAATCGCTGCTCTGTTCCATTGAAATTGCGTCTTTATAGTTGAAGTACGAAATTGTGGTTGAACCTGAACCGGTGTTTGGTCCGGTTCGATTTTAAGTCCGGGTTTGAATAATTGATCTACACTCGCCCGTTCAAAAATAAAAAATCTATGTTGGGTCCGTAATTATGTGGTAAAAAGTGATTCGCTCGCTCCAGCGCCCTGTCCATCTGTCCTCAGACTAACACGGATGAGATAAATCAATGATAACTACTAACCATTAGCACAAATGATCAAAGACGTTGGGTCCGTAATAATGAATATATTACTAAATGTCATTTTTATATTATGTTTATATATTTTAATCAATTTTATTTTTTTTTAACCCACCAAATTTAATTCTTAATCAATTGATTTCTTTAAATGCATGTAATTTCATATCGGAAGAATAAAACAAACTTAAAATTTCCAAATCAATTTATTAAAGATAATTTATATTTTTATATTGAAAAGGCAAACCAAATATTAATATAAAAATAAATTCTTTACTATACTAAAAAATTAAAAGGAAATAAAATTGGAAGTTTTCTAACATCACTTCTATTAAATTTTAACAAAATTGAAAGGAATTAAATTCTTTCCCTTTTTTCATCTACTTTTATAATAGACATATTGATAATTTAAAAATAATTCTATCCTCTATTTCCATATAAGAGAACTTTTATTAATATGCTGCCTTTTATTTAAAATATTGAATGAGCTTTCCTTTTTAAAAAATAAAAATAATTTCATACTTTTAATGTGAGCCTCTTTTACCGCTCATTATTTAAACACAGATAAATTTAAATAAATAAATAGTCTAATTTTAAATAATTAGTTAATTTTTAGATTGAAGTTTTTTTTTAATTCAAAATTTTACGCATAATTAAAATAAGTTTAATTTTAAATTTATTGACAAATCTTTATATTTGCTTGTGACTAGTAGCTGTCGGTCTGGATATTTTAATATGTGATAATAAAATTAAGTTAGTATTATCTATTTAAAATTTAAAGTTAAATAATTATTTCATTAAATTTAGATATCAAATTTTCACTACTTAATGCATTAACTTCTTTATAATCTATCCTATTATTATTATTTTTAATTATTTTTATATCTTATATAATATCTACTTTTTATTATCCAATTTATTCCTTTAATTTTTTTTTTGTCTCTTTTAAATTAAATAATATTTTAATATTTAATAAATATATTTCATTCCTTAATTTAAAAATGTACAAAATAGTTGATGTAAATTTTTTTACTTAAATGTAAAATGAAAAATAATATGTGTATTTAGTAAAGTTGGTATGGATGGCAAAATCAATTCATGATTAAAAATTGTAGGTAAAATACCAACTGTGATTTTTTTTTTATTGTTATTGAAATTTACGAAAGAGAAATCTCCATTATTGTGAAATTAGTGACACCGACATTAAAGGCCATCGGCTTGATTCTGTCATTTTCGAAATGGCTGTGCGGATCAAATTAAGGTCGCTTTTGTCGTTCTTGATCACGTTTCGCACTGAAATGTGATACAACAAAAACATGGAGCAGACCATTTTATTCGCCGATGATCAAATAAAAACAAATTATATATGCGAGACAATTGGAGGAGATTTGAAGAAGGTTTTGATCGATCAGTTCATATAATTTTCATGGGAATTAGAAACAGAGCGACTGGAAATGGCCTCGATCGAAGGAATTAAGGCCTTAATTATCCCATGCATGATTCCCAATATATACTTTCTCCTCTCCTCCAAATTTTGATCACGGAACGAATATAAAACCTCTGGAATTCTAGTGATCAGGCAGAATCCCCGACTCTCTGCTTGTCGATCGCCGTCGCGGAAGGTCCGGCGGGGAGGGAAACGCCCGGCGGGAAGTTGAGCATCGCCTTGGCGCCGCGCATCCGGAAGGCGGCCCGGTCGTAGGCGGCGGCGGCCTCCTCGGCGGTGTCAAAGGTGCCGAGCCAGAGGCGCGCGCCGTGCCGGGTCGAGTCGCGGATCTCGGCGGCGAACTTGCCCCACGGCCGGCGGCGCACGCCGCGGTACTTCCGGGCGCGCAGTTGGAGGGCGGCGCGGGCCTTGAGGAGCACGGAGGGGAGAGGCGGCGGGGCGGCGGCGGGGGCCATGGACGAGGCCTCGCGCAGAACCTCGAAGAGGATCATGTCCTGGGAGTCGTTCTCGTTGAGAGGGAGCTGCTGCTGCTGCTGCTGCTGCTGTTGTTCTTCTTGCTTGACGCGCTTGTGCATGATATTGGAAGCCATGAAATCGAGCTGCTATGCGAAACTTCTTGTTGTTGTTGGTTGGATTGGATTGGATTAATATGGGAATGGGGAAAGCCGCATTTCTCTGTTCTACTATATTCATTCATTCATTCCTGACTTGGTTCAATGGCCACGAGGTCAGAAGCGTGTTGGAATTGACTGCCTGCCCTCCACCAACTAACTATTCTTCAGATGATGGATCCGTTTGGTTAGTATAGTACATGGGATAGTTTGGAATCCATTCCTGCCTGCTAAATTCATCCCTAATTTATTATTATTATTATTATTATTATTATTATTATTATATATATATATATATATATATATATGGAGATGTCATCTGCGCACCGTACAGGCGTACGACTATGCCCGCGCGCATGTTGCATCCGGTGTTTGCATTTTTCTGTTAATAGAACATTAATATTTTTATAAATATAAATTTTAAATACCAGATTATATTTGTACAAATCTAAAATTTGATCACTTTTAAATTTTCTTTTAACTTAATATTATAACCCACTTATGAAGCATGAACCCTATATTTAAAATCTTAAAATTTTATCGATACTATAAACCAATAGGTAAGTTTGAACCCTAGGGGTAAAAACTTTTAAAGGAAAATACTTATAGGGTTTACTTACTAATTAAATTATAGTATTAAGTTAAAAGAAAAATTATAAATGAACTAATTTTAGATATTTATAAATATAATGGATATTTAAAATTTATATTTATAAAAATATTAATTTCCTATTAACAAATTTAAAAAAAAAATACAAACACCAGTTGCAACCTATATAATCATGACTGTGCGGCGCAGATAACTTATATATAAATACTTTTAGAGAATTCATAAGAAATGATCAAAGTAATTAAGCAAGCTAATTTTATTACATAATTAATAGATATAATATATGAAACAAATGGAATTTATATAATTAATGCTGACTATAATAATTTCGCGAGCCCACATTAATTCTCGCTAGCTAGCTAGCTATTTTGAGGTTATCAACACAAATAATTAGGATCATCGATCGATCGATCACAAAAATCACGTACGGATCCAGATTTATCTCCGATCGAGCTCTCTTAATTTCCCCACTTTGGGTCTATTTATCTCTTCCACCACAAGGCAGAAAGCCACAGGGTACGTAGGGTATCACAAGCTTGCTAGCTATAGCTAGGTTGTTAGACGGGAAGATAAGAAGAGAAAGGTGACCGATCGATCGATCGATAGCTAGGTCCCATATATATGGCGAGATCGAGCGCCGATGACTTCGAGCTGAGGCGAGCATGTGAGGTGGCCATCGACGCCGCCGTCAACAAGCAGAAGGTGGTGCTGTCGATCCGCGTCGCCAAGAGTCGTGGCGCCTGGGGCAAGACCAGCAAATTGGGGCGACAGATGGCCAAACCCAGAGTCCTGGCCCTCACCAGTACGTCTCGTCACTCCTAATGTTATATTGAAATTAAATAATTGAGATATATATATCGAGAACACCAATTATAATACATAGAATTTTTAATTTTTTCACAAATTCAATCAGCTTTAACATACCGATCGAATGAATTTAAGTGTATACTTGCTAAAAATATAGGCTTGTCTTGTTGTTCTAGGTTCTGCAATATGTTATTGACGTTTTAAAAATATTTTATAGTTTCTCTGAGATGCAACATTACCCTATGAAATAAATGGACAAGAAAAACACACCATCGACAGTCGTTGTATGCAGGCATGCCATTTTCTACTTGTATGACTTTTAAAGTATTTTTTACTTTTCGTATGTAAATTACATTTAGAAATATCTTTTGGAAAATTGGAGGAAGCATATATATGATATGGATATATGTATATACAAATAAAACGACAAAAAAGTAATAAAAAATAATTGAAGTTGTATTTGAAGTTAGCTATATGAATCTTTGATTAAGCATGTACATTATACAGGATAAGAATTTGTAAAGATGCTATCTGGTGGGAAATGTACATTCATATTTAATTTGTCTAATCATGCAGCCAAAACAAAAGGTCCAAAAATCAAGGCTTTTCTTCGTGTTTTGAAAGATTCAGGAGGAGGAGTACTTGAGGTATCTTAAAATGATATATGCTTATGAATATGTACCAAATAATTTTATCCCTTGAAATGTCTAGTAAATAACAATACTAGCTTTTATGTTTTTTTTTAATAATAATGCTTATGAATATGTACAAAATATTTTTGTCCCTTGAAATGTCTAGTTAATAATAATACTTTTATGTTCCTAAACATATAACTTATTTTTGTCATTTGAAAATTTGCTTATATGTTTCATGCTATTTAGAAGGATTGATTTTGATGCTCAAAATCTTCTTGTACCGAAAGCTTTAAAACTCCTTTCAAAATTAAATGTATTTTTTTTACATTCTCCAAAGTTCTCATTGTAAGATGTTTGAGTACTGCTAATGCCTTCTTTTCTTAAATTGAACAAAGTGATGTTTACAGCTGTTACACCAAAATTGCTGATGTACTCATTCTTACAATCTCTAGTAATTTTGTAGCCTGCAAAAATTTACAAATTGAAACATCTTTCAAAAGTGGAAGTCATGCAAAATGATCCAAGTGGCTGCTCATTCATGCTGGTATTTTCGCATTTTTTCTCCCTTGGAATTCTACTAAGCCTTTTGTTGAATCTTGGCATTCATTTCCTTCTACTGCATTTTCTTTAGGGATTTGATAATCTTAGAAGCCAAAGTGTTGCTCCTCCTCAGTGGACAATGAGAAACAAAGGTGACAGGTGATTGCCTCCAAACTACTCTGCGTTAAAGATGATACAAGCATATGCTCTATAAAGAATGCACTCATTTATTGATTTCTTCTTGCAGAAACCGCATACTTCTATGCATTTTAAACCTGAGCAAAGAGATATTGGGACGTCTTCCAAAACTTGTTGGGATAGACATAGTGGAGATGGCTCTCTGGGCAAAGGTGTCCCTCTTAATTTGTCTCTGTTCATTAACTACTTGGTAGGCCTAAACCACACGGAGAAAATACTTAATGACAGTTACCCCAACAAGACTTTTTTCTCAACATAATCAGTCCAAACCTCAACATGTTAGATTTACATGAAAATTATCATAATACAATTTAGTGAATACAAAGACATGTTCCAAGAATAAAACTAATAGGTTTGATTATTATCTTAAGATTTATAGTGATCTTTATATGTGAAGTTGTACCATGTTGCAAATTCAAGACTAAATATTAGATTGGGAATTAGGATAGTATTTGATCTCGTTTGGAAGCAGTAAGCCATGGACCACCGATGAACTGGCGTGGAAGTTGACTGGCTGAAGAACTCTGGGAATCGCCGGAAGAAAGTATGAGACTATATGCAAGCGGATGCGCGTACCTGTACTAGTAGAGGAGGACCTCCTTTTATAATGGCTCTCACAACCCCGCATTTAATGAGACATCTCACTACTAGACAACATGTCCCATCGCCATGCTTCCCCTGTATCTAGTAGTCACATCGTAGACTACTAGACAACATGTCAGGGGAAGGTCCAACTCAGTAGGTTGCTTGGTCTTTAACCTGTCTGGGGTTTTGACTGCTACTTACTATGGCTCGTTGACCCTTGGACTCCACTAAAGGGCCCTTCCCTATTCACCGTATCATAAGTCTTCCCTTCAAGTCTAGTCGAAGGAGGCCTAGGATTAATTGACTAGACCTCTTCAATTCTTTAGTTTTCCGATCGGTTTCCCAAAACCCGGCTACGCCATTCTGCTATGCTTACCATTGGACCTTATCCTTTCTGAAAAGGGGCATGCCGGATGGTATAAATGCACAATAATGTGCAACGATACGCGTGATCGAGTATCATGGTAATGATTCACTTGTCGCATCTATCATAAATGCCCTTTCCTACGGTGCTACCATGTGGCCTGATCATACCTGATTTTTTAATTCCGGAAGGCATGTCTGACGATTGGATGGCTGGCAATTTTGGCCATTCAATCGGATGGTTGTGATCATTAACCTGTCTTTTTACTCCCGAGATCGGACGGTTGTGGTTTAAGCCCTTATAGTTTATAAGCTTCACTAAGCCAGGTTTTTGCTTACGCTTCTTGCTTTCTTCCCGTTCTCATCGTCCGCTACCGTGATTCCTTCCTTAGCTTTTCGATTTCCCTTTTCATTGTAAGTTCTCCCCAACATTTTGTAGCTTTTTTCCCCTAATGACTCTCGATACTCCAACGTATATTCCCACATTGTGGTACATCTCTACCCTATCTGATTTTAACGGTAGGGAGGTGGACTAGTTTCAACTTACTTTTGAACTTCCTCTTGATCACCACATCATCATCCCAATGCTCTTGATCACCACATCATCATCCCAACGCTCTTGATCGTCCCCATCTTTCTCCTCTAGATTATATTACCTTTTTCAAAGACCAGTTCATGGGGGGTCTTTGCTTCCCGATTCCCAATTTTTTCTCAAAAATTCCCAAGTATTTCTATATCCCTCACCAACGGTTGACCCCCTAATTCCATTCGACTATTGTGTGGTGTTGTTGTTCTTTTCCTCTTATATCACATCCCTCAAACTACTCGTATTTTTCATTATTTTTACTTCTCAAAAAATTCAGAGGCTAGGGTTTTTATTCTCCAAGCACGAACAAGGGTTGTTTTCTTTGATAAGATGTCCACTTCGAATAAGGGATGAAAATCCCATTATTTTTTTTTCTTCCGATCGGCTCGACCTGGCCGACTGACTAGCAAATGGAGCTACCCTGTGCCAAATCTGGGTGACTTTTGCTAGGAGCCCACTTTCGTTTTTGTATTAGAAATATTGGTCGACATGAAGTTCAACATCAACAAGCTGCTCTAAGAGAACATTTTTTATATGTTCAGGCTGAGTGTAATAAAGGTTGGACTGTCCTTCAGCTTTGGTAAGGAACTCAACCTCACTATGATATTATTACTAACTGAGGTCTGTTTTTTTTTCGCAACTAGGACTATGTGCAAAGCGGTTGTGGGTGCGTCCCAAACTTGACGAGGCGGAGTTGAATCAGTGCGGGGAAGCCGAGAGGCTCGAGATGGAGAAGCACGACCCCCTTCCGATCGGTTCCTCCAACGAGGCCAATGCTAGCGAGGTGGCGACCAGCGGGGCAGGGGCAGCGATGCAGCGGCAAGTACGGGGGAAATGCTGCCACCCTTCATGGTGCCTGTGCAGATTTCTTCGGAGTCCACCAAGTCTGACGAGCCCCTCGGGATTCGGTGCAAGAGACACCGGCCGACGACCCCCTTCGCCCAGGCTCTCCGAGGGGTCCCTTCAACACGTCCGCCCTTTGTTCGAGGAGAGGACTCGACGTTGGCTCCTCAAGAGTAGCAGGCAGGTGGCTCAGACTTCACTCCCACCAATCCATCCAGCTGCCCACTATCAGTTGAGCCCGCATTGCCTTCTCGGCCAACCGATCCGATTGCTACTCAACCAATTTCCGTACTCCCACCTCCTCTGACCGACTCTCTTCCGGGGGTTC
>JBBPFQ010000021.1:27271-44674 GCA_037974815.1 Kaempferia elegans
GATGTAAGCATGTCCTCATCATAATCTGAAAAAATAAATGTAAACAATAATTAAGTTTCATTTCATGTTATAAACATAAGTTACATTTTATACCAAATTTATCTTCTTAACCTTCCTCATTAAACTCCTCATTTTGATATGATTCCCGCGCACCATTTTGTGAATCCAATTGTGAATTTGATATTGTATCATGCTCATCTTGTAGATCCTTGTCTCTTGATTCTTGTCCTTTAGATTGTCCTCTGATATTTTGCATCAACCTTTGCTTTCTTTTATTCACCATTGTCTGTAATAACCTAAAAATAATGCTAAAAAATTGCACAAACTTATTGTTAAATATATAGAACAAAAGCCAATACTGAATAATCAATAAATATGTGAAAGGACAATTAAAAGTATCATCAAGACAATAATGTTGCCAGATACAAACATTAATCAATAGATAAATCATCAATTTACATTAATATTGTAATATACCATTTATAATCATATGTTCATGTATTGTTTTACGATCATGATTCAATGAGTTTATGCATTTGTAATAAGGACATGGTTTCGTGCCTCCATGAGTTGTATCAACAAATGCGAAACGTAAAAAGTGTAGTACTCCTAGTTCACGATGACATTTCATCCATGCTTTCGGCATTAATATGCAATTCTCTTCAATACTATCATTGTAACAAATAATTCATCAAAAACTAAATAATTTAACAAAATAACTTTGTATACACACTAATACTCAAAAAAGTAAATATATCTACATTGCGAATTTCGTGTTCGATTACAAGAACAACTATCATAGATTTCATGTTAGTCTCTTCATTTTTTTTAAACCAAAACAAGCAAGGTAACAAAATTTTCTTCCCATAAAACCATTTCTAAATTCAAATTTTTGTTGGAAATGGAAGAATTTATTTTCCTTTTTTTCCCGGATAAGAAAATAACATTTCACCAACAATCACTAATAACTTAAAAACATGAGAGATCAAATAAAAATGCAAAATTTAGTGCATGTATCTAGCTAAAAAAGATCAATTCATTGTAACCAATAAAACAAGAAATCGCATAATGTGTTACTCTTCAACTACAATTGTTATTCTTGGTCAAGATATACAATAAACATATAAATAAAAAAAATACTACAAAAACTAAATTATCATGTTCTTAAATGACAATCAGAAAAATTCGAATGATAAAATTTACTATTGAGAAAGTTTTGCTTGCTTTAATAATTTGAATGAATATATATACACACACTTTAAGAAGTCATAATAAAATGTTCATAGATTAATTTCTTTTCATATACTTATAAATTAGCAAGTGTTATTTGAGTTCATAAGGATTAAATTTATTCTTACTTGACATTAATTGACATTCTTATTTTAAATTTTAACTAGATAAGTATTCAATTTGAGCTTTATCTAGTATCGATTAAGACCATTAATTAAGGATGAATACATCATCTTATAATTTCACTATTTTAATTATAATATTTATTTTGTATATGAAAAAATGCACATGAAATCAGAAATAACAAATTGATAAACTAATATATAATATAAATGAAAAGAAATTGCACTTACAATTTTCTTCGATGCAGAAAGGAAGAAGATGCTTTGGATTCTTGGGTCTCTCGGTGTCGCTGCTCCTTGTTGTAATTTGAACTCATAGCTGCAGAAATAGGAGTTTCATATTAAAAAAACATAGGTAAGTACATTAAGTCTTCCAGAACCCTAAACCTTAGGATCCCAACTAAAGATCTTCTTATTGTTCATTCAAATAGTTGTACAGAAGGCACAAAGACAAAAGGATATTCATCAAATTAAACGGAGTGTTCGGAAAGGCCGCGTGCATGCATTGAGGTAGGTTTTGGGAAAAAAAATCTAAGGAGAATAAAAATAGAAAAGAAAGAAATGATATAAATAAAATTAAAGAAATAAGTTTAATGAAATAAAAATAAAGCAAAAAAGAAAATTGTTATAAATATAATTAAGATTTCATAATATAATTATTGATTAAAATTTGACTTATAAATTAATTTTTTTTATTATAATATTTATAAAATAAGTTTTTACCAGTAATTTTTTTTGTAAAAAAAAAATAAAACCGGCTAAATCTCACTTTTCTGGTAGAAAATTATATATTATTGCTCAAATAGATTTGACTTTTAAAAAAATTAAATATTAGTAGCCAAATCTAATTTTTGTTACTAAAAAAATTAAATATTATCGGCAAAATATAATTTTGATAGGTAAAAAATTATACATTACCGACCATATTAAAGTTAGAGTAGGTAATAAATTAAAATTGCCTGCCAAAATAAATTTTGGCTGGTAATTAAAATTATTTACTGGGCCAAAGTAAAATTTGGCCGATAAATATTTTATTTACTGACCAACTCCAATTTGGACAGAATATTTTTGTTGGTAAATACAATTTTTCCAATAGTGAAGATTGGAGAAATAGGAATGCAATCAGCCCATCGAATGAATATTTAAGAGTTTTATACATTACCGGCCATATTTAAGGGTTTTTTCGGACCTAATATTTGTCATGGTTACGTACTACTTTTAAATGTGCCCATTACACTTGTAGAAGTAGTTATAGAAACTAATCCTACAATATTCCTTTTGTCGCGGTCACAAACCGCTTATAAAAATAATATCATGCACAAATTATCTAGCATTGGATCAGTTATGTGAACCGCTACAACACACAATATATAGCAACGATTTCTAAAAAATCGATTCAAGATATAAGAGCGGTTGTTTGACCGGTTCTAAAAAATCAGTGCTGAAACCCCCATTTTATTTGTAGTGATCTCCTCATCAGCTATGATCAAAGCTCTAATTAAAGGTTACAAGTTGTATAATCCAAGCAATAGGAAGATTGTCATAAGCAGAGATGTGGAGTTCGATGAAGTAGGTGTTTGGGAGTGGAGTACTACAAAGAAAGAGAGGTGATATAGTTCTTTCCTTGATGATGATGAGGAGGAAGAAGGCATGACACCACCTAAAACTTCACCACCATCACCACCATCACCACCACCACAAGATTCATAAATAAATGAAGCAAGCTAGAGTGAAAGACCTCGAAGATTCAGAAGTTTAAGTGACATTAAATTTTAGTGATTTTATTCAATTTTGCTTATTAGCAGAAACCAAGCATGTAAGTTATGATGATGATGCTCATGATAACAAACGGAGAAATGTCATGAATGAAGAAATCAATACAATCACAAAGAATGATACATGGGAGCTAGTATCATTACCAAATGACAAGAACACAATTGGTATGGGTGTACAAAATAAAGAGAAATGAGTTAAGGTGAGGTTGAAAGATACAAAGCAAGATTGGTTGGCGAGGGATACAGGCAAAAGATCGGAATTGACTATGATGAAGTATTTACACCCGTTGGACGCTTGAAACAATCCGGTTGATCATTTCTATTGCAACTTAAAACCATTGAAGAATCTATCAAATGGATGTAAAATCCATATTTTTGAATGGAGACTTGGAGAAAGAAGTCTATATTAATCAGCCTTTGGGTTATGTAGTGCCCAATGAAGAAAAGAAAGTGCTAAAATTAAAGAATGCTCTTTACGGCTTGAAGCAAGCCCGTCATGCTTGGAATAGCATAATTGATAAATATTTTCGAGCAAATAGTTTTATCAAGTGTCCACACGAACATGCTCTCTATGCAAGGAATGATAAAAATGGTGATATGTTACTTGTTTGCTTGTATGTGGATGACTTGATTTTTACAGGGAATAATCCAAAGATGTTTGAAGATTTTAAGAGAGCTATGACAAAAGAGTTTGAAATGACGGATATTGGCATAATGTCCTACTATCTTGGGATTGAAGTGAAGCAACAAGATGATGGTATATTTATTTCTCAAGAAGGATATACTAAAGAAATTCTCAATAAGTTTGATATGAAAAACTGCAAACCGGTCGGGACACCTGTGGAGTGTGGATCAAGCCACACATAGATCAAGATGCATGGTGAAAAAGTTGATCCAACTTTATTCATGAGTCTTGTTGGAAACTTTAGGCATCTAACCTATACTAGACCGGATATTCTTTTTGGCGTTGGAATTGTGAGTCGTTACATGGAAGCTCCTACTACTTCACATTTGAAAATTGCCAAAAGAATTCTTCGCTACATCAAAGGTACAATAAATTATGATATCTTGTATGCTTTCTCAAATGACTTCAAGCTTGTTGACTATTGTGATAGTGATTGTGCCGTTGATATTGATAGCCGAAAAAGTACTACCGGTTTGTTTTCTTTATGGGAAATTCAGCTTTTACTTGGAATTCTAAGAAGCAACATATTGTGACTCTTTCTACTTATGAGGCGGAGTATGTAGCTGCTACTTCTTGTGTTTGCCATGCTATTTAGCTAAGGAGCTTGTTGAAGGAATTGAATTTGTCACAAGATGATTCGACGGAGATTTATGTTGATAATAAATCTGCAATTGCATTGGCTAAGAATCCGATGTTTCATGAAAGGAGCAAGCATATTGATACAAAGGAAGAAATTGAAGAAGCATCCACCTCAAGGTTTAAGGAGGAGAGCTGATTGAGTTTTTTTAATCTTTTGAAGGTAACCTCTCAAATATAAAACATTGGACTAATCATCGAAGGAAGCATGCGAAAGAGGAAGAAGAAAAAGTTGATATTTTGAGCCTTAAATTTCAACAAGTCAAGGGCTTATCATCAAAGGAGCTCAAACTTCAAAATGGAATCCTGTGAGGGATTCAAAGACTCTTTGAATTAAGAACAAGAGGATTCAGAAATTAAGAGGTGCTCAACATCTGAGGAAGAAATTAAAGAAGCATCCACCTCAAGGATTGAGGAGGAGAGCTCATTGACACCGGAATGATAAGAAGAGTCTACTTTTGGAACCAATGAAGAAGGATCATGTGGCACCCTTATAAGTAAAGAAGGTATAATAATTCCAATTCATAGAGATAAAAATCATATAATATAATTTGAGTGTAGGGAAAAATGACACTATAAGATTAAGTGTTCAAAAGTAGTCAAAAAGAAAACTACAATGACACCTAAGATGAAGGAGAAGCTAAGAGAGCATTATGTGCAATTATAAAGGACATTAATCAAATCAATGTACAAATAGGAGGCTTTAAAGTAAAAACAAAGAAGGAAGCTCAAAATCAAGGGGAGTTCCTAAGAGCAAACCCAAGGTATCATTTAATAATGCAATTACTTTGAACTATAATAAAAAGCATGTTGGAAATATATTTTATCATTGTAGCACTTGCTATTATGAAAATAGGAAGCACAATATGTTTATGAAAAATCATAAATCATATCATGCTAGAACAACCTTACCTGAGAATAAGAAGGTAGAAAACAATATAGTCAATAACCCTAAGCAAGTTACATATATGCCTAAAAATAACAATATCCAAGTTAAAAATGAAAAATCAAAGTTTGAGGTTTCAAGGATTGAAAATCAAGTTTTGAGGTCAAGACTTAAAAAATTAGAGAAGACCCTAGAGAAAATGACAAATAATGTCAAGGGTGCTAAAAAACAAAACCTAAGCTTAAGAAGATAAAAGTTATTCAATGGAAAGAAAAGTTTATGATACAAACCTAAAGCCAATTAGGAGAATGTGGCATAGTATCATAGAGTTTCATATAGCTATGGAACTAACTCTAGGTTTAGGAGTTAAATCAAGGTTACAAGAGAAGTTATCCCTAGAGTTGACTTTGAGGAGACTAGCATGACTAAGTCTTCTAAGAAGTCCAGGGAAGTCATCAGGAAGTTATCTATGAAAGTTATCCCTAGTGAGTACCTAATACACCCAAAGAGCACCAATAGGTATTAGGTTCCTAAGAGTGTGATCTCTTCATACTAAATGGATATAGGGTGTGTCAACCCTAATTGAAAGGGTAGCTAATCCAACCATGGTGAAATTAACACTTTAAAGACATTTTCAAGGTATTGTGACATCTTGAAAATGAGAAGTTGATTTTTACTCTTGAAGAGTTTATTAGTGTGTCAAATGAAACTTAAAGTTTTGAGCTTAATCAAATTGGCACAAATAGGATAAAATTTTTAAAAATATATACCAAGTTTAGATTTTGATATTTTCTAGAGAGATGAGGCAAGTTATGCTTCTTTGGCATAATGGTTAAAGAATGATACTTAGATGGAAAATTTAGAAATTATTTTGTGCTTCAACTACCATGCTTGTATGTCTATCATATGTATGACATCATATCGTTAATATTGTCATAAGAAATGGAACATGTCATATTATACATGTATCATTATTTATGATAGTTTTTTTTTAAAGTATGTATTATGATGATATCATAATCATTATCATGCATTGTTTTAATTCCTTACAATTAAGGATAATGATATTAGTTGACATTCTAGGTAAAATGATTAAGTTTAAAATGCTTAGTTAGAAATGCATGATCCTTAGTTTATGGAAAAATAATTTATACATCTCATAAGAACTATAGAATTGACTTATATATGTATCAAGACACTTTAGATACAAGTAAAATGTTAGGAGAATAAGCAAAACTCAAGATATTGATTTAGTGTATCTAATTGAGTTACATTTCATCAAAACAAATGGATTTTGTATTGACCAATTATGGGGAAAGTTATTGTGTAAATCATGTGCATTTAGCCTATAGATCATGTTTGGAAATTGATTTTAAAAACCATTTCAAAATTAGTTTTGAAAACCTCAATGAAGTCTATTTATCGATAAAAATCATCATTGATTATGTGAATACAAAGAGTAAAATATAAAAACTTTCAATGGTTTCCAACTTTATACCATTATTTGAAAATGAGATATATTTTTATAAAAAACTATTTTTTCTGATAGTATTTGACATAAATAATGTCTAAATGAAATTTTGTGAATTTTTAAAAAATATAGAATTACTTATGTATTTCTAAAATTTGGTCTAAAAATTGAAATTGCATCTTTCAGAAAAATAGTTGAATGAATTCTATGTTTTTGACAAAAATCTATTTGTTTAAATCATTTAAGCTCAATATTAGGTATCTTAATTATCCCTAGCCCTCTAATATGTTTGGATAATGATTCAAAGATGATTTTCTGAGTGAAAATGAGAAGAAGAAGTTAAAAGGGGACTAATTTGGAATTAAGGATAAGGTTTAGATTGAAGGTTGAATTTTAACCTCATGACTTTAATTTTAGGATTTTCTAAATGTTTAGGAACTTCAAATCATTTTTTGTGCAATGATAGAAGTTGGAGCATGCTTTGAGAGGGAGATACACCTTAAAGACATGGAAAAGAGATGTATGTCAAAGGGGAGAATATAAGGTTTAAGTTAGGAAATCCTCATTCATGCTTTGGCATGGAATGAAGTTGGGTTAATAAGTTAGCCTAACTTAAACATATTTTCAAACATCAAAAAGTAGGAATATTGTTGGTGTACCGTCTTCGGGTTACTGTTGACTAAGCTTGAATTGACTCGAGCTTGAGTGTCGATGTTTGACAATATGTTAGAGAGAAGTCAAGTAGGTTAACGGAGGACCAGGTATATACTTGACTTGAAAGTCATAACCGGAGGCTAGACAAAAGAAGTCCTAACTGGAGTTTAGGGAAGGGAAAATCTAACAAGAAGGTTGGCAAGAGAAAAGCCTAAGTGGGTCCAAGTGGGTCATAGAGGATCGGACACTTGGCACGAGAAAAAAAAAATCCAAGTGGATATTAGAGAACCGAACACTTTGTATGAAAAGGAAAGTCCTTGAAGGTCGTAAAGTTGAATGCAAGGTAAGAAAAGTCTAAGAAAGTCGAAGATCAAATTCTTAGCGAGAGGTAGAAGATTGAAATGATCATTGGATCAGATGCAAGAGTGCTAAAGATCTAGAAGCAAATTGATTCAAGTAATTGGGAAATCGATTCAACTGATTGGAAAATTATTCGATTATTGGATAATGAGCTGAATTGATTTGATCCAAATGCAAGCAAAAGCAATGATTGAACTAATTTGGGAAATCAATCGAATCGATTTGGAAATCAGTCAAATCGATTTGATCCAGAAGCAAACTAGTTCGACTGAGATATATAGTCAAACAGGTCAAATAAGAATTATTCTATAAGTTTCAACGGTCGAATTCATCATATTAGTTGACTGAATGGTAAAATTAGTCCACTGATAAACAAAAATTAGTCCGAGTATTAGCTTTTAAAGCGTGATTTTGAAGAGGTTTAAAGGTGCCAATTCTTGGAGATTCTGAAGCGAAGTGCTATTGCATTTCTGAGTTAACAAGAGACATTTTCTAGCAATAAAAAATCAACTAAGGTTCTTTATTGTAAAATCATTTTTGTTTGTATTATTTACTTTGTGTATTTTGCATTTCTTGTTGTATTCTCGTGTTCGAACTTGTACGAGGCTTCTCTACTTCTGGAAAGTTTCCAAAAAGGAGAGTACTCATAGTAAAGTTGTGATAGTTGGTGTGAACACTTGGATTTGTCACCTAAAGGAGGTGGATACCAATTAAATCTCAGAGTTGTGCATATGAAGGCGAAGTTTGAATTGAAGATCCGCTGCATATTCTAAGGTGAACACAAAGCAACGATGAGAAGCTATTCACCTCACCCCTCACCCCTCTAACTTGCACGAGCCCTAACATTTCTAAGCCTGTGAGAATGGATATGTGTAATTATTTTGACATGTCTAGATACATCTATAGCCTTGAGTGAGAAATTGGTAAACCATAGTAATTATATATTATAAGCAAGCCAAACATATATCCTAAATTTATAGAGTTTTTTTTTTTTTCAAAACACTAGACAGTTTTTTAAATCACACGAAAACTATTTGTAGAGCTAACTCTTGTCTAAAGGAACTTTACAATATCTTTTAGTTGTGGTCGACTTGTTTGCACCTCCCGTACTTATTTTTCGCTTTGTCATTATATGTTTAGCAAAACTTGAGGCAATAGAACATGTTGATCATTCGTTTATAGTTAGAAGTATCAACAAAATCACAAAAATATTTGTAGTCCATATTTCTATATGCTATAATAGCAAGTACATGAGAGCATAGAAAGATCAATAGATTAAAAACCTAATAGTCAAATCTTAGATTCTTTAAATCAACCAATATGGTGGTAAAAGGTGGAATCCATCACCCCAACCGTCTCATACGATCATTTATGAGAAGGTAAATCAAAAAATTATAATTGATCATCGTAGGAAGGGCCAGTGACCACTTCCATTTCATTATAACTACGAGGATACACTACCGTATATCTTATTCTTTTATTCCTTTCTATCTCTTTCACAAAATAAAGAGTAAGCACACTCCTAAATGAACAATGTTTTTCGACTATTTGCTATAGGATTTATTCCTTAGTCTAGGCTGACGCTGGATATCAGGCTCAAATACTACATTTTGATTCTTCACCAATCAAGTAGCAGAAGATCAAACGCTGAACATGAGGTACCCAATTCCGTGGAGGAAGAGAGCTGCTAGCAACGAGAAGACAGTGATCATCCTCGGCATTTTACCTCCATCGCTTCTAAGAAACATGGCTTCATAGACTGGCCAGCAGTTGGCCACAACACATGCCGACAAGAACAGCTGCGCAAACAACTCGTCCAAACTCCCTTGCAAGCTTGCAGCTCTCCCAAGTCCCACCGCAAAGGAGCTCAAGTTTACAATGGCCACTGTCCCGAGTGACACAAAGAACGGCGATTGTGCGCTGAAATCAAATGCACCTTTTTGGTATCGCTCTCTCTGTTCATCTTCTACTACTTTACTAGTCACATTGAAGCCTTGAGAAGATATGCCGACTTTTTTAAGCACAAATTGAATTGTTCCAAAGAGATACGATGTGAGGCCTATAAACATCCACATTCTCTGGTCATTCCACCATCTCCGAATGGTTCCTTTGGCAGCTAAAAACTCGAGAAGGTCTTGGACATAAGCAGTCACGAAGAGGTAGGCATACAAGTAGAACAGAGCGTTAGAGACCTGAAATAACACAAGTTTAAAGTATTGCCATCATAGAAGGTCAAGCATTAGGTTAACACGATGAAGCTAAAGGAGAAAGATAGAAGCCATATGTACCTTTGGGAACAGCGGGGTACCATATATGAGCGCTAACTGTGGAAGAAGACAGTATATTGTTATAGGAATGGACCAACTGCCCCAAAAGGCCTCATGTGCATAGCTCAATCCCTCTAGAAATGAAGCTTTCATGGTGCCAAATGTTAGGGGGCAATACCTTGAGAAGGCCACCTCAAAGAGCCCCACAGACCATCTCTTGCGCTGGCTTAGAACATCATTTAGATTCTGCGGTACATCACCGAGAAAAGCTGGCTTCTCAGGGTAGCAAAACACCGACTTCCATCCTTGACAGTGCAGGTGTAAGCCTGTATGGAAGTCCTCAGATAGTGACCCATAGCGGAAGCCAATCTGCAAGTCAAGAGGTGCCAAGAGAGTCAATTTATCAGCCACCGACAGCAAGAACAGAATATCAAATGCTGGATATACAGACATATGAGTCAAAGTTACCTTAGTGCCCCATTTCTTGCCAAGTTCATAAGTGCAACTTGTCACTTCCTGAGCTTTTCTTATTACAAATTCTGAAGAAATTGAATCAGTAGGTTGCCGAGAAAGGGATGGCGGCAATGTGTCTCCTTGCAAAGAGCATCGTGAAAAGTAGCAACCAGTGCCAACGTAATTTGGACCTCCAAGTCCATCTTTTCCTCTCGGATTGATGGTGTATAGTCGCTTTACCTCAGTTGCGTAGATATCATTCTCGTTAAGTCCTTGGAAAATTTGTGGGAATTGAACAAATGCAAGATTGGAAGACATGGCAGGGTCAAGAAAGTAGCAGAGCGCATGGAGTGGAGACCGAGGGTCATTTGAGTATGTGTCACAGTCCAAGGTAAGGATCAGTGGGGCATTGCTCATGGTGCTCGATACTCTCGTCTTCAATGCAGAATAGAAATAAATAAAATAAGAAAAAAGAAACAAAATCATAATAAATTATGGTTGCACGACTAAGATAATGCAATGACTAGTTTAGAGCCTAATTCAGCCTTTTTTTTTTCTTTACCAGAGCGTTGAGAGCCCCTGCTTTGAAGTGATGATGAGAAGTAGGTCGTTTCTCTCTAGATACATAGATGAGATTTGGCAATGGCTTCCCTGTGACATCTGAATCCTGACTGCTTTGGAGTAAAATCTGTATAAAATGAGGGAAAACTAGCTTAGTAGAAGATGCATTAAAAAAAAAACATGCATTCAAATTTTGCCAATATTCAATTGATTTTACAGATTTTCTACGGCATTGGTTTTGTTAACAGTTTTGCCAGTGTACTTCAACTTTTTGAAGTTTGAACGTTTGTTATAAAACTGAATTAAAATTAACCCAAGGAAACAGTTACAGAGAATCACCACTTCTACAAGTTCTATCAGTCAAAGAGCTTATTTTTTGCTAGTCATAAATTCATAATAATACAAGTGTATAATACGTTTCTTTTTAAAATAAAGTCTGTATTAGGAAGAGACCTGTATTATTGAAGGGTGGTCATTGCGGGTAAACCCTTTCCATTTCTTCAAAATTTCTTCTTCTTCTCCCTGGGTTATATCATTGGATATATCACCTCTCTGCAAAGCCTTCTCTACTTTCTCTTTCATTGCTTGAAACATCTTCTCCAGCTGAGAAAAAACATCCTTAAACATAAAAATAGCTACTTTAAAAACTCAATGCCCATTTTTGCTACCGAATCTCCCATCATGGATTCATTGTGGCAGTTTCTTATTGAAGTATTTAATCAAAATAACAATCACAATAACTAACTGCGCAGTAAAAATCAGGGAATCAAATCAAACTGAACTGCACAAAGTATCCAATTACCTATATGGTTTATTGCCTATTTTATTCCATGTCTCAACTTAGTAGTCTATGCAAGAACGCAAGTGCATTACTCTCTTTTCCAGGCCAGTTATTGCCTTCTGCAGAGCAAATTTATTTGTCCAGAAAAAACACAGATAGCCTGTCTAGCTGAGTAGAGGAAGCGGTTGAGGAAGAAAGGGACAACAGAGAAAAGAAAGAGCTGTGACAAAGAAAGGGAGTGAAGATGAGTTTTCTTTATCGTCTCAAAAATATTAACGGAAAATGACAAAATTAGTTTTTGATTTTGTCATCCTCAAGGCATTCATGATTAAGCTAGCTTTTTCATTAAATTTTCTCTTTCATCCGCTTTCCAAAGAAATTAAAAGTGAAGAGCCCTACGTTGTTTTCATTTGTCACTTGCTTTTCTTCTTCCGTGCTAGATAACTGTGACACTCTTTTTTCTTCTTTGCTTCTTCCCCCTCGCAAGTAGACGCCTATGACACAGTTAAGCAGAAAGCAGTTGATGGGACTGAGAGAGTCAAAATAATTCCAAAAGATGGAACAGGAACAAGAACAGGAACAGGGTGGTCACTTGTCACCCTTTTCCATCGTGGGTGGGCCTCTTTCTTGACATGTAGTTGAAGAAATATTAATAGAAAAGGTGAAAATTTGAGACCAAGAATCTTGTTCCTTCTGATTATTTCTTTATTCTAAGAAACTAACACACAACTTCATCTTCTGACTTTATACACTTCTTCCTAAAATTGAAAAATGTTTACATTTGTTACTAGAAATTTTAAATAAATTATTTATGTGTGGATGTACCTGCATTGCTGCCGTAAGATAAGCATGCATTCACACACACAAAAATGCATAAATAAACATGGATTATGACGCAGCGATGGATCTTGGAATGTACCTTGGCAGTCTCAGGTTCCCCACTCTCGACGGATCTGAAGTAATCCTCCGGCGATCTGGTGACGATGCCGTTCTCCCTGCAGAAAGGAAGCCAATACCTGGCGAACTTCGCCGCCTCCGCGAACGCCAGAAGCGTGACCGCGGATCCGCCGTCGTCGGACACGTAGACGGAGATCTTCTCCGGCGGGTAGTCGAATGCCATCGCGGAGAGCGCAGTGG
Organism: Kaempferia elegans; assembly: GCA_037974815.1. Lineage (NCBI taxonomy): Eukaryota > Viridiplantae > Streptophyta > Magnoliopsida > Zingiberales > Zingiberaceae > Kaempferia > Kaempferia elegans. The sequence goes on from JBBPFQ010000021.1 coordinate 40,290, forward strand.
AGGCTACGCTCGCCGGAGGCTCCCTCAGCGCATCGGCGGTGCAGATGAAGACGTCGATGGAGGGGAGGTCCTCTGGGGCAACCGCGTGGAGGAGGCGATCGGGGAACTCGCGGCGTCGGACGGGACGCCACCGGAGGGCCTGGTAGGTGACCCACATGAAGGCGAGCAGAAGGTCGGCGGCGAGGAGGAGGAAGGAGGGGATGAAGGTCGCGGAAAAGTGGAGTCGGTAGCGGAGGGCGGCGAAGAGGGCGAGGGAGTAGAGGAGGATGTGGGCGCGGTTGAGGGGCGCGATGGGGCTCACGCGGACGGCGTGGAATGGACCGGATGACTTCATCGTACTCTTCAGATCTCGATCTCGATCTCGATCTCGGCTTTCTCCTCAGCTTTCGCCGCTGCCGTCGTCGTCTTCGATCGGACAAGAATGTATGTAGCAAAGGGATCGGGATATGACCAGGACTGACGATTTGGGAAGACGATTGTGCATTGGTCATTCAGGGCCAGATCTCGGTCACTCGGTTGCTCCATTTAAACAATGTGTTTAATTCCCTTTTAGTACCCATAATATAAGAATAGGTCCTGATCATAAATTAATCATTCAAAATACGCGTACTATATTTAACAATTACCCCTGAACTAAAATCAGAAATATTTTACTGATCAAACAAAATTCAGACAGAAATAAGGAAATTTGCAATAAAAAAACAATATATAAAAACGATTGAAATATTCTTAAAAGAAATTTTTTCGACTTACACGTGCAAAAATTAAATAATTAGATTTCATTATATATTTCTTAAGTAGTTTATTTATATGTTTATCTATTCATTAATAAATTGATAATTTTTAAATTGGCAATGCAGTGCTCCTGTGGATTAGGGATGATACTGTATCGGCTATGTATACTCATACTCAATGGAGGAGGCAGCCCGGGTGATCTACCCAGGCTATGGGCTATGAGCGCCGACGTCAACTTCATCACCCCATACTAGCCACCGACGCCAACGTCATTGCCCCCGACTAGCCGCTGACGTCGACATAGTTGCCCTGAGCTAGCCGCCCCTTTCCCACATTTTTTTTCCCTTTAAATAATCATTAAATATTTAATGAATATATATAATCATACTCATTAAATATTCTTTTTTTTTCCTTGCCCTTGCTCATACTCATTAAATGATCGGATAACTTCTATACTTATATATATTTTTTCTTTATATCCCATTATTATCATTTAACAAAAATATATTAAAATTAATTATATATATATATATATAAGTGATTAAACATCTATTTAACCTCATAATATCGGGGGAAAAAAGTTAATAGATTTTGAGAAAAGAAAATTTTCACCTCGGATATTGGATATTGATAGTCCCTCTATATCCACCTCTATTCGAATTAGATATCGAATTTTGTATTATGTTCGGGTGAAATTGTCATCCCTAGTCTTATTGAGAAATTTGATTTGAAAATTTATGTATGATGGAATAAACAATTGTATATAGATAAAAATTAAGATACCCCAGATGGGCCCAGGCTAAAGCCCAAGTATGCTAAATACATGGCTCTGTGCTTGCTCAATTCAACGTGACATTGGTCATGCCTGACACAATTTGATGATGTAGATGTCGTGTCTACTTAGCCTGACTTATGCGCAGCAGTTCAAGCCGATTGAGGATCGCTTAGTCCGCTATCAAGTTTGACACGAACATAGGTCAAGTCAGTTTCGGATACTTAAAATAAAAATATTAATATTAAAATTAGAGAGATTTTTTTAAAAATAATTTAAACTTAAGAGAAAAAAATCTAAATTTATAAAAATCACAAATTTATATAATTCTTTTTTTTATATTATAATTTATTTTATTAAAAAAAGAATGAACTAGGGATGGGACTTGTGCCAGACAACTAACCTAGTCTATATCAAATACATTTCGTGACAATCAGGGCTACGATCCAATCCGACACTAAGAAAATTGGTCGACCAAGACAGATTGTGTCTAACCCAATCAACCTTTTTTTGATATTTTATAATGGATAGGGCACATCAGCATTTTGTGATGTCAGCAAAAAAATCATCAGAGGGTTCCACGCTTCCATAGAGGGTACATCTATGTTTGGATTCCTACAAAATATTTTAGGGAAAAGAAAATCAAAACTGTGACTTTTTTTAAGGAATCGTTAAATGACATTTGATTTTTTATGAAAATATGTCTACTCTAAAAATGAATTTAGGATTTTAAATAGGAGAGGTCGCATATTTAAATACGATGGAAATAATTATTATATATCATATATTTTTTAATACTAATGAAAATAATAATTTAAAAAATAAAATTTAGTCATCCAGAGCACTCGACCTCGAGTTGTGTGAAAAAAAAAAATTTAATATAGTGGTAAAATTATTATTGTGTGACCTAGAAGTAATATATTTGAATAGTAGAAATAATGATAGCATATAACCATCGGGATCTCGCATTAGCAGGGGCTTTGTGAACCAAGCTGTCTTTTATTAATTTTATAAATGATCAATCAAATTTATCTAGTCAATAATATTTAGTTAGTAAATATATATTGACAACGAAGTATTAAAAAAAATATATGCATAATAACTGAATGAAAGAGTAAGAATATAATAATCAGAATAATAATAATGATATATATATAATTTGATAATGAAGGAGTAGAAAAAAATTAAAATTTAGTAAAAAATATTAGTGTAATATTAAGTATGCTTTTAACTTTTAAAAGTATTTTTATAAAAAAATATCAATTAAGTATAACCAATAAATATTTTTAATTTATTAATCAAACTTAATTTTATTTACTAAATTAAACTTTTATTAGTAAAAAATAAAAAATTACTAATTAAATTTTAGTAATAAAATAAAAAATATCAGTCAAATTTAATTTTATTAGTAAAAAATTAAAATTATCAGTGAAATCTAACCTGCGTAAAAAAATAAAATGATTAAATTTCAGTTTATTCTATAAAAAAATTAAAAATTATTAGTTACATCTAAAAATTAAAAATTATTGATGAAATATAATTTAATTAGTAAAACTTAAAATTAGTGATAAAAATAAATCTTAATTAAAATTTATTTTATAATTTTACATATTTAATATCTAAACTCATATATTTTTAAATTAATATTCATATTTAATTTTTATATATATTTAGAGGTGATATGTGGCAGACATTCCGCCGTGCGTCCGTGCACGACATTGTCATCCAGACGCCTCGATTCAATCAAGCTCATGGATTATATTATTTTTTAAATTAACATTTCCTTAAAGATGAGTATATTATACTTATCAGCATCTAAAATTTTTAATTTTAAACATTATAATCCAAAAGAGAAGCATGAACTCTTAAGCTAAAAATCTTATTGACTTAAATTTATTATAACTCAATCTTTAAACCCTAAATACATATAATATACCCCGTTAGCTTCTGAAATTTTAAATTTTAAATACTATAATCCAAGAGGGAAGCATGAACCATAGAGGGAAAATCTTATTGGCTTAAACCCACTATAACCCAACCCTTAAACCCAAAAATCTTAAACCCAAAAATCTTAAACCCTAAATACATATAATATAGTCCGTTAACATCTAAAATTTTTAATTTTAAACACTATAATATAAGAGGGAAACATGATCTTAGAGGGAAACTTTATTGGCTTAAACTCATTATAATCACAACTTCTAAATTTTAAAATCTTAAGCCTTAAATGCATATAATATACCCAAAAATTTTGTGAGACTATAAATTACTCCGATGAAGAGCTTATCACCTAATGAAATACTTCTTAATCCAAACATGCTTATGATGAAAATAGAATGGAAATTTTGTACAAAACGGTAAATCCCATATCTTGCTCTGGAAAAGATCTTGGAGGATTCTGTGTGGAGGAAATATCGAATGGAGGAAGCCAATCTTGCTGTCGACTAGAAGCTTACAATGACAAGAACGCTTCTAGGCAATTCGACAAACCAAATCCCTATGTTCAATCTTTCAGATGTTCTTCTCTATCTCTCTACTCTAGACGGACCAACCACCTTTGATTTATTTGGACGATTTTGTTGGTCCCATGGAGGTCGACAAGCGGACGTTGAACATCCCTATAATTAAGTTAGAATAATTCTCTTGCTTTGTCTTAGAAAGGATACAAAGACTAGATAAACAAAGCAATAAATAACATAAAAGAAAAGTAAGAAGGCTCAGAATTTTAGTTAGTTACAATTTAAATAGTTGTTAATCCAAAGCAATGAAAGCTCTAAAACAGGGGCGGAGCTACATGTAAGGTTGGTGGGGCAATTGCCCCACCTCAGTTTTTTGTAACTACTCTTATACATGTATAAAATTATAAAATATTAAAGTC
>JBBPFQ010000022.1:19950-32770 GCA_037974815.1 Kaempferia elegans
AACGAAGGACATCACATAAGGGAGGGTAAGTTGATTTTTCCATTTTTTGTATGTTGTTGCTGAACATATAGAGATAAGAGTCACTTGAAAGTAGACAACTAAGTCAATGAAACATTTATAGGAAACAATGTTATGTGTAGAAATAGGCTGACCCTACCTCAGGTGCTCCCTCTTAGATACAGGATCAATCCTAAAAGTCCAAATTTCTTAATAAACATAGGTAGAAGAGATTATCTAGGGATATCATATCCTAATAATTTCCCAGTAAAGAGCCACCATGATATCTAATCCTCATTAATTTACTTGACACGGTCACCTTTTGACTACGGATGTTGCATGCTATTGTGCTTTGGGCCTTCTCCTTTTCCCAAATTCCTGTTCCATCACATTTGCTTTGATGCTTAGCAACTACCAGATAAAGGAATTGAAGAGAGGTTGAAGAGATGCCAATGATGAGCTATCATGCCCTCTCCTGTGCTTCAGTCCCCTCTTGTGCCCTTCCATTGATTCAATGTTTTCTCCATCTGTACATTTCATGTGACACTAATTGATCTCGTGCAAGTGACATTCAGTCTTTCCCCTTGTGATCCTCGCACAACTCTATGTGTGGATGTAGTATTGCTTTTGCTTGAGAATCGAGGTGCCTTCTTCCACATTCACTTTGAGCCTTGGAGTTGGTGTAGTGTGAATCTAAATTCTCTTTAGTGCTAGGTTCCTCTGCTAGTAGAAGATGGGTTAGAACTTAGAAGACATTGCTTCCTACACTATGGACCCTTTATTTGCTATTGTATTTGGGTTTAGTATTTACTATAAATACTAAGATTGTTCACATGCATTATCACGAATGGAAAAGACATTTTTAGTTTACTTGTATTTGGATAATCTCTTTCTTGTGTGAAAAAAACTTGATTTTAGTCAGTTAATCTGTTTTGTTTCTCTTAGGTAATGAGGCACATTCAAATAATTGTATTAGAGATAGTGCCTTACCAATCTTTTGTACTGCGTCTGGGAAGTCTGTCACCATAAAAGATTCTTCAATTAGGAAAGCATCAGCCATCCTTGAAGGAAAGGATGTGAATGATGGTAAAGTTGCTTTCTTCTTTGTTTAATGTTGTTTGAACATATGGCTAATGGAACTGAATCACCTGATCATGTTTGCATGTTGGTCCCCTATTGTATAGAATCAATTCCTTAAAGGTTGTATTCAATATTGCATTAGGACAATTCTGGTTAAGTACTTAAGTTATATCAAATAATAAATTTAATAATGAATTCTAATTTTAGAGAAAGAAAACGTGAAGGGAAGCTGAAGCTCATTGTCTTAAGGAAAAACATCTCTCATGTTAGTTTAATCCGGTTCTATCAACAGCCATTTAATTGATTTTCTATTGTGTCCTAAACTTCTGGTCTTATGCTGTACTTTTTGTCTTTAAGATGTACACAGGTTCTATATAATCACTAAATACCCTACAATCTTGTAGAATGAATTTGATACTCATGTTTCTCTTACTGGGTATGGAAAACTGTTACCCTTGATTCATCTCAATCAAAAAGACTGTTTATTCTTTATGTAAACAATTTGATAATATACTATTATCATCGTTTACTTGCTATGTATTATAGATGATTCAGTTTTAAATTTTGTTGCAAAATTGCTCACTATAGCAGATGTTTTTTTTTTGGCACTGAATTATATACATAGTCGTACAAATAAAAATAAGAACATTCTGTTTTAATATGCATCGTGTTATTCATGGAAAACCACAGAATGTGTTGGTTTTCTTTGTTTCACATTGTTATCAGTAGAAATGTTATTGCATCCTGTTAGAGAAACACAGTACAACCTTCTTTCTTGAGTAGAAATCAGTATCAGTACTGATTTGAAATCATCTAAAATAGTTGGAGCAAATGCATGTATTTCATACAAAATATTCAATAACATACACGCACATCATAATTCCAACCAATCATACATGAATACATGCTAGAAATTTGTACTGATGCTAATTGCAAATGAATGAATGATGCTCTAACTTTTCTTTTTAAGTATACACATTGAGTGCTTTCATGGCATTTTGTTGTTTTAGATTTTCTTTTGCTGAAATTTTTTTGCAGTTGCTTTGTAGTTTCTTTGAGATATAATATCTTCAAATTGCAGAACAATTACATGACCAGGGTAACCGGACTTTCTTCAATTCCATGTTCCAGACAAGCTCGGGTAGAACTGTAAATGTATCTTCTTGTGGTCTTGCAAGAGCAATTACTTTATTGGGCTTGGAGGAAGATGACAAAATTTTTGCCTTACAAGATTTTGGAAGTGCACAAAATCAGGATTCTATGAAGATTATGAAGGGGGAAAGTTCACATGGAATTTCTTCTCGGAACATTAGTTGTGTTACTACTAGCACACTCATTATTGATCCTTCCAATGTTAGATTAGTTGAAAGAAATCCAGATAATTTTTTAAAAGATTATTGCTCAGCAGGAAGTTATTTGAATAGTGGCCAATTACAAAAGACCCTGGCACATAAAATAGATCGTTCTGATTTTACTCAGTCACCAGTTAAGTTCCAAACAGCTGGCGGAAGATATATTTCAATTTCCAATGATGCGCTAAATCGTGCAAGGAACCTTCTTGGGAACTCAGATATTGGAACTTTGGAGAACAGCAGACTCGATCAGTGTTTGTCCTCCAATTTGGGAAACAGCAATAATCATAGTGTAACTTTCTGTAACAAGGAGAACATCTATTATCCTTCTGATTTAGAATCAATAAGCAAACCTGTCTCCAGAACCCCTTCTTCTATTTCCAAGAGAAAGCAACCATCCTCGCACACCTGGAAAGTTAAATCTGAAGGTCATGTGCTAGACCAGGGAATTGACAGAAAATTTTCATTTGGAAATGATTACTCTGGCAAGAAAGCTTATATCAGTAAAAAGGCTGAAAAAGATAAGTTCCATTTATCTAATAACTCCCTTACGATGGATGACAATCCTCTGCATGGGCCTTTGGTTGAGATATCAAACAATAGATTTAGTAGTGGAAAGTTGCAACCTGGAAAAATGAGTTCTGCTTCTCCATTTAAACGACCACGAAATTCCAGGTCAGTTCAACTCCTAAAATTTACCTCTTTCTATATCCTATGCTTTCCCCATGTTTTTCAAGAAAAAAATATTATGCTTTTGCCATTTCTTACATATTATGTCATGCTTTCTCATAAATAAATTAACATGTCTTGCTATTCATCATATAGATTTGCAACTCCCTTGAAGAACACTTCTTTGGCTACTGGTAAATGAGTGGAATATGTAAGAACCAATAGTCCTTATGCTAACTTTTGGATCAAGATATTTAAGGTAGTAAATTTTGTAGGTTTCTCCAAACTACCAACGCAAAGTAGCTGCCACAATCAGATCTCTACTCATTATCCATGTCATAAAAGAAAGAATATTAAAGAATTCTTTGGTGATGCTCCAGGTCATCAACACTTGGTACGAATGCTGACCTTCCTGTTCATCTTTTGTTTTTGATGTCACCTTTGTCAGAAAAAACTCATTTGTGTTTGAATAATGCTTAAACCTAGTTGGGATCCCTATCTTCTGAAGTCAGCAGCATGAATCCAGATAATGCACTGAACTACAAGTTTCAAGATGCATCGGGTCATGATGGAATTGGCATAGAAGCTTTTCAGGATATGCTGCTTCAATCTGGCGCATCATTATCTAATGCAACAAAAGAGTGCGCCTAATTGTTTCTTGGAGCTTGTATTTCTTTCTTGTCATCATGGATTCTACAAACATCTTGTTCTCCTGTTTAATAATATGTTTAAAAATGTTTGAAATTTTGTGTGATGATTCTAACTGAATTGCTTTGTTTTTCTGCTATCCATTAGACATTGTAGATTTGTAGTTAATTAGTAATAGTGTTTGCTGTAACAACAAAGAACTGACCAAGATTGTTTGATATTTTTCTAAAAAATGAATTTCTTTACACGATCTCATTCGGCTCACTCAGCTTTATTCTTTGGATATAACTGATAATGACCTATTTTAGCTCAGTGAAAAGTTTGTATTTTGCCATTCATTTGGGTTTGTTTTATTCAACAAAAATCAGATGCTTATTAATGTTATCGTTAACAAAGACATCATATGTAGACTACATACCAATGAATTATTCTTTTTGAATGGTCCAGTATGACTTCTTCCTTATGTAATTAACATTTACATTTTATAGCACTGCTATTTTATTGGGCTATTGATTGTTCATATTGCTCTGGCATACAACTAAGGTCAATCCTTCATACAATAGAGAGGTTACTCAGCACAAACACAAGGTTGAGAAGTGAGATTTAAATTAAAACTAGGGACACTAATGAACAACCAAAATAAGACCATCTACAATGAGATCCCAACACTAGGGGGTTTGGTCCACCCAAAACTAGGGGGTTGCCACCGTGACTGTAAAAGAAATTTATCTTACTGCCTCAAACATACTTGGCACAATGACAATGAAATACAACCACAACTTGGGTTTTTTACCTTGCTTGTGGCTGCATGAGATAGACTACCACGAATGGAGCTACTCTTTACCTTGGTAGCCTATCCAATGCAGCCATCCAATATGTGATTCGGTTTCAAGGGCAATGGCACAAGGGAATATCTGCTGTTCAATCTTAACAATCTTAACAAAAGTTCCTGAATTGAATTTGAAAAAGGAAACTAGGAGGGGTGGCTCACCAGCAGTGAAGCAAGAGAGAAACACCAGTGGCACAACTGATCCAACTATTTGGATAAAAGCGAAATTGTGCTTCATCACTGCATCCACTTCCAAGCGCCCTTTACGCATATATTCCCTTTTTACTCCTGTGTTGAACAATGTAGCTAGACGGATTGAGTGTGATCAATAGATTAATAATGGAATCTATATGTAAATAAAAAATATGTTAAAAGAAAACAAATATCATCAAGCTATTATTTCAAGAATCCAGATTTCTCCTTGTGGCAAGTGTGACTGACTTGCTATAATTCATCAGATGTCTATGTTGCCAGTTTTGAACTGCCAATGTGCAGATATTTAGGTTGTCAAATTTTGTCTAGTTTTGGTTCCTTCTTCACATTTGAACACTTCATTTACCCCTTCCATATATGTATCAGACACTGATACTTTCAGTATTGACACTGTGAGTGGGCATTTGATGCCTCTATCAAGCATGTGAAAATTTTATAGAACATGCTCCATTTTGAAGTTGAATTTTAGAAATAGCCTGGGAAAAAGCGCTTAGTCTCATATTGTTATTTTCTGTAATATCACAGAATTGGAGACTACAAACATTGCCAAGTTTAGTGTTTGAGGCATTAATAAAAAAACACTCTACTTCTCATCTGTTTTTATTATAGGAGTAAATCATATGCTGAATTGTCTTTTCTGTTTTTGCCATTCTATTCTATGTTGTTGCTTATATGCACCACAGTTTGTTTTACATTGCAATTATTATTTTAAGAGTTTCATGTTTTATGCTTTTATTATAATTAATCTTGTCTCTCTTGTTGCATATGAGTTAGGTGGGTTACAAATCATTACAGATGGATTGTTTGGAAGCTTGCATGTTATGAGAGATGGTATCATAATCAAACTAAAAACAAGTTTTTTACAGTTTCCAATGTTCTTGAGGAATTGAAATACAGGTTTGTAATTTACTCTCTTTCTTCTATTGATAATATGCAGTCTTTATATATTTGATTCTGTCTGTTAGGTATGAGAGGGAATTCAACCATGGTCATAGATCAGCCATTAAAAAAATCTTAGACGGAGATGCATCACCTTCATCTATGATGATTCTATGTGTTTCAGCAATCTGTTCTGGTCACCTAGAAATAGCAAAGACCGATGACAAAAATTCTGGGTGTGAAGTTACTAGACAAAGTAACAACAGTAGCTCAACATTAGAGAGAAGTACTTATGATGCCAGAATAGAGCTTACTGATGGATGGTGAACTACCTCGTATTCCTCAGAAATGAATAAATCAAGTTATGCTTATCGTTTAAAATTTCAGGTTTCTTTTTTCAGGTATTCTTTGTATGCTTTGCTAGATGTCCAGCTGTCAAAACAAATTTTCACTGGAAAGTTGTTTGTTGGCCAAAAACTTCGGGTATGAAGTAATCCTTAACTATTAATAGTTCAATAATGCATCTTTCTTTCCAGATATTTAATTATCATTTTTGTTTCCAAACATTGCATTGCAGATATGGGGTGCTGGTTTATTTGGTTGGGTTGGACCAGTTTCATCTGTCGAGGTTAATTTTTGATGCTGTGCCAAGTAAATTCATTTCTAGATAACATTTGGTATCTTCTTATCAACTTGTCTTTTCTAGGCTTCAAAGACTGTTCATCTTCTAATGAACATAAATGGGACCTACAGGGCGGATTGGGCTGAGAAGTTGGGATTTTGTAAGCAATTATTTTGACAACTTTGTTAATATTTATCTTGAAGTGATTTGCTAATTATATTCTGCTTACACTTGTCACAGTGATTTACTTTCTTATTCATGAAATATTTAGGCAATTGTCGTGGTGCTCCTTTATCTTTCAATTGTATTAAAGTTGGTGGTGGTAGAGTTCCTCGAACATTGGTCGGAATTATGAGGGTTTACCCTCTTCTATATAAGGAGAGGTGAACCCAATTTTAACTATCTACTGGAAAATGCTTATAATCACTGTTTTTGTCTGAATTATAAGGTTTGTTAAATTTTCTCAGGTTTTCTAATGGTGGGTATATTGTAAGATCGGAAAGGTTGGAAAGGAAGGCACTTCAGCAATACGATCAGCGGTACTATTGAATCTTGCTAACACTTCTTATAGAAGAAATCAGTTAGTATTTATTTTCTTCTTTGCTTGACATGCCTAAAAAGGATACAATATGAAAGACAACTACGTTGATAATTAGATGGTTCAATAATATAGTGTGGAATGGTCCTTTCAGTTCTTTGTTTACCATTTATGTACAGGAAGAAGTGGCACCAGCTAATGGTCGCTAATAATTCATGTGTAATATGCTTTTGCACTTCAGTTCTAGTTCCAAAGACTGCCTTATGAATTAGCAAAGAGCAGATTTTATCTGCATTTAAGTTGCTCTAAATGGTTCAATAATATTTTGTCGAATGACTCCACTTCTTTGTTTACTATTTGTGTTTGGAAAAAGTGGCACCAGCTAATGGACACTAATAATTCAGGTATTAATGTGCTTTTGCACTTCAGTTCTAGTTCCTAAGTCTGCCTTATGAATTAGTAAAGTGCAGGATTTAATCTTTATTGCCTTTAAGCTACTCAAGTTACATAAAATTTTGCTCAAACCACTCCCTGATTTTGAGTCAGGAAATTACATCCTTTTATACTTGGTACATAAAGAAATTCTGACAAGTACTCATTCTGCACATTATTCTAAATCAACAATCATCTGCTTCAATGCATGGGTGAGATGCTAGTCTTATACATGGCTCTGTTTAAAGATAAGATATATGCATGCACAAATATAATTTCATAAATTACATTTGAGTAGAACAAAAGAAATAAAATTAAATAAAGAATGAAGAGCATCAAAATTGGATTTCTTTTGGAGGTGCATGCTATGGCATTGTTTTTGATCTTTAAACTTGCCTCAAGTTTCACCTAATGCATTTTTTAAGGCAGAGCGTATTGATCCTTGAAGTTTATTGAAAACATTATTCACTTTGCTCAGTTGAATTTTATCACTTGTTTCTCTTGTATCTGTATTAACCTTAGGATATTTGTTACAGGTTTTTCACTCTATATTGTTGCTACTTTAATCCTTTCTTTTCGCTGCAGGAGATGTAACATTGCAGAGGCTATTTTGGCTGAGCGAATAGATGTGGTTGCTGATGTAGACAGCAATGATGAAGGGGCAAAGCTCTACAAAATACTTGAGTCAACTGCTGAGCCTGAAGTCCTGATGGCAGATATGACTCCACAGCAATTAATTTCTTTCTCAGCTTATCAGACAAAGCAAAATGTGTGTTTGCCATAATTCATATCAAATTGGCTTAATATGAAAAATGTAATGACGAAGGATGATTTTCTTTCAGGAGATTAGGCAATCAGACATGGAAAAGAAGATTGAGAAAACATTAAAGGATGCCGGTCTTTGTTCAAGAGATGTCACACCCTTTATGCGAGTGAAAGTGGTAGGTTTAACTAGTAAACACTCCTGCAAAAAAGGAAAGTTCAGGGAAGGACTGATAACAATATGGAATCCAACTGAGGATCAGGTAACGATGAGAATTTTTGCTAGACAAGTATTTATGAATATAACATGTCACCACATCAAAAACTTAGCTTGTTGATGCCGGTCTTCACTCTTTAAAATATTAAACTGAGATTTGCCTTCTTAGAGAACTAATACAAGCTTGTCTTTTTTTGGTAATGCCTAACAGAAGGTAGATCTTGTAGAAGGAAGAATATATGATGTTGCAGGACTTCTGCCAATGGGCTTTGGTATGAACATTCTTTATCTACAAGGTGGTGGATCTTCTACAGCATGGAAGAGTTTGCCTTTAACAGAGGCCAAGAAATATGAGTAAGCAAATGCCATTATATTCTTTGGTCATATGGAAAGTATTCTTGTAAATTTGTAACTTCGTCTACTTTCCTGCAGACCCTTCTTTAAACCTCGCAAATCCATCAAGTTGTCAAATTTGGGTGTCATACCTCTAGCAAGGTATAGATCAATAGTCTTTTTTCAAAATTTATTTGTATTAATCTTTTTTCTGGCAAATGTTAAAATAAAACATTTGCACAATAATGAACTACACACCAATAACTCTCCTCTCAAATTGTGCAAAACAATGTACTTCAATTATTTGGCACTCAATTCATTCTAAACCACATGAAAATAACACAATAAAAAAATACAAAAATGATCAATAACATTTGTTGACCTTTACTTTTAGGTCCATACTTGAGTTGATATTGCAGCAGTAATCCTCCATGTAGCAGATGTTTGCATATCTGCACGTCAAACGAAACAATGAGTTTTTGTTTTAGATGGATGCACATGTAACTCAACATTACAATATCAGGAGCAACATAATTGTCTACTTGATATCAATTTCCACTCTCCATTTACAGACAATGATTTGTATGCATTATTCAGTGACCACCATGAAGAAACGATAGTAAGTTATCACAATTTTATATTAATCAGATGCCCGAATGGAGGATTAAATCTATAATATTTCTAATGCATTTTGAATATCTGAGAATGAGGTTGTCTGTGGTAGCTCTCAATGGGGAAACTTACAATGACATGGACGGTTAGAAGGCAGGGTTGAAGACGGTGATGGATCGGCGAAGGGAGAGATCTCGGGAAAGCAGTGATGGAACGGCGAAGAACGACGGCAGCTCTCACACGGCCAGTGGCGGCGCCGTCTTGGGAAGAACGGAAGAGGGACGCGCGCCGCTTGGGTTGGGGAGAAGGAGTTCGCAAGAGGGAGTCGGCTGGGCTTTAGATTAGAGAAAACCTTATAGAGAATGAGGCTATCTGTGGTTGCTCTCAATGGGGAAACTTACAATGATATGGACGGTCAGAAGGCATGGTCGACGACGGTGATGGATCAGCGAAGGGAGAGATCTCGGGAAAGAAGAGATGGAACGGCGAAGGACGACGGCGGCTCTCACACGGCCAGTGGCGGCGCCGTCTTGGGAAGAACGGAAGAGGGACGCGCGGGTTTTAGGTTAGAGAAAGAGATCGCAAGAGGGAGTCGGCCGGGTTTTAGGTTAGAGAAAACGTTTATATAATTAATTACATAATTATTTATCATGTGAATAGAAAAAAAATAGAAGGGATATTAATGTAATTTTATCATAGGCTTCACCAAAATCTGTTAGTATTGAGGCCAGATTCTTTATAATATAGTAAGATAGTAAGATATAGTAAGATATATAATATAATAATAATATATATATATATAGTAAGATAGTAAGATTTATGAAAGGATTTTCTTTTTTAAGTAAATAGCCTACCCCTGCGAAATAGATATTGTATTTTACTATTTAATCAAACTTGATCATTTATTAATTAACTCCTGATTAATTTGATGAATTTTAAAAGTAAATTTTATTAATTTTTTTTTATTTTCATACCAAAAATAATTTCGAACGTTATTATTAATTTTAATTAAGGATTTAGCGTTCGAGACTCAACTACGATTTATTATTAAAAATTTTCACATTAATCAATCAGGGTCTAGAGTTTGAGAGTCAACTATAGCGTATTATTGAGACAGTGAAACTCAACTATAACATATTATTGAGACTCAACTACAACGTATTGTTAAAATTTGTTCGTTTATTAGTAATTTTTTATTTTTTTTATATAAAAAATGTCACTGTCATGATTTTCTTTAGTCCAGCATTTTAGGATTAACAACACGGAAGAAGTTTTATAATTACCTTAGGACGGCGATGCTAAAAAGTATACATTTCTTGACATTTTAGCTAAGATCAAATATAGTATGCGTTTCATTAATTTAATATTTGATATAAAAAATTTAATTATTTATGAGAAAAAAATCTACAAGTCTAATTTATGCATATGACACACTTAATTTATACGTATTCATATATTATTATGTTAAATGTATACGAATAATTGATGTCATAATCCACTTTTATTAGTAATAAATAATGCCAATTTTTTATCCTACAGTTGTTTTAACAAAAGTATAATAATTATTAAAATTATTTGTCAAAAGGTTGTGCCATAGCGCCCGTGGCCTAATGGATAAGGCGTCTGACTTCTAATCAGGCGATTGTGGGTTCGAGTCCCACCGGGCGTGGCTGTTTTTTTAAATATATTTTGATTTGTTTTAAATTACTTCCAAATATTTCCAAGAAAATTAATTATATAAATCAAGATACAAATAAAAAAAACTACTATGTATTAGCTCTAATTTATTGAACAATTAGGTTTTAATTAAATCATTCTTTGCGTAATATGTTTAAGATAGTTAATTGATATTGTAAATATTGAAATTAATAATTTAGTTAAACAAGCGTTGCGATCTCGTAATTATAATAATTAGAGAACACCATCTAAATTAAAATTGTGTGTGAAATTAAATTTTCTAATTAGATTATAATGAACCGTTTTTCCAACATTATATTCATACAAATTAGAAATATTTTATCATAAATTTCAATAGTTATTTTATAAATTAGGATGTTTTTATTACTATAAAAATACATGATAAAGAAACAAAAAAAACTATTTATTCTTAAACTTTATCAAAATCATTTTAACTTGATAAAATTGATTTTAAAATTTCTATAACCACTATTAATTGGCAGCTTCACTATTATAGAAGTCAAATAATGGCTATTACAACATTGTTGTTAGTTGTTACAATATGAATTTGATTATGTTGAAGTGATTTTGATTCAGATGGTAGATAATTTTTTTTATATAAAATTGTATTATGTAAAAAAAATATTTAACTAGTTAAATTTATTTATTTTTACACATTGGTAGTTGCTACAACAGTATTGGAATAAAGGTAAGTTTTGTATGAAAAATAAAATGATCATCATTTTAAATTTTTTTTTAAAGAAACATTTTTCATGAGTTAGAAAATCAAGAGTTGCAAAAATATCTTTTTATAAAGTTGAGTGTGTTTACTTAAGGTAAACTTTTCATGATGCAACAGTGAGAATCAAAAGGGACCAGAAGTGATCCACGAATTGTGAATTAGAGGATCTTTGCTGTTACTTTAGATGCTTGATCGAGCATAGTAAAAGATTTTGTGAGGTGAAACTTAAAATGCTCGGAAGAAAAGCAAAAATCTAAACAATAGATAAGACGATGTAGGCTTCTATAAAGAAAAGAGAATCGGAGGAAGAAGACAACTCCATGTCACATCCTCCATCCACACTTTCTCCAAAGGGTCATGTTAAGTCCGGTAGACCGGCCTAACCCATACTAAGCCCAATCGCTTTGGCACCATTACAATCAACATATATATATATGTTGGAAGGCACATATATACTTCAAGTTACTACAGTCAATGAAGAATTCATGTGCAAAATGATACAATGTGCAAGTGTGATTTGTTGGAAGACATTGACTTACTAAAAGAAGGTGGTAATTTGTGAAGGTCAATTGCTGGGCAAATCTCCTTTGGCAGTGGGCTCATATAACTGCACTGCAATGCAATGCTGAAGAAGAGTGTGAGCTCTATGCCTCCAAAGAAGATCTCGCCCAGCGATGCACCCGGCACAGTCGGTCTTTCATCTCGATATTGAATGCACCTCGACGAGGAGGTTCAGGTTCAGTGATCTCCCTATTTAAGGGCAGCTTCCCTGGCTGCCCCCATGAAGCTTTAGGATATCTGCAGCATAATTCCCTTTGTTTTAGGGGTGAATAGTGAAGCAGGTTCAGTTATGTTTATTGTGGCATATTCTATCATTTCGATAACTTATAACAATGTAAAATTGTGATTTGTTGGATGGAATGTGAATCTTATTTGAAGCTTTTGATGTTAAAAGAAAGGGATGAATATGCCATGGCAGTGCAATAGAATAATCCCTCCTATCAAGAATCAATCCTTGGACCATCTCTGTTTTATTATTATTATTATTATTATTATTATTATTATTATTATTATTATCTTACTATATTATTAAGAATCTGGCCCAAAGACTGACTAATTTTCAATTAATTTGGTGAAACATCGAATGAAATTACATTAATATCCATCAGTTATAGGTATTATTGAATTTTTTTTCATTAATCAATTATTGATTTAGAG
>JBBPFQ010000022.1:34476-48099 GCA_037974815.1 Kaempferia elegans
TAAAATACTTCTAAAAAGTTGTCAATTTTTTTTTAAAATTTTATCAAAATTATTTTAAATGGATCAAAATTACTTTAGAACAGTTATAATAATTATTAAATAGTTACTACAATACTACAATAATATTGTATTAGGGGTATAATATCAAATCAGATGAGTCGGATAGGTTCAGATCGAGTTGAAGATCTATTAAAAAAAAAAAACCCCCTAACTCGAACCAAATTCAACACGAAAATCCTAAACCTAAACCTAAACTAGGAGAACTAGAACAACCTGTCCAAAAAAAAAACCTTTTTTTTTATTATTTTTATCTAATTTTTCACTTGTATCTCAATTTTTCATCATTATTATGATTATGTTATTTATATACGCAAATTAATTTGAATCAGACTCGAAAGTAAATCAACTCAAAAATCTCCAATTTAAATTTATTCAAATAGACTCGAATTAAGTTGACAGATTGAGCTCAATTTTGACACTTATATTAACTATTGCATGTTGTAATAGTCATAGAGTAGTTGCTACAAATGATAGTAATTAGTCGTAATTACTAAATTAATTTGCTTTGTGTCTGTACTTAAGGATATGCCATGAAACTATTTTTCTCCCCGAAATGAAATAAACAGTCTTAATAGTCAATATAGAATAACCTTTACTATAATATTTCAAAGTAAAAATAAATAAATCAAGACTGTACTAAAATACACACAGATAAATTAAAAAGTCCATTCTAATTCAAAACATAATGAAGTCCCAATTGTGATCAGAATACAAAAGGCAAATTTGCAGTAACAAGCATTAAGATAACAAAACCTCAGTTCATCCATGTTCAGGTGCAAGATGACTAATTTAGGGAAGAAATAATGAATTCAAATATTACACATTAAAAACTAAAATAATGCATCACAAAGAGAAAGCAGCTTTAACTGGAACAGCAACCAAATTTCTTCAATGCAGAAGAATCATCCTTCACATTTATTGTTTCGCCTTTACTTGGTACAGAAGAGGCTTCATCATCACCTGCCTCGACTGCCTTCTTGCTGACGATGCGATAAATCTGAGTCAAGACCTCTTGAAATGCTAACTCGACGTTCGTCGCGTCTAGCGCAGAGGTTTCCATAAAATACAGTGATTCGTTCTCCGCGTAAGCCTTGCTGTCTTCAGTAGGAACAGCAACGAGATGACGGAGGTCCGACTTATTCCCAATCAGCATCACCACTATGTTAGGATCAGTGTGATCCCTCAGCTCCCGCAGCCAACGGGTAACACTATCAAATGTAGCACGTCTAGTGACGTCGTACACAAGCAACGCGCCAACTGCTCCTCGATAGTAAGCACTCGTTATTGCACGATACCTGCGATTGACGATCAAATTAGGTAACAAAAGAACAATCTCCAATTCAAAGACAAACCAATTGATATGATATATCATTCACAGATCTCTATTCCATTCTATTCGGCGAGCCTATCACAAATATAATTGCACACTAAGAATGACAACCAAAATCATTTACACACTAAGTATGAAAATCAAAATCACGTGTTTTCCTGTTTCAGTTTTTCTTCATTTTCCCTCTGTTTTTTCATATTTGATATAGAGGTTACTAAGCCGAACTAAAATGTACTAAAATCACATACAAGTAACTAGATAAAAATGATGATAAAGATAGACAAAAATAGATGATATGTCAGGAAAATACATAATGCACATAAATGAATTATCCCCGCTAAATTTGAACAGTGATTGTCAAGAAAGAATGGCGTTATTAGTTGATGTGAATCTCTCTATTGCAGAATCTGGACTTTAAAGTCCATGTGTTAACTGAATCTTGTGATGCATATATTAATTTAGTGAAAATTGATTTTTTATTTATTACTGTTACTATAGTAATAGAAATATTTTTGACTAAAAAGTAAATTACAAAACTTCAAGACTAGAGCACAAAATGCCCAATTTATGTAGTTATTTGGGATTTGGAGCTATTTTGTGGTATGGTGGCTGCGATGTGAGAGTGTCAACTTCAGAGGATGTAGGCAATGACGTCCGCTTAGGACGGTGTCAGAAAATTCTTGGATGCTATTAATGTCAATGCCGAGATCCTAGAGAGATGATACCGGGTGGCAATGTCAGATGTTGATGCAACCAGAAGGAGAAGAGGTGACCCTGATTGTCATGATTCTGGTGTTATCGGGTGCCGAAGCAGGGAGGTGGCTAGAACTTTTGCTTGGAAAGGGAGGAGGAGGATGAGTTCCTAACTACAAGGAGAAGGCATTAGACTCCGCATGGTGCTGCAGGGACGATAGTTTGCGCCTATGGCACTGGTGGGTGATCGTATAGAAGGAAGCTGTCTTGTAGGGATTGAAGAAGCATGGCCTCCCAATTCAGCTTTGTGAGGTGATGGTGGCTAGTGAGGGAGGAGATATAGAACCGAGTCAACTTTCAACTTTGGTACCACTTGATATACCACAATAGATGAACATGGGCATGAGGCACAACTCTTACACAAAGAAAACAAATTGAAAAAATTTATTAATCTAAAGATGAAAATATTATAAAACCTAGTACTTCTTTTATAGACTGACTTGACAACAAATGTGAAAACAAATATTCTAAGAAAAAAAAACACGCTAGACTTAATTGGAATAATTATTCCCTATTTATTACTAACATAAAAAATGTTAATCTAGGATTCTTTCCAATTAATCTCCAAATTGTTTACTTCAATTATTTCCTTTTCTGCATTAGAAAAAAATGTTCATGCTTTAGTTCCTATGGGTTGACAAAACAAGAAGACGCACTTTTGTCTATGTTCTCGAAGTGAAGCAGTAAAATAATCTTATATAAATTGCTTACAGATAGTAGCATTACCTAACCTCATCTCATCCAATATTTACTTCAAATATATAAAAAAAAATATATGACATAGATGAAACTGCATTTATGTTATATACGTGACTCAAAAGTCAAAACTAATTCAGTTACAAGGAATCAACAAACCACCATATAATGCCAATGAACTCTGCACTCTGAAGCAGTGTACCCTGTCCACACATCTATATTTGATATTTGATTTGTTATTACACTTTGTTCAAGGGTCTAACTTCAGTAGCCTTCTAGGCAAGTCACTTGTAATGCACTTGTGCATGATGGTTGATCATAGTTCGAATGTGTGAATCCAGTATCTCCCTCATAGTATTAGCATGGAAATTTTTATTTTCTTGATTGCAAATTGAAAAATCGAGACCTTACCATTTGTCTCTCTTAAGGTGATATGGTTAAAACAAACTAGTGCATTGGCCTATGATAGAAGAAAAAATTGCTTGTGTTTCAAATAATAAATATTACTTTAATCCCAGTACATGATAGTTTCACATTAAAAGATCAAAGAATGGCAAACTAGCCTCAACCAGAATAAAGATATCTTCAAGAAAGGTCACCCCAAGTGTATGGCAATTAGACTTCTGTTCTGGTTCATCAACTGCTAATAGGATTTCAACATCATAAATGACTGCTTCTTTTGTAACCTAGTACATGCAATTATGCCTGCAATTTAACCTCAACCAAGGGCCACATGTAACACAATAAGAAACAATCAAGATTGACCTCAAGTCTCCCAAATGGTGACACATGTTATAGGTGATCTAGAAAATATAAAGGCATCCCGTACTTTTACAATTCATTTTTTTCTTTCTTAACACTAAGAGCTGTGATAAGCAGAATTAAGCATCAATTGATCCAGGGAAACTGCCAAGTCCTTTCTTGTCAGTAAAATCACAGCAAAGACAATCCCAATAGGTAGGCCACAGTTAAAGCAATCTCAATCAGCTAGGCATAGCTGATGCTGATTATAACTTGAGGATATGAAGGTTCCATCAGGCAATGGTGTCTATTAAGTAAAGGTTTGTCTTAGTGTAAAACCCAATCTCACAATGAATCCAGTAGATTAGTGGAAACATCGTATTATCAAGCAAAGCAAATAACAAGTGTGGTGATCCAATGAGGTTCATCACATCTTGGTGGTAGAGTTGAACAGCATATTGTAAGGTTTCACAACAGTGCTTTCAAACGTTTAATAAGTAACAAAATGCCGCCGCCAAATAATAATAATAGAGTGATCAAACTCGGACTTAAACTGAATTTGAATGCCATGCTTAGTTATCTAATTCTTAGATGCAAATTCGAGATATAGGACAAATCTAACAGGAAAATTATTGAGATAGTTTCGGTTATTCTATTCCAACCAGTAGGTAAATCTAATAAGAATCAGATAAACTACTGGCTGCGGTACATGCAGAGGCTACTCCAGAATTCCTAGATCCCCGGGGGACATGAACGAACAACCCAAGAAACAGATCGGCATCCCATTGAAGTCAACTTCCTGAAAGGAAACCCTAACTCTCTATAAAAGGGGGAAAAAAGGAGAAGAGTGAAAAACAGTACCTTTCCTGGCCGGCGGTGTCCCAAATCTGGGCCTTTAGGACCTTGCCGTCGACGGTGACGCTGCGGGTGGCGAACTCGACGCCGATGGTGGATTTAGACTCGAGTTTGAACTCGTTGCGGGAGAAGCGGGAGAGGAGGTTGGACTTGCCGACTCCGGAGTCGCCGATGAGCACCAGCTTGAACAAGTAGTCGTAGTCGTCCTCCGCGCGATACCCCGCCATTTCCACCCTCCTTCCTCCTCCCAATCGACGCTCGCTCTCGGTGAAGGCGCGGTTACGACGGATTCGACGAGGAGGAGGAGAAAGGGGAACGGAGAAAGATGAAGGGGGAAGGGACGACAGGCAGTCAAAATGCACAAGGCACTTCTCTTCCCTACCCTTCCAAGTAAACGCGTGCCAGAGGATTGCATGATGTTTTGACTGTGTTGACTAGTTTGACCTAGACGATTGCTTTACAAATAAACGCGTGTTTTTGACTATTTTAACCTCGATTTGCATAATATTTTTCGTTTTTTTGTTTATTTATTTATTTACTTATTTATTTGACTAATTTAACTGGTAAACGAACTAAATATTCATACAACTGTAAATTAATTAAATGTTCATTGGTGTTGGACTTAGTAAGAGTTTATTTATATTCGTTTAATATACATCAGATCAATTAAAAAAATAAACATGAATAATACGTTAAATAACTAAACAAACAAGCTTGAACACACATGTGTTGAGCTTGTCAACGTTTATGAATATCATTCGTGAACCATGTTTATTAATAAAATTTTTATCAGCATGCTACATAAATAAGTTTGAATTATCAAGTTAAATGGTCAATCAAACAAGCTTAAATTGAAAGCTTGATAACATCTATACGAACCAAGTTCGAACTAAGCATAAGCTAAACTTGAATTGCATGATCGATACTATCTAAACGAACCAAGCTAAAGCAAACTTCAAATAAGTTCAACCTCATAAAAAATAAATCAAGGCAAGTTTGAACAATCATTTCAAATGTTTGGTTCATTTTAAGCTCAGCTCGACTCGGCTCGGCTACCTTATCAAACAAGCTTGAACATTCTAAAACTCAGCTCGGCTTGAATATTTAGCGTGTTCAGTTTGATAAGAGTTTGTATATGTTCGTTGAATATATAATATTCATAAATAAAGTTTGTCAATTATGTTCATTAACAAACTTTTATCAATAAAATAAATAAGCATAGAAACTTTCAAAATGAACACGATTTATATTATCAAACTTAACAACCAATCAAATAAAGGTAAAATATAAAAGTTGCCCTTGAGCATAGTGCAGTGATAAATTGTAGGATGGACTATCATGCAACGAGGGTTCGAATCTCACGCCAAGTACGATCACTTTCAAGATTAATTGATTCCAAGAGATAGATGGTTGAATAATCAAACACAATAACATATAATAAACAAACTAAGCCAACCTTATAAAAAAACTAAGTCAACAATTATTTCAACGACTTGGTTCATATTATGTTCAGTTTGATTTTATTCAGTTACCTTATAAAAATAATTTGAGCACCACAAAATTGACTAGTTTACCATCAATCCTATTTTCATCATTAGATGACAATAATATGTGTAAGATTGAAAGATGAGAATCAAAAAAGAAAAAAAATGATTAATCAGCTTGGGTAACGTTGAATCTGGGATGACCGGTTCAGCCCTACAAAGGTTTTCCACTAGCCACCATCAGACTAAATCGGGAAGCATGTACGGCGGGCAGCCCAGAAATCTAGTATCCCTTAATTACGAGTCTCATTTGGAGGGAAATTCCCTACAAATGCACCGTAGTTAGAAATCAAACCATCGATATTTGAGAGATAACTGAACATCTTTACCGTTGCACAATAACTCGAGGGCGATAAGACCCAAATGAGAGGCTAATGCTCCGTTTACTTGGAAGGGCAGAAAGCAAAACTAAAAAAATATTTTTGTAGTGGAAAAATTTTCATCTTTTACTTTATTAAAATTTTCAGAGGGAAGATAAACGCAATCCATCTGCGGATAGTTTTGGAGTTAAAATCGATCACCTCAAAATCGGACGACAAGCAGCGGATGGAAAAGAAATAATGCATGTACCCCTTTGCATTCATAAAATTACATTATATATCAAAAAAATGACGAATGTAACCCTTTTAACTTATAAAATTACATTATATACCTAGAAAATGACGCATGCTTCCTTTTTTATTTACATAATTACGTCGTATATATCTACCTTCGTCAATCAAGATAAACAAGCACACAAAAAATTAAATTTTTCATCTTTTCTATTTTTTTTTCTTCGAGGATAATTTTCTATCAGATTTTTTTTTTTTCCCTTCTTCATCCTAGTTTTAGAGTAAATAGATGTGGCATATGAGGGAAATAGTCATGAGATAGGGAGTATGATTGACAGAAGAAATCAAGTCTATGCAGAGATTCCACTCAGCTTACCATATCAGGATCGGAGTTAGTAATTTCTTATTGGGAGAGTAAAAGATATGGGTTTATGTTAAGAGGCGTAGCCATCTCATTGAAAACACTATTAAAAATCTTAAAATTTAAAATATTGTTTTCAAACAGTGCATTTTCCACCTTACTTAGGTACCTCATTTAGAAATTGATAAGAGAATAAAGTCAGAAAACAAGAATAGAAATTAAAGGTAATTTTTTTCTTAACTTTGTTAATTAATTTAACAATTAGTTGGCACAAATATTGATTCTTGTATCCTATAATTGTAAACTTAGACAAATATTTATTGTATAAATATAAACAAATATTCTTTTTGTGAAAATTATTTATTCGCCTAAAATAGTGTAACCCCTACATTGAAAGCATAGAGGTTGTTAATGAGGGATATCTTAGTGAAGGAGAGCATTGCGTCCGAAAGAGGAGCGTAGAGGTGATGTTTTAGGACTAGACGCTTAAAGAAGACTCCTGTTGGCGCCGAGAGTTTTATTTGCTCTCACTATTCAAAGTTTTCAAATGAGTTTTATCGACAAATTACCCTTGAGATATTCAAAAGATACAACCATCCAACCTAAAGACAGACACATTGATCCAAGACTCATAGGTTGTAGGAACAAAGAAGACAACTCAGTCAATAGAGAAGAAAGATATAGAAATAAGAATCTTTATTCTTCGACGAAGGAGCTTTGTCGAAAGTGAAGGTCACAGAAAGCACAAATGGCCTAAAAATTAATTGCTTTGGTTAGAGGTAAAAAGAAGGATAACATTAAGGAAATGATCGATAGCATCATTCTCCTACATCGGTTGGTTACATATCGTTCGACTTCAATTTACAAGTGCCAACAGTTTTTGACTAATATAATGATCACTCGATTCTCATCCTTCATGTCATCTCTTGTTTGCTGCCCCCCAAAAGGAACACATTCTCATCTATGTCGAACAATGCTTTGCTCACATCTTACAAAAAAAGAACTAGTGTTCGAGTGAAAGTCTTTGGCAAAGAATTCAATTCTGAGGAACATGTTTGATTCCAGAGCGCGATCGACCTTTGAAGAACACTTTCAACTCTTCCGTGAGCTCTCAGACAAATCGTGAAGCCTTCTGTGTGGATATTTTGGTATCGGTCTTCAAGACTGGTGCCGCTAGAAACCTGTCGTCTCCGCAAGAATTGTTCAAAGAATCAAGACATGGCTGGAGATGAACCTCCCGAGTCATTAATAACACGGTCACTTCCCGAACCGCAAACACTTGTTGTGTTTCACTTCTCTAATAGACGATGGCGGTTGACTGTTCTGTTTGGCTTGTTTCGCGGAAAGTTTCTCCATCGCGCTGATGAACTTTTTTAGGTGCTTGATGTATTCGGGGTAAGTCTCTAAGTTGCAGTGACCGCCACCCTTGATCCACAGTGGATCATACTTTTCTTTCGATAATTCCCACAAGCGTTTGCCGTGAGTCCAGTCGACAATATCGTCTGCGGTTCCCTGCATAGAAACAACATCTGATAAGGGATTTGTATATCAAGTGTTCTCGAATGATCACAAATGACTCAATCAAGAGAATGAAGTGAATCAAAAGATCGGCCGGGTACAAGATCGTGCATCATATCTGACAATTTCAAAAACAATAGCAATATCTGAATGCATATTATTCTTCTAACTAGTTATAGAAGCTATCGGTTGCCCCATACCCGCTCAACTTATTTTGTCTCAATTTACCGTCTATTGGAGCTAAATTCGATCACTTTCAAATTTTAAGTAGCTCTTGATAACATCATAATGTTATTGCAACACATCGTTTCTCGATGCCCATATGCGACAGGATACAAGAAAAACTTACATGTATGACGAAAGTAGGGCAGTTCACCAATCGAATTTTATCGATATTCTGCAAAAACAAAACAAAAGACTTTACATTGACAGCGAAATATATCAATTAGGAAAAAAATTAGTGGTAAATGTCCAACTCCTTACTTTAAAGATATCAAACCAGAATGTCACTTTTACAGGATACAACACTCGTATACCCGAGAGGATTGCACTATGGAGGACAACACCTCGTAGTTTCTGTAATTGCGCGGCCAGGTGCAACGTTGGCCCGCTGCCAACCGACTGACCGTACAAAATGAGCTCCTCTTGTTTTATACCGTACTCTTCTTTCAAACAATCGAACACAGCTTCTATGTCGTAATAAGTATTGAACTCAGATGGCTTTTGCAAGGATGACAAGCAACGAGAAAGAAAGTTAGAATCACGATACTATATTTTCGTTTATCGCTAATATTTTCCAAGAACTATATCGAATAGTAGCTAAATCTGTCAAAATTTATGAACAGATTTATTTGCAAACATTTAAATAGAGATTCTAATTCACATTGGATAGTTAAAACAATAGAGCACTTAAATTTCATTGTGCCAATTTTTTTCCGCGCAACAGGTAGAAGTTAACCAAAGGTAGCACATAAAAGGGGAGAAGATGTATGCAAACGAGATATCTAGCAACAAGAAGGGAAAATATTGAATAGAGGAACTCCCAAACATTTGTTAATCTCAGATGTGTCCATATCAATGGAATGGGCGACTCATTATTTCGATGAATCATTTCTTTGGACAAAAGGAGATTCTATAAACACTTCCTCAAAATCTCACTTATCAGATTACTTTACTTGTGCAGCTTATGGACTTTCCAATGCTTACCTTCCCTGTAGATGCTCCATAACCCGAGTAATCGTAACTGCAAAACGAAGATCATAGAATAGATCAGATTGCGAGACTTTGTAGTCAAGATGCGAGTTTAGAACTTATGAAAGCGTGATTATATTTCAGATTCATCATAGGAAGATAGTAGACTGGAATTGTTTGCTTCAGGAAACTATCTCAGAAACCTAGGGTTTGCAGCATCAACATTCAACCTTTTTCAGTTCAATCTCTTAGAAAATTTCCTAATCAATGGTCAAATCATGTGGAATTTGCCTAAAAGAAATAATTTTTTGCTTAAAAATGCAATCTTGGAGGCTAAATAAAGAAGGAACCTAGGGTTTGCAGCATCAAAGTTCAATCTTTTTCAGCTCAATTTGGTAGAAAGAAATTCCTGATCAACAAATCATGTAATATTTCGATAGAAGAAACAATTTTTTGCTCGAGAATGGAATAATCTAGGGTTTGCAGCATCGAAATTCGACCTTTTTCATAGAAAAATTCCTGGAAGAAACAATCTTTTGACCGATCGGAGAGCAGGAGGAGAAGCGGAGGAACAGAACGGGCTTTGCCCTAGCTACCTCATGATGTTGACGCGGAGGTGGGCACGGAGCTCGTGGAAGAGGTCGAGCATCTGGCCGAGGTCGGCGGCGTTGCCGTGGGAGTAGAGGAGCGTGAAGCGGGCAGCGGGGTGGCGCCAGAAGGTGGCCACCACCCGGTTCCCGGCCTTGGTCTCCACCACGTGCACCTCCACGTTCTTCTCCGGCGACAACCCCGACAGGCGCAGCCTCCCCTCCCCGCCGCCATAACCGCCACCGCCGCCCCCCTCCCGGAATACCTCGTAAGTGGCCGGCTCCGGCGGAAAGAACGCGAACCGCGCCGCCACCGACGACGTCACGTTCCCCATCTCCCCCTCAACCTCACCTCCTCTCCTGACTTCTTCCTCCTAAAAATCCCACCTTTGGTCAAATTGACGGCCAAAAATCCCACCTTTGGTCAAATTAGCGGCACGATCTCTCATAATCAAGCTTTCTCCTCGCCTCCTCCGCCTGCTTTTTTTCTTTCTCTTCTTTTGGTGCTGCTCTCGCTGCAAATTCAGAAAGAGAAAGAGAAAAAAAAAAAAAAGGGAGAGAAGAAGAAGAAGCAGCAGCTGAGGAAGAAGAAGGAAATCGAAGCAGGTGGGTGATGGAGGTTCGTTACGGATCAAATTGCACGTTGATACGTAACATACGTTTACATGATGATCTCTCTCCTTTAACAAAGTGGGAATTTGCACCGATCTTGAGGTGAGTGACAGCGATGTGGAAGGTCGGGATCGGGTCAAAGCGAGGTAGGAGATGTGTCAGCGATCGCAGGGAGTTTAAAGGATGGCGGTGATGGTGGAGCAAAAGACAGTCTTGTGCTTCTGAGATCGGGATCCTCTGTTTCTGAAATTATTTATCTCCGTGTTCCACTCGTCGTTTCAGCTCTCCGCGGCTGCCTTCAGCTGTCGATCCGATTAGGCGTGGGAGATCACCTCCGGCATGGTAGGTACTAAAATCCGATCAGATATGAGTAAATTTTTATTCACCGAACTCTTATTCAAATCCAATTGATCGAATTTCAGTTGTAATGATTACAACAGCGATCTCTCTGAGTTCATCTTCTTCATGATATAATTTTGATCGGATCAGCCGTTGGAGGTTGTTGGCAATGGGTTAGGAGGACTAGTGAGACATAGGGATTGAGAAATTAAGAGACCGAGGATCCAATCTAATATTCTTCATGTTGATTTTAGTCCCCTCGGGACGGTGCGATGGTTAATACATGAGAGGTTATTACATGAGGTCTAGAGGTCGAAACTAAGCGTGTCCGAGCATATATCTCCCCTATATTTTGATCATTTGCACTAATGGCTTATAGTCAACGGAGACGTTGGGCGAGCAAATTATCTTTGGCCACATTTATGGTCATTAACATGGTGTTTACTTGGATGGATGGGAAGATCCATATGTGGTTTCCTCATCATGTAAAATCAGATAGAATTAATCAGCTTGAAAAAAAAAATATTAATATTTAAATAATTATTTAAGTTTAAGTTTGTATCTTTTTTATTAGTCTAGTTTAAATTTATCTCAATTTGTTGAGGCGATATGGAATTCTCAATTAAGATAATTTGATTGTTTAAATTAAGCTATTTTGATTGTTTAAAATTTTATATTTTAAAATTTATTAGATGATAATAAAAATTTATGTATTTATTTATTTATATTGATAAATATAATATATAAATTTTATTATAATTTTTATTCATAAATATTAATTATTTAATTTAATGGATTATTTAAATTTATTTATTTATTTAATTTTTTATTGAATGAATATAAATAAATATTTATTACGTCAAATATTTAATTTGTTCATAAATATTTAATTAAGCTTATCGAAAATCATAACAATGTTTTTTTATTAAAAAAATTAAATGATATGACGTGGTTGAATAATTTCCATTGGTTATTTATTTTTTAAAAAAATACTTAAAAAATGCGTTTTCAATTTTAATATATTTTTAAAGAAGTGTATATTGATTTTCTAAAATGTGCTTTGGCTCATTACAATTCTAAACTAAAATGTCCTTTAATTTATCCATTACAATACAAAATTAAAGTGTTGATTTTTTTTTATTAGGCCGAATGGAAACAAGGTAAAAAGCTAAAATTTAGTTATTTCATATAATAATTTTGCCTAAAATATATTAATAATTCTATAATTTTAGATTTATAACCTTTTTCAATTATTAATGACTTTATGAAGTGTTGGACGATCCTTGATCAAAATTATTTAGGCCCCGCGTATATTAGAGACTTATAAAATTGAATAAAAATTAAATCTTAGTCTTACTGGTAAATTACTCATGAGATAGCTACATTCGATTTTTTTTTTAATTTACTCTCTTCTAATAGCGTGGGACACTCATGGAGATTGTCAGAATGATAGATTTCATCTTTTATAGAATTGATCAAAATTATTTAACCCGAGGGGCTACAGTGCATGGAAGGGCGTCAAATTATTACTTAGATGTTAACGGTTCAATCCCCAGTTATGGTATATTTATAAGAATTTTGTTTTCGAGTGAGGTGTGCAACTATGAGATACTAGACTTTTGGGTCTTCTACCATTAGTATTTTTAAATTTATTCTATAGAAAATTTTTATAAAATTAAATTCATCGCTCTAAATTGAATATTACCTGTTTCAATATTTGTTTATCAAAATTATTTAATGATTCTAAAGGTCTTACATTTGTATAAAATAAATAAAGTTATAATTACAACGACCTTTAAATTTATTCATATTTTTTTAAAAAAAAACCAGTTCTTTAAAATCAATGATTTTGATAAAAAAAATATTGATGATTTTAAAAAATATATATATTTATTATATTTATTTTTAAAAAAAATATATTTTTAAAGTCTATTAATAACTTTTTTATATAACGATTTTTAAAAATCCATTAAGTTATTTATCACATCAAACCCTAGTTAATATTTTTGTTTTAAGGGGTGGCCCATTTTGTGTCGGCATCTGTGCCTTCAAATAGAATATATAATTGGAAGAAGCCTTACCTTACGTAAAGTTGCCTGTCCTCCTCCCAACTTATCCATTAAAGTAAACCCTGTTTGGTGTTTACCACCATGGACAGAAAAGGAAGGAGGGAGGAAAGATCTTTGCATGTCCAACAAAAATTCGCCCGGCAGCATGACCCAATAACACTGGCTCGACAAGCTCAACAACACTACTTGCCCATTCTCATTTCCTTTCGATTTCAAGCTGATTAATTTCTTGAGCATTTGATTTCTAAATTTATATCGACAACATCTCACGTATTAACTATCAGTCATTTTCGGACTCTGAGGGGGTGTTTGGTTGGTGGATTTAGGAATGAGGGAATAGAATGATAGTAAATAAGAGTGTTTGGATTATAGGTTTGGGAATGAGAATTTGGGAATGATTTCCAAATATATGGGAA
>JBBPFQ010000024.1:0-17473 GCA_037974815.1 Kaempferia elegans
CTTGAGGTAAGTAGAGTCATTGATCTTGGTTGTATACCTCTACTCTCCAATCTGACCGGTTGTGTCGCCTTGAGGCAAAGTTACACAGTGAGCAGGGAAGGGGGGAAAACGTCGGAGAAGAATGGGGAAAGATTGAGATCTAGCACGGGAGGTTGTTGTCGAGTTCAGGATGCTCGTAGGTAAGCTAGGTTGTGTCCTCCTTGTCTTCCCTTTTCTGTTCCAGTTAACTGTATTCACTCTTGTTCAACAGATTGAGAAATTGGTGCTGTAAGATCTCTTGATCTTGCTTATCACCCCCTGATACTCCTCTGTCTGAAGAGTATCGTTGTCACCGGACCAACAATCGGCTGCTGTCGGAGGTGAAGGAAATCAACCACAGTGTCGATCCCTGACTCACACTCAAGAAACCTTTCACAGCCAAGATTGGTAAGCCTTAACCCTTACATCAGATATAGGGTAATGGAATGCGTGAATTTTAATCTACGGTTTGTGTGTTAACTGGACAGTGCTGAACCTTAGCTCCTGCGACCAAATTCGGAAGTGATCGAGCTCCGACAGTTGATAAACAGGTAATTTTCTGAGTGTGATGTGTTGTTGGAGTATGTTCCATGTTTAGATTAATTTAGTTGTGGATTACATAGATGTTGATGTATCAAATAAAGATTCATCATGCTTTCAATATTCAACATGTGTATAAAGTAAATCATCTGAAAGAATAATCCAGATTCCAAAACCAAGCTCCTTTATTTATTTATTTAATTTACTTATCTTCAAAATATAAGATACTAATTAATACGTTTATGTTTAAATTGCTCTACATGGTAACTTTATTGAATGAAGACAGCAAACCGCAAAGTTCTTTGGACACTTATTTTAAATTTTTGTGTGCATGAGTGGGAGTTCATTAATTAACTCTTTAGTAAATATGGCATGAAACTTGGGCCTACTAAGACATACTTTACTTCCAACTCCTTTTTTTTTTTTTTTGAAATTGGGATTATATGAGAAGGTGAAAGGATTGTCATGAAGCTTGGGTTTGCTTGGTTGGTGGTTTATGTTTTGGATCAATTTCCCTAGGCTTGCTGGGTGAAATCTAACATTTTCCCATGAACCGCAACCATGAACGTTCATGAGAAGAACATCATAT
The DNA here is from genome assembly GCA_037974815.1 of Kaempferia elegans. NCBI lineage: Eukaryota > Viridiplantae > Streptophyta > Magnoliopsida > Zingiberales > Zingiberaceae > Kaempferia > Kaempferia elegans. The sequence goes on from JBBPFQ010000024.1 coordinate 1,148, forward strand.
TATATCTTATTTGTATGTAAACCTATTTCAATAGAGACAAAACACTACAAAGCACTTCTATGCGACAGGTAGGTTGGTTTACCAATACCACCTTGTAGTGACTTGGGTGGGTGTGGTTTGGTGTGGCCTGAACCCTAGTAAGGGCCTTGTGGAAACTACGTTCATGTAGCTTCCACTGTTGATAATGTTCTTGTAGAACTTGCTACCACATTTGAATAAGTATATAAGATTTCTAGTGCATTTGCATATATCATCTAAGATGGGTGTGAGGTAGATTTATCACACTACATAGAGTCCTATAGTTTGTTCTTTTCATCCCCAGTTTCTTGGTGCACATTAAAGGTTTTAACCTCTTCATTGTTACTTGAATTTGGGAAGTATACTACTTTGTTCTTTGATCTTGTTCAAGGTCCTGGGCTAGACTTGACCTGGTAGTTACTTGGCAAGATAGTTGTAATATTATATGCAAGAATTGGGATTCTCAAATCTTCTAGGGGCATGTCTGCTAGTCACCACTCGTTAGATGACATTTCCAGTCGAGCTAATAAATTTTCTTAATTGTGGTGACTACCCATAAGGTGCACTACTATGAGGGGTCTAATGGTTGAAAAGTGGGAGGTCTCATAAATTATTCAATCTCTTCAACCTTATGGTAGACCTCTTCTGATCTCTTCCATCGAAGACTTATTGCTGGATTTTAAGCTTAAGTCCATTGATTAAGTTGATCAATGTTTCTTCAGAGATTAGTTTTGGGTTTGCAATACTTGCTTTGGTTCTCAAATATGCATAGATATTCAATCATGACAATTGGTTTAGGTTGCTCCATTTTGTGTACGATTGATTTTCCATTTGCATTGGAGTGTAGTTAATATTTGTTTGATTTTTATTCAATGTGTGATGGATTCCTTATTCGCGACATATGGACTTATAAATTTGATTTTTGGAAATCACACTTGTTTATATGCATTTGAATCTTATCCTTCCATCAAAATTAGGGGCTTCAAATTTGACCGAGCAGGTAGTATTTGTCTTAGTCTAAGTTTAGATCTAGTATAAACTTCAAAAAATGATCTTAAAAATAATGTTTAGAATTGTGAAGGTCGTGTTTTGGTGAGTGGTATGATCTGCCGATTTAAGATCATTATCCTTTGCTATTTTGTTGATTTCATCAACTACATATGCCCTAAAGTGTTCTAGGTCTTTCACTCTAAATCTAAGGGATTTGAATTTGTGTTCCACTTGCTTACATGTAATATCTAGGTTTCTGATAGCCAAGTTTCTTATCATGATCCCCGTGGAGGATTTAGAAGTTTCACTAGTAATGAAGATTATAAATCTAAGCATGAGAAATAAACTAAGCAAAGTTACAGAAAACTAAGCAATAATAATAAACAATAATAATAAATCAAAGAGACAAGTAGAAAATTAAGCAAGTGAAACAATATTTTGTTTTTGGAATGAGATGGAACAAATGATATGTGAGAAAGTAGCAAATGCACGTAAATCAATCCATTTAATTGAACAAAAATATTTTGAAGGGAACGAGATTATCAAGTTGTTGCATGTGTCTTTATTGTGAATATAAGCACCATGTAGTCCTCGAAATATCTTACTTTGAATCTCCTTTGTGAGTAAAAACATGACCCTTGGATAAAATCCAACAGAGGAAAAGGATTTTGTTTTATTTACCTTTTTTAGTTACTCATTGATTGCTACAATAACAAATTGTTTCTAAGTGGCATATAGATTGGATCCCAATTTAGGATTCGATTGCTCTCCCACTTGTTTGCGTATGGTTGAGCAAAGAAATTTGAACAACAACAACAACCAACCCTTATCTTATTAGGTGGGGTAGACTCTATTGATCCTTTTACGTCATTGGACTCTATCCCCTACTATATCATCATCTATACGTAAATAAATTTTATTTTGTTTTATTGTCGCTAACCAAGTTTTTTTATCTTTGTCGTTTGATGTGCGTATTTGTCATAGTTTCATATCGCCTGACTGAAACATTTATTGGTCATCTAAGCACGTGTCCGTACCATCTTAAACGTGTCTTTCAGAGTTTTTTTCAATAGATGCAACACCGAGTCTCTAATGTTCTCCACATATCCACCCTAATATCCTCATCTTTGCAACTTTCATCTTTTGCTCATGTGCTCAAGTCATAACGTAACATTCAGTGCCATATAACATAACAAGTTTAACCGTCGTTTTGTAGAACTTTTAAATTTTAGAGGTACTTTACATAACAAAAAAACACTTGACACTCTCTTCCATTTCAATAGATGCAAAACAGTTTGAACAACAATGTGTTAATTTGTCATAGTTGAAGAGTAGGCAAAAGGCGAAATCAACGTTAGGCTGGTAGTAGCACTAGTAGAGAGGATCAATGTTGGTGGTATTGGTATAGTTGGACACAAATACACGCTTTAATCTAATAAGTTGAGAGGTAGAGGTGAGTGGTGGTGGATGCCCAACATGGAACATAACAAGCAATGGAGCCAACGAGGTGAGTTACAATAAATAGGGTTATAGGCGATAATAGATCGATGTTGTCTACTTTTGAAGGTGGAGCCAACGACGTTGTTGAACATCGTCAATTTTATCCATATATACAACTAACAAGATGATCTCCACTACATAATGTTTGTAGAACATAGAATAATTAGTCTTACATTTCTTCATTCTAAACTCCTCAATCGCTTAACAAAATTTGCTAAACTAGGCATGGTGGCTTTGTGTTGAACCATATAAGGATTTACGAAGATGATACACTTTTTCATACTCCGCTTGAGTAACAAAGCTTGCTCAATGTAGACTTCCTCCTGAAGATCATCATGGAGAAAGACATTTTTGATGTCTAACTGATGTAAAGGTCAATTATGAGTGACCGTAATGGAAATAAATAATTAGATGGAAATAAGTTTAGCAACAGGAGAAAAAGTACTAGAATAATCTGCTCTAAGTTTGGGCATAACCTTTAGCAACATGGAATGCTTTCGATCTAGCAGTAGACCCATCAAGATTGATTTTATTTGTAGACACTCATTTGCAACCCATTGCAATTTTCCCTATAGATAATTTAACTAGGGTTCTAAGTACCATTGACCTATAGATAATTTGACTAGGGTTCTAAGTACCATTGTCATCCATAACATTCATCTCTTTAATCATAGCATTACACCAACTAAGATGAGATAGAGTTTCATGAACCCTTTTAAGAAGGGATATAGAAACGAGAGATGTAATAAAGGAACAGGTAGATAACGATAAGTGATTATAAGACACAAAAAAAGACATTGGATAAGTACAATTGACCTTTACCTCGGGGAGAGCAATTGATAGATCATTACTTGAAACTGGATCTGTAGATGGAGAAGCTGGCGCACGACTTGGATTAGGAAGAATATGTTACCAAAAATAAACTTGCTGTATGGGAGGCTTAACAAGAACATATTCAGTAGGGTCTGAAATAGAGGTATAGAATAACAAGTCATCATCCTCCCTTGGCTAGGCCAATTGGTAAAGGAAAAAAAGGCATGGTTTAAAAAAAAGTGATATCAGTGGACACCAAATACTTGCTAAGATTAGGACAGTAACTTCTATATCCTTTTTGAACTGAAGAATATTCAAGAAAAACACACTTTAAAAGTTTTGAATAAGTTTTATGACTTCAGGGCGAATATCTTGAACAAAGCAAGCACAACTAAATGTTCTAGGTTCAATAGGAGGAAGCGATTTATTTGAAAAGAGAACATGATAAGGAGTCTCACTATGAACGAACGATGGCATATGATTAATTAGAAAGCAAGTTGTGGAAACTACATCTACCCAAAACCGTTTAGGAACTTGCATTTGAAATAATAAAGTTCTTGTAATTTCAAGATGTGTATTCTTTCTTTTAGCAATCCCATTTTGAAATGGTGCCAACACAAGAGGTCTTGTTGAGTCATATAAGTTTGAAAAGTTTCCAATAAGTATTCCATGTGTTATCACTTTACAATATTTGTACAGAAACATTAAATTGAGTTTTAATCTCAGCAAAAAGGACAAAATGAAAGAATAATTCGGAATCAATTTTCATCAAATATAATAATGTTATACGAGAATAGTCATTTACAAAAATAGCAAAATACTTGAACCCAGTTTGTGATATAATAGGATAAGGTCTCTAAACATCTAGATGAATTAATTCAAAAGGAGCACTAGCTTAGTTGTTGACCCTTGGAATTGAACTAAGACGATATTTAGCAAATTGACATGATTCACAATCTAATGAGGAGATTATAAAATTGGGAATAAAATTTCTTAAATACTGGGAGAGAATGATAACTCAACTAGCAATGTGCTTTGAATGCAGTGATTATTCTAGAGCAAGCTATGGACTTTAGTATCTATGCATAAAGGATGTATAAGTCCCCAAACTCATGCCCTTTATCAATAATCTTCTTCATCGTAAACTTTGAAAAAGATAATAATCTAGAAAGAATGGGACACAACAGTTAAAAGTACTGGTGAATTTGCTTACAGAAATTAAATTAAAAGACAATTAAGATAGAGTGTAATGATGGAATTGTAGGTGTTGGAGGAATTATGCTAGACCGAAGAACATAAAAGATCGAGCCACATCAGTAGAAGTAGAGGCATGTGATTGTCTGTGACACCATAATCAATGATCCATATGGAAGATGAGGAAACAAGACATGTATTTGGTTTACCTGACTCGATGATGGTAGTAATTGGTGTGGACGAAGATTTTAACGATTCTTGGCACCGAGAGAATTTGACATATTTATAGATGATGACAAACTTCTTCTCAGCCATATCGCGAAAGAGAAATAAGAAAAAAAACAGAACTAAATCTGAAATACTAAAGAAATTCTAAACCTGTTGCACAAAAAGGTGTCACACCTTAGCTGATGTTGACTCAACCAGGTATACAAAGATGTTGTATGGAGTAGGGCAACTAGAATAGGGACAACTGAAGAAATTTCCAATAACGAATACACTTTCACGCGCTGGCGCGTGGGATTGGACTAGAAAAGCCGTAACGATGTATTTGACTCATGTGTAGAGATTCTAACAATTGGAATCTCGGCGATGACTGATTGATGATCGAGGGTTCCTCCTAGGTCATCGACGGCTAATGGATGAGAAGAGGAGGCTAGGGGGGTTTGGAATGACGACTAGGGTTTGCTATGATACCAAGAAATTTTGGGAGAATTAAAATATATTCTTTTTTTATTCATCAATATCATACACTGTAGCAAAAAAGATGAAGCCGTCACCTTAGTGCCTCTCCAGGGTTGCCTCATACACATTGGATGGGGGTAAATAACAGGGGGCATTTGCCCTAACGTAACATTCCTTTGCTGGGAGAGGTCAGACACTCAGGTATTTTCGCACTCATTGGGAATTGACCCCAAGACCATCAATATCATACATATCTATAGAGAGTTTTACTTAATTAGATCCCTATGATCATGGTAAATCATATTCCTACAATTAAGGTAAATCATATCTTTATATTGTCTATTTTTTTATATAATCTTTTGTGATTTCTGGATCTGCCACTTGGAAATCTTTAAGAGTTTTCCTTGTTTTGATTGTCTTGTACATTCCTTCAACTTTTATCTATTTCTTGTGGTTCATAATAAATGTGAACAAAGCACAGCTCATTTGTTTGATATATTTTCCTATTCTTTTAACTATTCTGTTTTAATTTTGCAGCTGTGCTTGATGTAATCTTTAACTGGAAAGCAAGAAGAAGGATGTCTTATCTTGCTAAGCTGAGATATGTTTTGAAGGTTATTTCGGCAGCTGTATGGGTGATAATTTTACCAGTTACTTATGCTTACTCTTGGAGAAATCCTACTGGCTTAGCAAGGGCAATTAAAGGTTGGCTCGGGGATGGTCAGAATCAGCCTTCACTCTACATTTTGGCACTTGTCCTTTATCTATTGCCAAATATGCTTGCTATATTGTTATTCCTATTCCCATTTCTGAGACGGTTTCTTGAGCGTTCAAATTATCAAATAGTTACTCTTTTAATGTGGTGGTCTCAGGTAATTACTGTTGAAGTCATTATTTCTCCATTGTTATTTTAGTTATAGGAATACAAAAAGTTTCTTTTTTAATTATTACAGCCTCATCTATATGTGGGAAGAGGGATGCATGAAAGCTCATGGTCACTTTTCAAGTATGTACATCTGTTTTTTTTTTTTTTTTTGCCGTTATAAGCATTGGTTTTTTACTAGTATACATGCCACCTTATTTTGACATGCACCATTTTGCTATTCTTTAAAGATATACGGTGTTCTGGGTGCTTCTTATATCTTCAAAGTTGGCCTTCAGTTTCTATATTGAGGTAAACTTGTCCTTTGAAAGATCACCATATACTCATTTTTCTTCAAGTTGCACACAAACTTGATGGTTGAACTGATTTTTGTTGAATTTTTTCATGAGTCAAATATGCACATAATTCTGTGGTGTCAATCCATGTTATTTTCTTTAATATAGATCAATCCTCTTGTGAAACCGACAAAAGATATCATGAGTGAGCAAATAACAACTTACCAATGGCATGAATTTTTCCCGCGAGGTATATACTCAGAAAAGAAATGTTCTTTGCCCTCAAATTGCTTTTGATATGTCATGTTTTCTTTAAAATAGTATTTTCTGTCTGCAGCTAATAACAACATTGGCGTTGTGATTGTGCTTTGGGCTCCGTTAATTCTTGTATGCTTCTTTATCCTGATTCTGTTCAGCCTATATACCTATTTCTTTGCAGATTGATTTATTGATCTGATGCTTGTCACTTTAGGTTTATTTCATGGACACTCAGATCTGGTATTCTATATTTTCAACTTTGGTTGGAGGCATTTATGGAGCTTGCCTTCGTCTTGGAGAGGTTTACTATTCACACTTCCATAGTTTTTTTAATGGTTGCTTTTAGTTGCAAGTGCTTTTTGGTTTCAGTTATTATGCTTATGCATTTTGCAAGATTTATATATTATCAAAACCTGAACCTAGCAAACTGATCTTCAATTATTTTTTTATTCTGGGCCACATATATAGACTTACTTTAAAAATCTATTTATTGGTACTTCATGTACTCTTATTTGTTGTTTCCCAAATTCTTCACTTTAGTCCATCATGTAGCTTATTTAACATAAATAAAGATACATTCTGTTATCTAAAAGAGTTTTTTATTTTTTTGACTGGATATGATTGTTAAGAACAACGTTAAAAAAAAAAAAATTACATAGATGACACTATGCATTTTTAATTTTTGTTAGATTAGATTAAACGAATAATATGGTGCATGAAACAAAGATTTGAAAAAGAATGAGAGATACATTCTAATAGTATATGAATAAAATAAGAGGGGTAAACTGCTAGGGATGGACACATAATTTGTCCTTATATCTAAAACATATGCAATTTATGTGACAGGTTACATAGTTCTCTAGGGCCATTCCATTTTGGTAGTACTTTTTCTAACTTGAATAATTGATTTTTCTTACCTAAGCCATTGCCATTCTAGGTTGAGATTTCTGAATAAACTTCACACAGTAAAAAACATGTCTGCAATCGCCATCCAGAAAAATCTGCTAGTGTAACACTTGATAAGTAAGCCTTGATCATGTACTTGAGAAACTTCTGGAGGCTATAAAGGACTACAGTCGGATTTTTTGGGCACACGATTATGTATCACTTTGTATTTAGTTTGGTTTGATTGCTTGGTTTTTGTACACTAGAGTTAGTAAAGAGAAATCAAACTGAGACCAATTTTTTTTTTGTAAAATTTTCATATCAAAACCAAAGCTGAAAATCAAATTGAGTTTTTGGTTTTAAGTGCTCATCTGAGTTACGACGGATTTTAACTGGTTGCTAGATTTTCATCCAGTTGAGTATTTGCGCTTCATTTTTCTTTTCTGTAATTCATACTTACTATTTAACATACTAATATTCGAGCTAGACTTACTATTTTCATCCAGTTGATTTTGACTGTGCAGGCCACCTCCAGCCGGGCTAGACTTGGGCTCATGTCAGGCTCGAGCCGTCGGTTTAACGGTTCGCAAATAAAATTTTTATTATATGTATATATATATATATGTGTCAAATTGATATAGTGGATGTAGAAGTTCGAGCCTGTGACCTCTCCCTTAGTCGTTCCATTGCTTTCCAGCTACAACAAGTCATTTAATTTATAATAGTATAGTTAATATTTTATTTATTAGTGATTTTGTATATTATTATTTTAAATAATGTTTCTTAAATATATTATTTATTCGGCTCTCCCAATCTCCCTTAGGACCGGGCTCGCGCCAGGCTCCAGCCTCCATTTTTTAACCAAAATAAATAATTATTCTGATATTATCTCTTTTTTTTTTCCGCAGATATGGTGGACTTGCTATGGTTTTAATGATCTAATGGGCCGAACAACATGCTAGCCCACGACTTTGAATTTTTTTCACCACGGCTGTTTAACACTATGACAGTGTGATGAACCACTATGCCAAGAAGGAGATCGGGAGAGCCGAAACCATGGCGTTCTCTTGATCGTCAGTCCCAGCTGAACCCGTGCTGGCGTAGACTTAGGGCAGGTTTGTGCCCGGCTAAAGCCGAGCTTGATCCAGAACAGGGACGGCTCGAACCGAGGGCATGCCCGGCTAGAACACAGCTCACGCTGCTTACGGTCCCAGGCCTATAAAACTGCTGAACCGACGAGTTAAACCCCCGGTTCGCAAATATTAATTTATTATTTTTTATATATAAATATGTTAAAATTTATGTACTAACGATCCTCTTTTTGCATAATCCTTTTTTGCTATAATTTTTTATTACTATATAAATTTTATAGACTATTAGATATTTTAACAAAATAAACAATTTAAATCACCAAGTGAATGTGTCAACAAAATTTATTGGATAGAGAGAGGGGGGAAGGTTAAGGTTATATATATATAGAGAGAGAGAAAGAGAGAGAGAGAGAGAGGGAGAGAGAGAGAGAGATGTGGGAAGTCGGATACCGTCAACCTGACGTCAGTCGTGGAAGGATGGACGGGAAGGGAGGGGTAACGCGTGGGCGTGGCGGTTGACGTCAGGGCAGTGACAGAGATATACGGGAATGGGAAAAAAAGTTAATAAAAAATAAAAAATAATAATATAATTAATAATAAAAATTATGATCTAACAAAAAAAATAATTAAATTACAATTTAAAAATTATTATTATTATTTAATAATAATAATAATAATCATAAATATTAATTTCCTAAAAACAGATAATAAAAAAATAATTATAAATATTAATTTGTAAGATGAAAAAAATGAAATTAACAATAAAATTAATATTTAAAGAAAAAATAAATAATATTTTTTTATAATAATATTTACTATTTAAGAAAAAATAATAACATCAAAAATAAAAAAAATCATTATTATTAGTATTATTTTATTAAAAATGAATAAATAAAAAAAATATTAAGTTTTTAAAAAAAATAATAACATTAACAATATTTTAAAAAATATTAATATTATTTGGACAATAAATAAATAAACAAAATAGTACTAAAAAATATTAATTTTGAATAAAAAATAAAAAATATAAATAATTATTATCTTTTATTCAGAAGTTAGTGTATTTATTAAATTAATTGGCTTTGGGCTCAATTCTTGCTCGCGCTGGGCTCAAGTCTGGCTTGCACTGGGTTCGAGTTTGGCTGGATCTGGGATTGAGACTAGCTCGGGTTGAGCTCGAGTCGGGGCTCGCGCTCGGCTCGAGCCGGCTTTAGTCTCACTGAGCTCGTGTCTGGCTCGCTCTGGGTCAGTGGCCTAGTTATGTGTGGTCTCCGTCACGGGCCGGAAGAGTAATCGGGGTGGAAGGTATTCCTGCTTGTTACGGTCCCTGGCCCATATAATCGCCGAGCCCAAATATTTATTTTTTATTAAGTAAAATTAATATAAAGACGTAATGTTGATTGTATACCAATAACACTAATCGATGATTTTGTTTTGACAATTTATTACTTAAATATTACTTTAATTTGTAATATTAATTTTTAAAATAATTATATATATATATATATATAAATTAATTAATGTATAATTATTTAGTTTATATTAATTAATTATTTAAAGTGTAGGGTGTGTGAGAGAGAGGCTGAAGGGGGAGAGAGAGAGGGTGAAGGACACGAGCCCAACACGAGCTTGGCCCAGTCTTGTGAGTTGTGAATACTAATTTGTTAGAAATACATATGATAAAACTAGTATTATGTAGTAATAAAGTTTCGAACCGGGCACCACTGGTTAATAGCTGATTTTGCATACCAACTGCACTAAGAAGAATAACAACAGGTGTTGATAGTTAATATAATTATTATTATAATTTTTGTTATAATTTATCTTTAAAATAATTATATATATATAATTTAATTTATAATTATTTATTAAATATTAATTAATTATTTAATAATGAATTAATTTTTTACTATATTGGTTGGAGCCCGGCCCACGGGCTGACCACGGGCACACAAGCTGACCGCATCCGGCCCACAGGCTGACCGCGCCCGGCCCACTGGCCCACAGGCTGACCGCACCCATGCTATGATCAAGCCCGGCCTACGGGCTGACCGCGCCTAGCCCACGGGTGTCCGAGCCCGGCCCACTGGCCCCCGGGCGTGGGCCGATCCCCAAGTACCGATGCAGGTAGGATCGAACGAACCCTTACTTGGGATGATGTTATCTTGATAAACTTGTCATTGGTATGATCAAGTATCTCGAAAATAAACATGTTGACACAATAAATGTGCGGTGATATGCGTGTTAGTCAATCCAAGCGATGATTAGGTTGATAAACTTGTCATTGATATTTAGGAGCTTTAGGGTTTATAAAGGCAATGTGTTGCGAAAAAACATGAACGTGTTCTTCTTCCTCTTCCAGCACTCAACGACTGTGGCTTCGGTGATTTTCCTAAGGTTCTCTTTTGTTCCCTTTCTATAAGTTCTTTGCTCCTCTTCCCTCCTTATACCTTCTTTGTTTCTCCCATCCATTCTTCTTTCTGGGTCATGCATTCCGACGTGCCCACACTATGGTACATCTCCACCGCCTTAGATCTCAACGATGGAGACATATACCAGATTAGACTGACCTTTGAGATCCCTAAAGACCATCACATAATCATCTCCAATGCTTTTGATCGACCTCACCTTCCCCTATCTGAATTCATTGTCTTTTTCAAGGATAAATTTTTCGGAAGTCTTCTATTTCCACTTCCTAATTTTTTTCCAATATTTCCACCTTCCTCTTTAATAATTTACACCAAACTCTATTCGACTACTATAGGGTAGTCATTCTTTTTTTATTATACTGGATTCTTCTTATCCTCAAGTCTTTCACTATTGTTAATATCCGAAGAAAATGGAAGCTAGGCTTTTCTTTTTCCAAGCCCAACCAAAGTATAACTTTTTTTGATGAGATGTTTGTCCTTTAATAAGGGGTGAAAACCTCATTAACATATATAATAAACAATTATAAATAAAATTATATATATATAATAAACAATTATAAATAAAATTATATTTATATATAATAAACAATTATAAATAAAATTATATATATATAATAAACAATTATAATTAAAATAAAAAAGATAACAAAATAATAAGTAATTATATAATTAACTATAAAAATTAAGCGAATTTATTCTTAGTGCAGTTGGTATGTAATGACCTCCGAGACAGAGAGGTCTCAGGTTCAAACCTTCACAACCCAATACACTTGTATAACCTATATATTTAAAAAAAATTGCAAATTAATAATAGCGAGACTGGGCTCGGGCGTGCGCTGGGCTCGAGCCGTTGGCAGAGATTGGGCCGGCTGCGCGCAGGGCTAGAGCCAGGAGTGGGCTGGGCTCGCGCCGGTAGAGGGATTAGTCCTGCCGGGCGTGGGTCCAGCTGGCGCAGAGCGTAGGCCGGGCTCCAGCCTGGCTGCTTCCTCCCCCTCTCCCGACGCAACTTTCTGCTCTCTCCCTCTCTCGCGACAGCGCTGCCCTAAACCCCTCTCTCGCGACAGCGACTCCACCCGGCAGCTTCACCCTACGCCGGCGAAGCAAGCATCCACCTCCACCTAATCTCCTCTCGCGATAGCGCAAATCCCACCGCCCACCGCGACCGGAGGTATGCAGTGCTTTGGATATAATTCGGAATGCATATCAATATCTAGAATCTGACTGACATTGGCTCTTACTGTATGATCTATACTTTTTTGGTGTTAGGAAGTTGGAAATGCTGAAACTTTGAAGCTTCGCAGGATGCTGGAGTGTGAAGCTAGTCAGAAGCAGAAACTTGAAGAAGAAATAGCACTGCAGAAAAGTCAGTTATTGCAATTAAGTTTCCAGGCTGATGAGGTACATGACAAAATTATTTCTATGCAATCATCTTGAGCATGTCTGCAATTTCCTCAGCAATCATGCCAAATTTTTTTTTTAATGTATATATGTGTGTGTATATCCAGCTTGAATGAGTTTATCATCTGATTGAATTTGTTTCTGATTTAGACTAAGAGAAGCCTTGACAGAGGCGTGCCCTCAAAATTATCAACAGAATTTGACTCCCTTGTTTCTCAAGCTAGACATTCTCAGCTTAGAGATTCAGCATATGGACCTAAGGCTTCATTTGCTAAACTATTTGAGCAAGGTGCTAGTTCAGAATTCAGATCTTTCATTTAATCATCTGTCACGGTGATATTAATGGTTAATGAAAATTTATTGAGTTTGATTTTGGAATTTTTTAAATGGTTCTTCCTTTGTCAGTGGGTTTGCACAAGATACTGTCATTGCTTGAATCTGAAGATCTTGATGTTCGAGTTCACGCAGTGAAAGTTGTAGCAAATCTAGCAGCTGAAGGTGGCCTTTAACTTATCCATCTTTGTCGTCTACAGTCTGGTTCTTTTACTATGAGTGCATCATGGCATTTAATATTTAATTATTTGTTGTATAATGTTAATATGTTTTGGTTACCAGAAGCAAACCAAGAGAAAGATTGTAGAGGCTGGAGGGCTTACATCATTACTGATGCTTCTAAGAAGCTCAGAGGATGAAACTATACGTAGGGTAGCCGCTGGTGCAATTGCTAACCTCGCAATGAATGGCAAGAATATTATATAGTTCTCCTATTCTTTGTCATGCATTCTTGCGTCTATACCAACAAGAACCATAGCTTTTCACTCTTAAGCAGACTCCTTTTCTGACTTTCTAATTTCTGATATCTATGCATTTTATCACCACAGAAACCAACCAAGAGCTTATCATGGCTCAAGGCGGCATTGGCTTGTTATCTGTGACTGCTGCTGATGCTGAGGAGCCCCAGACACTTAGAATGGTTGCTGGAGCCATTGCTAATTTATGTGGGAATGGTAAGACTGAACCCTTTTTTAATATCTTTGTTCACGACGCTAATGCTACAGCCCACCCTACTTCAACATTGGCTTGTAGTTGGAAGTTGGATTTACTTTGCACGATAACAAAATAGATAGAGTACATATTTCTAATCCAAGTCACATTTGATTGTCCAAACTTGCTTGCTATCTTATTGTGCTTAAAAATATATCCAAATTGTCTATTAATAATCTTGTCAAACTTGAGCTGAGCTGGAACTTTTACCATGCTCAACTAGAGACAAGGTTGTCCAAGGAAATATAAAATCCGTAATACTGAAACATTGTCCAAAGAATGAAACTAATATTGTTTTCTCATTTTAACATAATATAGATGATTCAAACTAAATTTTGTAAGATATCATAAAGAATAAATATAACTAACATCATAATGTTTCCATGTAATATATATTATACAATCAAATGAAAAACTGAAGCAATCAATCATAAGGGGGCCTTGTTTAAGTTTGTAAATAAATTATTTAATGGATTTTTCATGAGCTTTGTCCATGAACAAATAATTAATCATGCTCGCTATTCTTTAAGATAGTTCATTTTAGATTTTATTAACATCAAATGAACATGAATTGGTTCTTATCAATCTTTTTAACAAGCATGTTATTCATTTACAATCCTGATTCAAATGCTATATTTATTCTCTTTTCATATCCTCATTAGTGGGAATCTAGTGTTAGGTTGTATCTATTGTTAATGTCAATTAGGATCTTAAATATATTTGTAGAATTGTACTTAAGAAACAGGACATTATAGTACCTTTCTCGAATATCCTATTTTCTGCCTCTAGAGTGTCAGCTGAATGCATTGTCAAAGGGTACTAGTAATCCTCTTGGAACTCTTTTATATTTCACTTGGAACATTCATCTGAACTGTCGCCTTCTTGTACTTCCAATATACATAGTAAATCCACTCAAGATATCAAGAATGATAATTACGGACCTGGTCATCATAATTATTGTTTGCTCATCTCCGTTTGTTCACTGAATAATGCAATGTTTACTCATCTCCGTGTGTACTCTCTTTATGAATTGATATTTTTGTTGAATTTGCCTGGAAATTAATAAATAATTACACTGTGGGTACCTTTGATTATCGCAAAATATTTATTTGGTTCTCAGCTATCATGATCAAATGCAACAAGGGTCTCATCTGATGAGCAGATACAATCAATTTTCTCTTCTAATTGTTCACTTTGGAGCTCAATCAAAAATTTCTTTTTGTTTTTTTTTTCTATCAACATCTTATGACACTTCTCTACAACTAGTCGCTGATCTTTTTAGCTAGCCATTGTTATATCTTGGATCAAGTGGATGTTGATAAATGAGATTCTTATTGTTTCCTTCAGATAAGCTACAAAAAAGGCTTAGTAGGGAAGGTGGCATCAAAGCTTTACTAGGTATGGTTAGATGTGGACACCCTGATGTTCTTGCACAAGTTGCTTGAGGCATTGCCAACTTCGCAAAGTGCGAGTCTAGAGCTTCTACTCAAGGTGAAAAACATGCTCCTTGATTTTTGCTCAAGAGTCAAGGACACCTTCCTTTATTTTGTTTTCTTTACTGCACTTGCACTTGCAGTCAGTAGATTTTACCAATGTGTTGTCTACTGATCTCGGTATTCACTTTATATCTTCCATCTTATACGAGCAAGTTATCACAAATGTTGTGTTTCATTGCTTCCACTCCGAAGTCCTCCAAATTTAGTCCGTTCACATAGTCGCTTTGCTTAACAATCGCGCACACTTCATGTTAAGTTCCTTCCTTCAGGTGATAAGGCAGGTGTATCTCTTTTGATAGAGGATGGAGCTCTCCCTTGGATTGTGAAAAATGCCAATCATGAAGCTTCGCCTATAAGACGCCACATTGAGCTCGCGTTATGCCATTTGTCTCAACATGGTAAGCTTCAACATATCCTAAACACCATCAGTAACGCAAAACCTTACCATCATTTTCCCTTAACTTTGTAATGCAGAAATCAACGCAAAGGACATGATCGGGGAGGGAGCATTGTGGGAGCTCGTCCGTATATCTCGTGACTGCTCACGAGAAGATATTCGGCTGCTCGCCCACAGGACTCTCGTTTCAAGCCCCATATTCCAATCCGAGCTGAGGCGATTGTGTATTGAATTTTAAGGCTCCGATCCATGAAAGTCCCTGCACAATGCGTGGCTGTGTGTTGATCAGGTGGTGCGATCGATTGTGAATTGTTTCGAGTTGCATCAGCAGCTGGGGAAGTTATATGCTACAAGGCATCAAGAATACTTAGTTCTCAGTGGAGACAGCAAAATTCATGGCTTTGGGAAACAAAACAGAATACAAGTTCATCGACATTGTTTGTAAATAGTGTTTTAAAAAACAACCGCGAGTTGTTATTAGTCAGTTATCACTGAAGATTAATTTCACTTGAGCGAGCATCAATCACTTGTATCTTAAATATGCAGCTGTGGCAATTGGCAAATAGAGAATGCGATTAACCGTTGTTCTTAAGATATTTGTCATCATTTAAGTCCATTATCATTTCCTTGACAACTGTGTGATATCTCATTTAATTTCTAATCAATTGGCTCATTTCGGTTCCTCCGACCACTTGTGGATCGACTTGTGTTTTTGTGAATAGGGAAAGCTAATTCATGTGTTTTTGGAAGCATAAAATTCTGTTAGCCGCTTTGCTCATCAGAGGAATTGAGGCTAATTACTGATTAATTGTTTTTATAAATAGGTAATTATGGTAGTAACTGTTGGTTTGATTAATTTTAATCGTGAAAATTATCATTTTAAATATGTAATTAAGTTTATATTTATAGTTGTGTATTTTTCAGCACGTTACGTATATTTGCACGTTAAGAGTCTTACTCATTCCGGCACT
>JBBPFQ010000024.1:45002-55642 GCA_037974815.1 Kaempferia elegans
ATGGGGTGTGAGTTTGTTGAGGTGAAGGTGCATGAGTTTTGACTGGGTTCATAGATAGGAGAGTTGTATTCTTTCTTAGTTTCTTTACTTGTTCAAGAAGAGTGGAAGAAGAGGGCAAACACTAAAGATGGATTACATGAGAACGGCAACGAGATGAAAGTATCAGAGGTGAGCTTCTAAAATCATTTATTTTTATCTAATTATTTATTAGTTTAATTTTGATTTACAATTTAAAGCAAAAAATCATATGTTTTTTTTTAAATTTTTTTTCAGTTTGGAAACTTTTTAAATTCTTGTTTCATCGAGATGAAATTGGCTTTTCAGAATGTTATCGTTCTTAAAAATTCTTACCCTATATTTCCATTCGATTTTAGCCATTTTAAATCCCTATTTGTTTTCAAATTGATTTTAAAAACAAAGGAATTCAAAACTCCTTTTAGTCTCAAGTTCGACTGTTCGGTAGATAAATTGACAAAAAAAAAAAAGCATTTACGTAATCATTAAAACGATCCATTCTCTCCTTCGTATCGCTTGCCAATTAAAGACCAAAAAATACCCTAAGGTAATTCAAATTAGAATTTAGTCAATTTAATGATCCAAAAATAAACCAGAACTAGCCCATTTAACGAGCTATCAAATCGCTGAAATAATATAGCAGCCCAGCCCAACACAAGGCCCATTAACCAATCAATTTAACAGCCCATCAACTTCTACCCAGACGGCCCGTTAGCGGCACATTAAGCAATTCACGACCCGTTAACATACTGCCCAGACGGCCCATTAGCGGCCCAATAACATACTGCACAGACGGCCCATTATCATACTGAAAAGACGGCCCATTAGCAGCCCAATAAAGCAATGTGCGGTCCATTAACATACTGAACAGACGGCCCATTTGCGGCCCAATAAGAAATGCGAGAGCTCTTAAATATTGAACACGGCCCATTAGCAGCCCAATAAAGCAATGCACGGCCCATTGCCATGTTGAACAGACGGCCCATTAACATACTGAAAAGACGGCCCAATAAGCATTGCGCGGCCCATTGACATACTGAACAGATGGCCCATTAGCTGCCCAATAAGAAATGCGCGGCCCATTGACATACTGAGACACGGGCCATTAGCGGCCCATTAAAGCAATGCGCGGCCCATTAACATATTGCACAGACGGCCCATTAGCGGCCCAATAACATACTACACAGACGGCCCCTTAGCGGCCCAATAAAGCAATGCGCGGCCCATTACCATACTGAACAGACGGCCCATTAGTGGCCTAATAAAGCAATGCGCGGCCCATTACCATGATGAACAGACGGGCCATTAGCGGCCCAATAAGCAATGCGCGGCTCAATTTTATACTGAACAGACGGCCCATTAGCGGCCCAATAAGCAATGCGTGGCCTATTAAATATTGAACAGACGGGCCATTAGCAGCCCAATAAAGCAATGCGCGACCCATTAACATACTGAACAGACGGCCCATTAGTGGCCCAATAAGCAATGCGTGGCCATTAAGATACCGAACAGACGGCCCATTAGCGGCCCAATAAGCAATGCGGCCCATCTACATACTGGCCATACGGCCCATTAACAACATGTATTGACGGACAATTAACATACTGTATTGACGGCCCATTTGCAGCCTATAACTCGAGGCGCATTAACATAATGCATGGACGGGCCATTAGCGGCCCAATAAGTAATTCGTGGCCCATTAACATACTGACCAGACGGCCCATTATCGACCCAATAAGCAATTCGCGGCCCATTAACATACTGCCCAGACGACCCATTGAAGGCTTAATACGTAATTCGTGGTCCACTAACCAACTTACCCAGACGGCCCATTAAGGAACAGCGAAAATATATAGAAAGGAAGACAAGAATATTGAGAACACTGCAGACAAAGGTCGCAGGGAAAACTTAGAAGAAGACTCGACTCTTAGACTGGACTGTAAACTTTACGATGCCTGCAGCAGTGGACTGATCGAGCAGCAACCGATTGAAAGGAAGGAAGAAGAGAGTAATCCATGCAAGATGGTGAAGGATTTGAGAAATAATGGTTCAGAAGATGAGGCGTTGCAGCAACCACAGGTGAAGAAAACAAGAGTATGTGTGCGAACGAGATGCAACGGACCAATGGTGTGTATTTGTTAACCTGGTAGATTAATATGATCGAGGTAGAAGTAGAAGTAGATGCATGTATAGTTTGAAACTAAATTCAGTAAGCAAATAAGATGTTTACTCATTCTTGCAGATGAATGACGGGTGTCAATAGAGGAAGTATGGTCAGAAAATTGCAAAAGGAAATCCATGCCCACGAGGTTACTATCGTTGCACTGTGGCACCGGGATGCCCAGTGAGGAAGAAGGTACACTAATTCGTTCCTTAATTTTGATCTCCCTCAATGTATCATCATGAGAGAGCAAAGTGTGTTTCTCTAAATTTTAGAACATAAATATCTCATCCAAATTATTAGCATTTCTTAAATCCTCTACGTAATTCATTCCAGGTGCAAAGATGTGCAGAAGACACGACGATTTTAATCACGACCTACGAAGGAAACCACAATCACCCTCTCCCAGTCTCGGCCACTGCCATGGCCTCCACCACCTCAGCAGCAGCATGCATGCTGCTCTCAGGATCATCTTCCACTGCCCAACTTGAAACCACGTTAACAGATCACGCCAATAAATTGACTACCAACCTCATGACTTCAAGTGCTTATCCCCATGGTTTGAACTTCGGTGTCTCAGATATGTCAGGACAAGGACCACCGTGCCTCCCAAACTATACATTCTCATCCATTACCACCAACCCAACTGTCACACTAGACCTAACTGCAACGCATTCTAGAGTAAACCAGTTCAGTTTGGTCTCTTCAAACTTTGGTACAAGGCAAAGATACTCACCCCCATCAATCTTTAGGTTTTCTTCTCCAAAATCTAATACCATACCGACGCCAGCTTGGAGCAGTGGGTACTATAGTTATGGCTCTCAACCATCTAAGGAAGGTTCCTTTTTGTCATCAAACCATAGGAGACTATCTCAAAAATCTTTCTACCAGCACTACTTGCAGAAGAACACCAACCCAAAGGATCCTGGCGACCAGCATAAGTTGACTGATGCAATTGCGAAGACCACAACAAAAGATCCCAGATTCCAGTTTGCGCTGACAGCTACTGTTCCATTATACGTTGTAGCTAATGAAGCTGAATGTTTGGGTTTCCAAAGTAGGGGAGGGGATCAGGATCATGATCCACAACAGTTCGACTCTGTTCCATACTTTACAACTATGGGGAGAGGCAATAGTTATTCCTGGAGCTACTTAGATATAAGTCCACGGTTTCAAGCACAAGAATGAAAGAAAAGAACCTGTTGTTCCTCCAGCCTTCATTAGCATTAGCAAGCACCAATAGTGCTTCTGCCTCACAAGTGGACCATTGCATAGGAACCATTAAATGATGAGTCTCTTTAACAATTAGATAAAGCACTATTTGTGGGATTTATAGATATTGGTACTAAGCAATTATGCAGATTAATTACTAGAAGAGCAATTCAGGAGTGAAGAGAACTAATTCAATAGTTGAGTGTCCTGTTGAGATAGATATAAGTCTTATAACCCAAATCGCTTGAGGGGTTCCTACAAATAATCTAGTCTTTCAATAGATTAAATACTCTGTTAAATGCTGCTGATTAATTGATATTTGCTTTACCTGCAATTCTTTTGAGCTTCACAATTATGTTATTCTGTGCCAGAAAATAAAGAACTATCAGACTTTTCCATGGTTGATTTTTTAAACTAGTGTTTCCTTTTCAAGGAGTCTTCAGTTACTTTGCTTTATTTTATAGGATGTTGCTCGGACTGGAGCAGCATGCTATATTCAAGTCTTTGCACAACAATAGCAAAAGTATAGTTATAATTTACCTAGAGATGATTATGCTTTATTTTTAAATTTTCATCATTGAGCTATGAAAAATAAAATTAGAGGAAAGACATTGAGATTACATATATGGCTAGAATCAGTAACTACTTTCATCCTACTATATTTAATAAAATGTTGCTCGAACTGGAGCACCAGTAACTTCGTGAGATGCTCAGGTGGATGGTTTGCAGAATAACAGCAAGTTTTTTGCAAAAACAATAGAAGTAGATTGATAATAACCTAAGAAAGGTGACATGTTGATGTTTTTGTTTTTAAAATATGATCATCCCTCAACTATCAAAATTACAACTATTGGGGGAAGACCGTGAATTGCATACTGGTGGCTGGATACTAGAGTTGTTATATTTATAAAATCACCCTCACCTTTATTTTTTCCCTGTTACCTCTGTTTTTTTTTTTAATTCTTTTTTAATGTAAATAGAGTTACTATGATTTCAAAATAAAATGAAGGAGATAGTGCATGGGACAATATGATACTGCCTCCAAAAGCAACCAAATTCAAAACAGAACATAGGGGCTCAAGCATGGCTTTCAAGCAAGTGTTAGATATGCTTATGGGTCTATAAGATTCATAACATTGACGATTAAAATGATAGGATAAAGATGCAAAAGATCTGAAAGTTAAAAAATAAAAATACATTCACCTCGAGATGGCTTTCACGAACCTATTAAACGATGTGAATAAGCTCAGGGCATTATCTAAGAATGAAGGCTCTGCTGACTTCTCATCCAGATTTCCAAATATAATCTGCATAAAGAATATCAATTAAACAAACAAAAATAAATAAATAAATAAAAATAAATTGGTGGGAACAATATTAGATAATATAAGCATCGTTTGCTAAGCAATAAAGTAGTTATCAGCTAAATATTCACCCAAAATGCTGCAAAATTTAGCATTAATAGATATTTGCTGAATAAATATGTACTATTAAAAGTTAATTAGATGACAAAATGTGATTGATAAATTATCTCTAAGCTAGATGCAAATAAAAGTGAGTATATTTGAGTCATTTTCTTTTATAAGGAACATAAAATTAAACATTAAGCTACAGCATGTTGTATAATCACAAAAAAAAAAAAAAAACATTCTCACGATTGACCCAAAAAAAGGAGTATATTCCCTCAGTCTTATTAGGTAAAAAAAAAAATATCACAGTCAAGTTCTCTTTCGCTAGAAAAGAATTAGCTTCACTAAGATGATAACTTCGGTGAGATTGTTTTCATACAAATTGGCTTCTCAGTGGCGCGTTGTGCAACAGCAAAGAGCAAGCCAGGTAGTATTGGGTAAAAGGCAGAGATTGATTACGGTGGGGCCATATGGTGGGAAATTTAGGGTATTTGCACGCCCCAAGTACTTAGTTCCCTCTTATCTCTATATATGCATATTCATTAGTGTACCTTTTACAATTTACATCTTAGTAGACCCCCAACTTACACAGAGGTCCCTAACATATTTACAAATAGGTTCCGACGGTATGATAATAGAACAACAATAAAAGATGGGGAACAAGATAGATATATGATGCAAGGAAATGACCTCAATATCTGTTGCATCAGGACGCCTGGGTTGTTCTTTGGCCAGCAAGTATCTGCCTGGTCTATTTACATCGTCGTAGAACACTTTCCACATCCTAGAATGAAATCCAAATGAAACAAGAGATTTTCTGAGGATAAGAGTTTCTTCTATATATCCAAATGAAAACGTCGGACAAAATGATCATTCAAGTTTTAACTTACCCAGGATAACACCTAAAGACTGCTCCAGCAGGCAATGGCCTCATCGAGTAAACAGGAGTGAAGGTGCTGCACACACAGCTTGGCAATTAAAACTAAAAGAATATAATATTAGAAACGTAATATCTTAGGCATCATCATTAAGAGCATTATGTAGTGGTTAGAACTTGGTAATTAATGAGAACTTGATGATTTCTTGCCTTAAGAAATATCTACGTAGATTCCGAACATTGATTCCAACTCCAACATCTTCGCTAACGAGCCGGGGGTTCCACATGATAAGGGGTCTTGGCTAACAACATAATAAGGATCAATGCTGTGTAAGGAAAATGATCCAACTTAGAGTGTAAAACTTCTGTAGGAAAAGAAGCACTGCAAATAATTGAACTTATTGTTTTGTTCACAAAAACAAAATAAGTAATTCTTTGGTTTAAAAACATTTTAAAAACGGGGAACTTTTAGCTGCACAGGTCTCACAGAGCCTCATATAAGAGCTAGGGCCCAAGGTCTGCAATAAAAGCTATAATATGTATCAGAAATGGCCTATAGCAATTCAAATAGGCTACTTCCACGTTTTTTTCATTGAGAAATGTGTCTGGATAGAGATTGAAGCATAAAGTTAGTCATTTGGGAAGTAAAACCAGGTCACAACGAATAAAGCATGAGAGAAGAATCAGATGAATTATATTTAAAATATAGAAAATGGGTTGACAGTGAGTAATTGTTCTTTTGACAGAAAAATATCATACTGGGTCTGCAGATAGAAGAGATGCAATTCTTTCAACATTTTCCAACATCTGATAATCAGGAACAACCATGACAACCACTTCATCCTCATTGTCAACAGGCTTCCGGTCACCTAAGCTGCATAATGAGATGGCAAAGCTCAAGTTTAAGTATCTAAGATAAGAAAAAACACAACTTCATTCTTCAATGTTGGTCGCAAGTCACTGCAATTGTTATCCTGTTCTTTAGGAATTATGAAGCTCTACTTTTCAGTAACTACAAAGCTAGAGACTGCTGAGCAAGAATTGCTGAAATGTGATGACATGCTATGATCATAAAAGCATGCTAAAAAAAAAGTCCACATAGCATAAAGATGCAACCACGCCGTGATGTGCATTACTCAGTGAATTACTTAGTCCTTCTGCAGTGACAACCACTCCAACAACTACAACTGCAGGATCACACACACAAATAGAAAGTTGGCACTAACATACTATGGTCCCTTCAAAGTCCTAAAAGTTGGGGAACTAGCTTACAAATTAGCGCCATTATTCTTCTAATATCAGCACAATCTATCATGTTTCTTGCTTAAAGTCATTCTATGAGCAGCCACCAACAATCCAATCAGAGCCACCAGACTTGCCCACAGACAACCTTGAATTCCAACCTAAGGTCATCCTGGACTCATGAATCATCCTCACGAAGTTTTAATCAACTAGATCCAGGACAATCAACAACTAGATCCTGTAGCAGAGCCAGTACCATTTTACTTCACTCCTAGGAAACACAGCCTACAGATGACAACATTAATGAATACATGACAAAATTATCCCAACATTCAGCCTGACAGCAATTGTGCACCTTGTGTCTAAACAAGCTTATATTAGTTAATATTCAGTTGTTTCATTATATACATTTCCATTAAATCATTTCCAATCCAAAGTATTCAGATCAACTTGATAAATTGACATAGATATTGTCAAAGTCCTATTCATTGTTAGATAAATATATTGTTAAAAAAAGAAAGAAAAAATGAAACATGATTGTGTAATAATCAACAAATTGCAGTTGATACATGGATTTCATAAATGGAAATGGAATACATGATATATATGAGAGATAATGGAAAATTATATCCGCCTTTGATAGAGAACTGCAAAACAGATGCCTTTTAAGTGTGAAATCCACGAGTATAGTTCATGTAACTTCATGATATTTCTATTAGAATGGCACATGTGTACGCTAATAATAGTTCCTGTTTTCAGTTGAAGATCTATGTTACTGCTTTCATGTGATTTTTCTCAAACAGAAACAAATGAAAGTAAAATAGAGAATTAATACCTGGAGAAACCAAATTTTGCATCCTTCCACTGATATTTCAGAAGAGCAGCTGCTCCAGCATCTGGAAAAATGGCTTTTACCCTCTACAGGAGATTATCCCAATTATGTAAATCTTCTATAAAAAAACAATCAACATAAAGCATGGCTCTGTGACAACATAGTTAACACTATCACCAGAAACACATAAGGGTGATTTGAAAATGTCTCATGCCTTGTAAAATTAACTAACAGCATTAGCAGCATGGCAAAAGGATAATGTTTTTTTTTTTGTTAATTTTGGAACTACAGTAAAATCAGTCCCCTACAAAACACTTTTTGAAAAGAATTTAGCTTATATGACATAAATTAAACATAAATAGTTCATAAATGCTTAAGCATTCTAAAATGTAGTTGATATGACAAAAATGATGTTAGCTGTTTTTTCAAAAACAATTTATTTAATAAAAAATCAAATTGCATCATACATCATGATATTGGTATTATGTTGTATCAACCATTTTTTTCAAAAACAAGGTATCTAATAAAAAATCAAGTTGCATCACACATCATGATATTGGTATTATGCTGTATCAATTTAATATTTTATCTCTATATTTTGTTTTCAATATTGTTAATTACAAAAGACCAGGCTGGAGAAATGAATCTTGAATATTGTCAGAGAAAGATGCATAATATTTCTTCCATTTCATGAATGTTTTACTAATCACATTGAGTACTTTATCTTTCCATAGGTGATAAGTCTACCATTAGATTGATGGTGCCTAAATGCCTAAAAGGAGTCAGACTTAACTTTGTGAGACATTTAGCATTAAAAGCTCAGGTGAGCATCAATTCATGAAAGTTAAAACTAAAGAAAATCAAATCAAATAGCATGAAAAATTCTAGTATTCTGTGGAGCAAGGGCAATCTCCGCTAAGTCACTGATCCTATTAATGTAAAAGGTATCCATATTAAGTAAACTTTACCAATAGCCTACAAATTTTCAATTCTGTGGTTATGCAAAGTGTAGAAAAATGGTTGAGTAAA
Organism: Kaempferia elegans; assembly: GCA_037974815.1. Classification (NCBI taxonomy): domain Eukaryota; kingdom Viridiplantae; phylum Streptophyta; class Magnoliopsida; order Zingiberales; family Zingiberaceae; genus Kaempferia; species Kaempferia elegans. The sequence goes on from JBBPFQ010000024.1 coordinate 53,780, forward strand.
TGATCTAACAAATTCTATAAACAGTGTTCCAAACCTGATTTCCTAATTGCTCCATAAATGACTCCAGAAAGATCTTCGAAAGCTCCCATAACTCAGCTTGAGCTCCTTCATCATCAAGAAATTGCATTTGAGGAATTAGAAGTTCCACCTGTAAGAGAAAACCCAAACTGATTGACTATATTTTTTCTAAAAAAAATCAAGTCAACCAAAATACTACAACTTTGTGAAGACCAAGTGACAGTAGCTAGTATTAAAAAATTACAATATTTCCATTTCTATATGTTATTGGAAGTCAATGGATTAAAAGTTTGAATTGTTTCAAGCAGTTCCACATGTTCCAAATTAAGAACCTAAGTTAATAAATTATATTTGAATTTTTTATGTTGTTTATTAAGTGGAAAAAAATCTACCGGAGCCAGTTAGGAATAATTCTGAAGGTCTATGACAATACTTAAAACATGAAAGTCTAAAAAACATTGAGAAGAAAAAACACTCACGGAATTTTGTGTCAACAGATTAAAAGGAAATGGATCAAAATAAAACTTCAAAAATTGGAAAGAACTTTGAAAGTTTCAAGCAGAAACTTTTTCCCAGTGATTTTATATTTGAGAAGCATAGAAACATAGCACACACATCTACCCTATGTGAAGAGAAACCAACATGCGGAATTTACAAAGCAAAGCTATTTGCAACTTGTCAACCTGAGTCAATTTCTGCAAATTGACCCAGGACAATACAGCTTAAGAATGCAAACTTTTTAACGAGTCAATACAGAAGCTGACTTCGTTGAAATAGTGCAAACCGCAGGCTGCCTAAAAGAAATATACATGGTGGAGAAAGTGACGAAGTCTTTTCCAGTATAATGTAAAGATATAAGGTTACTACACAGCAATTCAATAAACACCAAATTGAATTTACAATAACTACAATCCTACTCGAGTTTCACTAATAAACTTACAATAGCTCGCATTCCACCTGATGATACAAACAAAGCACTTGCTAGGCTTGACTGCCTGATCGCACTCTCCAAATCCGAAGGCAAGTCACTGGACCAACGCAAAACCTAGCAGTGAGTTTGTTTGTCCCAATCCAGAAAGATGGAACTAAATAATCGAATTTAACAATACATAGGAGATATTGTTCAGCCAAGATTCAAAGAAAAGCTTATTTATGTATTTATTATTTATTTAGTAAAACACAGAGAAAAAGGACGAAGATAAGTTTGCGAAATTGGGCTTCATACGAAAGAAGGAATGATTCTTCTCATATCTCATAAGAATCCCCAATCCTTAGTTTCATAATTTAATGGCAATCGAACCTGTCTTCATCTAACTCCAACCCTTCCGCCACTGCAGAGACATCCGAAGTAGGGCTTTCCTGCGTAGGCGGAGGAGCATCGGATTCGGCGGCGGCGTCAAACTTATCGATCTTGGCGAGAGAAACTAGGGCTCTTGGACGGCGCGGGTGGACGACGGGAGAAATGTGGCGAGAGACAGGTTGGAGGTTGGTACGAGCGACGTGGCAACCGCATACATGGTGGTATGATACGGAAACGGCGGCGGGGACGGCAGCCGCGACCATCGTTCTCCCTCTTCCTTTATGCCTTGAGATAACCCCTCCCCTTCACCAGCGGCCACTAACCGATGGCCAGAGATAATTTGGCAAATATTAATAATTTAATTTCTCCTTCTATGCTTTTTTTTTTAAATAATAAAAATATATAGAAATCATGAAACATATATGAAAGTTGAAATAAAATCGACAAGTGAAATAAAATCACACAAGTTGAGAAATAAAATCGATTCTCAGCTTGCCATATAAAAAAAATCACACAAGTTGGCGATAAGTGATGAGCTTTTCCTT
>JBBPFQ010000025.1:0-12398 GCA_037974815.1 Kaempferia elegans
GATTTTTTATTTAAATTTAAAAAAAAATAAAAGCTTTGATACAGCACGCGCACAGTCGCGGACTGTGCGGCGCGCGCTGTATCAAAATCATATATATATATATATACTACCAAGAGAGTAGAGAGTGGAATGGAACCTTAAAAGCATCTACATTCACGTTAATACGTTAATGTTATAACACATTATTAATGTTACAACCAATGTGAACACATGTTAATGCAAATCAGATTCTCTATCTCACTTTTTCCCTGTCCCCATATCCCACTGCCGATCAAACGGCACAGATTAGATCAGATCTAGATGTGTATATTCATATCCTCGTGATATGTGTCGTATGATCTAGATCTGATCTGATCTGATATGTGTCGTCCAATCGACAGTGAAACATGAGGACAAGGAAAAAGTATGACAGAGAATTTGATCTCGTGTTAATGTCATCGCGGCATGTGAACCCATTGAACTCGTGAACGCGTAAATGATTTATTTTATATATAAATAATGTGAACCCTGTATTTAAAATGAATATGAGAGAATAAAATTGTTAATATAATGTATATTAGTATGGTATTATTCATAAAATGATGAGTGTTATAACAACCACGGACGGATGTGGTCGCCCTAATAACACGACAAAGTAAGCAAGCATATAATCAGTGCGTGGATTGTATCTTAATTTCTAGCCTCGTACAAAACTTGAGGCATTTCTCTCCTCTTATATATTAATTCTCTTCTCCTGTAATGGATCATCGGAGGACGACGTACTGAGTATATATAATTAAGGACCCCGAGTCACGGGAAAGCAGAAGCAGCTGGCCGACCTGCCGCCGGGGACCATGCCGCCTCCCTTGCTCGTGTCTATCGCCTCCAAGAGCTTCACGACCTCGCACATCTCCGGCCTCTTGTTCGGGTTCTCGTCCCAGCATCTCTTCATTATGCTCGCCAAAGAAGCAGGACAGCACCTGGGAATCTCCGGCCGCAGATTCTGCCGGCCAATTCAAGACCGGAGCTTTGAGCTCAATTAGCAAGTTTGGGATTAATATTCAACGTATAGAGCTGCCTACCTGTCGAACGACGGCGTAGGCCACTTCCGAGAAGCTCAGATGAGCGTACGGCATGGCGCAGCAGTAGATCTCCCAGAGGCATATGCCGAAGCTGTAGACGTCGCATCTTCTGTTGTAGGGCTTGCCGTCGAGGACCTCCGGCGCCATGTACCCCAGCGTCCCTGTTTCGCCGGTCATGTCCCTGGGATTCTGAGCCTCGACGCGCGCCACGCCGAAATCGGCGATTTTCAGAGTGCGATCCACGTCCAGCAGCATGTTCTCGGTCTTGACGTCGCGATGCACGATCTTCTTCGAGTGTAGATAGCTCAGCCTGCGAGGGTTCATCATTCAACGTCTGTGTCTGTTTAATTGGAACAGAGAAAACAGAGAGAGAACAGAGAGAGCGAGCGCGGTGGATTAATCAAGAGCTAGTAGTCACCCTCTCGCGAGGTCTAACGCGATCTGCACCACGATCTTCAGAGGCAGCTTCTTCCTCCTGTTCTTGATCAAGTACTGCTTCAGAGTGCCGCCGGCGAGGTACTCGACCACGACGCAGCAAGCCCGGCCGGGAAGACCAGTACTGCTGCAGCTGACGGTTCCGGCAGTAGCATCCCTCTGAGGGATCTTGAGGTTTGAAGTCCCCATCGAAGCTCCGATAAACTGCAAGCGATCCAAGTCGTTATACCCATAGAAATTTTTTTAATAATACCCGTAACTGAGGGATATTACCATAATTTCATCGTAGACTTCAACAAATTAATTAAAAATTTCTTAGTATTGAGGTTAGATTTAATAATATAGTAAGATCATGCAGTTCTTGCCTTTGTGACGTTTGGGTCGTCGAGTTTGTGCCAAACAGCGACTTCTTGCCTAAATGCTGCTCGAAGAGAAGAAGATTCAGCGTCAAAGGAACCCCCATCTTGTCCCCAATCAAGCAGCTTCACTATTATAGAACACAAATTCAATCCAATTAATTAAAAAAAGAATCATCACTCGCAAGCTTTAATTTGCTTGTTAATTATTTCTTGTGAAAATTAATTGCACCTGCAACATCTCGGCCGCCGTAGATGCCTCTGTAAACAGTGCCGTAGGTTCCATGGGCGATGACATACTTCATCTCCAAAGTCGAGGGATCGATCTCCCATTCTTCCTTGGGCTTCCCGGAAGGGCTCCTCTCCTTTAACCATATCTTTGAGAGGGTCTTCTCTAGCTGTATGTCTAAGCTTCTCAGGTCAATTTTATCAGCTCTTATGAACAAATCTTTGCTGCTCTTGGAGAAGTTCTCCATCTCGTTCAAATGCGGTCTCTCCTCTCCCTTTGCATCCATGGTGAGATCGAAAAGAATGAGATGTTCTGCAAAATACAATTAATTAAGCTGATAAACTCCTAAGGCAGCAGAAATAATCAGTAGAAACCACGCATGAACACTACTCATTGAAGCCGATTACCAAAAACAATAGTGGAAAGTACGTAGTGCCGATCTATAATTCTCGAGCACGCATGCTAATTCTAGATTGTGTTGAATGTGGAAAACCAACTCAAACACCAGCTCCAGGCAAAGCTAAGATTTTTTCGGAAACAAGGATTAGAGAAGAACTCAATGCTTCCTGATCTTTCTGAAACATAAAACTCGAGGAGATCAAAAGTAAAGGTGAAACATTACCCTGGAAGACAGAATGCCAACTTGGTTTCCCACAATCAATCAACATGCCATTACTGGCGATCTTAAGCTGGCCTCCGAGGACCAAATATGGAAGAGAGGGGAGAGTGGGTGCAATCGAAAGGAAAGGAGGAGAGAAAAGAGAGGGAGATCAATGGCGCAAGTCCACACCCTTAAAATACAGAAAAATGAATGAACAGTAATGAATAAGCTAAATAAAAGAATTTCAGAAGTTGGCATTACAACAATATATATATAATTCATAATTTTTTCAAATTCTACTCACATAAATGTAATAAAACAATCAATTGCACCATGATTGATTCATACATGGTGCATTGTTTCTCAACACACAAACACATGCATTAAATGATAAAGTTTAATTTGTTTCTACTCACATGAAACACCATTAGAAAGACCTTCAAATAGTTATTTTTCACCTTTGGAATAGAAAGAATTTAGTTATAGCCCACATGGTCATGCAACCTTTTTGCACTCGAGTCATGTTGAATTGATCATGTGCGACGCAAGCTCGATCTATTTGACACCGCTAGATTTAGATTTCATTTGTTAGGTTCCATCCAAGATGTTGCAAGTTCAATGGCTAAGGCCAAGCAATACAATAGCTATTCCAAATGGTACAAAATGATAGCTGTGTAGGGATGTACTGCCCTCTATTAGTAGGGATAACATGCATGCAAGCAAAGAGAATCAAAGTGGACCGAGCTTAGCATGTGAAGAGGGCAAGACATGAAACTGAAGAACCCAACTTAAGTTATGTTACATCTATACTTCGAAGTATTTATTGAAGGTGATGGGTCAAATATGTTCATTATAGGCTAATTGTGTTCAGAAAGGGTTGTTCATCACATGCCATGCTTTTCTGTCTCCATTTCTTCAGGGCTTCATGTGTATATATGCATCTTGATCCTCCCCTCTGTTGATGTCTTGAAGTTGAGAGTGTCCAAGGGAAGGAGTGAAGCTGCCAGCATGATCTAGTTAGTAGATCTAGCACCAAATTGAAGTAGATTTGGATTCTCTGAAATAAAAGAAAAGGAGTATGCGAATCCAAATCAGCTGTCTTGTTCCTTCCCTGGCTAGATCATGTTTTGGCAGCTTCATTTCTTCCTTGTTGGGCACAAAACAGGAGAGTTGGAAGAAGGCCAGAAGTGTGAGTATCTTTCCCTCTCTCAATCTCTTTGTTTCTGTTTGAGAAATCCATATGTATTGATCACACTCTTTAGTCTTCTCTCTTCTTTTCCCTTCATCTGACAAAATGGTGTCCATAAAACCAAGATCATGAGATTCAAGCATTTCTCATTTGATACTGTCTTGTAAAAGTTCAATCCAGAAGGAGAGGAAAAACTGTCTTTTTTCTTACTTCATTACTTTTTTTCCCATTTAGTTCTCTTATAATTGGTGGTAACACCTCATGTAATAGTCATCAGTCCATCCCATGGAGACTTAGTTCTCTCATAATTGACTTGAGTGTCGGAGATCCTACCTGCCAGAAACCAACCTGCCGAGACCCTACCTGCCAGAAGCTGACTTCTCAAGATCCTAATATCCGACTCACCGAGACCCTACCCACCAAAAGTCACTAAACAGGACCTTACCTGCCAGAAGCTAACTCCCCAGTATCCAACCCTGTAGAATTCAATTTGATATAGCCATCAAAAGTTAACCCATTTTAAGTCTGACTCAGCAGGAAACAATAGAATTCGACCTAGAAGAATGAAACTTGACCCAATCAACCCATCTCATTGATCTAGAACCAGATCAGGAGCCATCTTATTTTCTATTCAAATATTCAAACACTGAAACATTCAGATGAATTGACCTAATTTATTACCAACAAATATATGAGCTTTCATCTTTCTCAGCATGAAAGAAAAATAATTTGAGATTAGAACAGAAACACAAACAGCACTTGATGAAATCATCTGTAGCAACATGTTTCCAGCTGCACACGAATACAACTAGAAAAGCTAAAGCAAACATTCTATTGATCAAAGCTAGTAACTTAATGTAGAGAAGTCCTAAATCAGCTAACGACGCGAGCTAAGATTACAAACAGACATCCTAAAACCATTAGGCGAGGATTGTTACTCATTCCTTGGTCGACTTGTTGATGAGGGACTTGTGGATGTGGGGAATGACACCACCACCGGCGATGGTGCCCTTGATGAGGGTGTCAAGCTCCTCATCTCCGCGAATGGCCAGCTGAAGGTGGCGCGGAGTGATGCGCTTCACTTTGAGATCCTTGCTTGCGTTCCCAGCAAGCTCCAAGACTTCAGCAGTCAGGTACTCCAGAATTGCCGCCGAATACACTGCTGCTGTAGCCCCAACACGTCCATTGGCAGCGATTCTGGTTTTGAGCTGACGATGGATTCGGCCAACAGGAAACTACAAAAAAAGGTTCCCACAGAAAACAGCATAAGAGAAACATAATTGTACATAATTACATTTGGGAACACATCTACCATACATACTAGGTCAGCTTAGGAAAGCATTGTATCAATTTAAAGAGTGAAATTATCAAAAATGGTAATAAGCATGATCAATCTGATCTGATTTTGAATTAACAAATCGATTTTCTCAGCAAGATTAAACTCAACTAACAAGTTCTTCTATATCAAAGCTAGCAAGTGAAAAGATGACAACTTGCATGAGCATCAAACTGTGAACCACAAATTGCAACTTTCATATATGAAACCCTAGCCAAAATGGCACTTTGAACAGATCTCGTTGCCTAAGAAAGGAATAATGGATCGCACCTGCAATCCAGCTCTGGAAGACCTGGAAACCGGCTTCTTCTTGTCCTTGTCCTTGTTCGCTGCGGTCGTCTTTGCTGCCAAAAGCCCCTTTCCTCCTTTGCCAGCCATCTATACTCCCTCTTCTTCAAGGAAATCGAAAAAATTAAAGCTAGAAATGTTAGAACAGAGCCCCGTACGCTGAGACAAACAAGCGTATGCAACTTCCCAAACCCAGATACAGATCCAAAACGAAAATTTGAAACTTGCAAAGGAAGAGAGAAGGAAGAAAAGGAGTACCTGCCCGTCTTTCCTCTTCGGTTTCCCGATATCGCTCGATAGCTCGAGGCTCGGAAGCGAGAACCAAAGGATCAGAAGAGAGAATAAAGCGTAAGATCGGAGTTAATCTAAAGGTGAAAAGGCGGGAGATCTAAACTGAAATTAAAAAAAAAAGGCGGGAGTTTATATTTTCGGCAGCTCAAGGCGGGAAAGGAAATTTTTCATAGTTTAATATTTTCCTACAATAATAGTAATAATAATAATAATAATAATAATAATAATAATAATAATAATTTATTTTTATTATTATTACTACTCTTTTTAGCTGGAGAACGGAAGCGGACACGCAAAAGCAACCTCCCGGGCACGACCTCACCTTGCAACGTCATCCTGGGGCCGGCCGCCGGCCGCCGTCGCCCGTGCTCTCTCACCTCGCAACGTCGTCAAGGCGATCCCTCCGCCTCCCCTGACCGGAGCCAATGCTCCGTCGCCGTTGGTGACTGCCAACTGACGGCAGATCGGTCCGTCCCCTTCTCCTTGCCCTATGCTTCGCTCCTTTCTGTGATTTATCTTGGCATCCTCGCCTTTCTCGGAATCGGTTTGGTTTCTTTGTTTCTTCATTGATTTTGCTTCTATCTGAATCTGTTTTTCACTCATTTATCCTTGAAAAAAAAAAAAATCATGTTCCTTTCTGAAGTTTAAGATTGCCATAATGGTAGATCTGCCTCTTTTTTGAACTGTGTATACGATGTGCTTCTTCCTGATACCTTACGTACTAAATTGCTCAAATGCTTACTACTTACTGGTGCATTGAAATCTGAGAAACAAAAAAGGAGAAAAGTATGTGTTTCTTGAGAGCAGAATATCTGCATTCGAATTCCATAATATGCTATTTGCTGAATCCTATGAAATTTGGTTAACATTTTGCAAAAATGTTTCTTGATATCCCTATCCTATTAAACTGTACAATTTCCCCAAACTTAGCAGCTGAACAGCAGCTACAATTACAATATGCTTGTAAGCATGGGCAATTTGCCTCTTTGAACTGTTTAAAATAAGGAAGAATATGATGGCATTCTTTTTTATTTTTCACTCTCGATGTTTGGCAACTTTTTTCTTGCAGATTCATCAACATGTTTGATGATTTTACTATGAAATCGTTCTCACAGTTACTCAGATTCTTGTTGGCTGTTCTAAAACATGATTGCTGATCGTATAAGTATTCTACTATTCTGCAGTAAGTACATTTGGTATCATCAAACAAAGTGTGCTTATCGTCATGAACATTTTCCTTTCTCATTTATGGTACTCATAATTATCCCTCATAACTGTCAAATTTCTAGTATATCAATGACTAATGAAACACAATTTTGAGATGCCATGATTTAACAAGCTTTTTTCCCACTTTACTGAATCGGCTACATGTATCTCTTCCTATCCTATGATCCTATCTCAAGTTCAAGGTAGAGCAATAACAAACAAAATTAAAAATTTTGGCTTCAATGACTAACAAGCTTTCTTCCCCACTTCATTGAGTTTGTTACTTTGATTCCATTCCTCCATTAATCTCCATGTCAAGTCTTCATATACTCATGCTATTTATTCACTTTTGATTAGGGTTATATTAAGTAGAGTTTTTTATGGTCTACCTTAATTCCTTGCATCTTCAACTCTAATGAAATAAAATCTTGAACTTTAATAATCATAATCTTGCACCATCTAACACTTTTTATCTAACATATGACAATTGATAATCATAATCTTGCACCATCTAACACTTTTTATCTAACATATGCCAACTTTAATATGAATCGATAAGGATATGTTACAATGGTACTAGGAGGCTAGAGTTTATCAAAATTTAATTTTAGCTCATTAAAAATAAACTTAGCCCATTAAGTTGAATAAATAAATAATTGAATCCAAGGCATTATAAAAGAAGAAAGAAAGGTTGTGTCTTTTATCACACCATAAAATTGGAGAAGTTGAGAAAGATGGAATCTCTGAATGTCAGCACAAAGAATGTTCATGACATATAGCCCTTAGCATATGGCGCACCCTATCAAACAATATAATAGGGGGATGTAGGAGGACTTAAGGAGAGTATTATAAGATCTTTTTATTAACAAAATTACCAAAAAGGGTATAATACTATTAAGGTTATATATATATATATATATATATTACGATGTACACTCGCCTGTGCGTGACACGTGTGGGCGAGTGAGAGAGAGGGCGCCTTCAGGTGCATGGAAGGCGCCTTCAGAGTGGGCGAGAAGGCGCCTTTTCTCACATTCACCCACGTGCGTCGTGCACGGGCAAGTGTGCAAGATATATAATAATCGTGTGTGTATATATATTATCATATTTTAATAGTCACGTCGGTGTTGTTTTTATGTTGACAAAGAAGCTCGTTGTGTCCTACATGGATCGAAATTCTAAAATCCAAATAATTATAACCTAATCCTACAAATTGACTCAATACAGATGCGATTACACTCTAATTATTCGCACATGCAGCAATTATCGACTAACAAATTTATTTAAAAAAATATAGTTTTAAAAAAATTTCATCGAAGTAAAAAAAACAATTAATATTAAAAAAATCACCTAATAAACTATATGTGAGATAATATTTGCGAAGGCCTTATATAGGCAAAGGGTAAGTAATGTAATTATGTTCCACGTGGAGTCCACTGCCGCTTCTTCAGATGTATGACGTGGACGACATGATTTGATATGTTCACCCTGATTACCTTAAAAATCTACCCTATTTCTTGTGTTAACTACTTCCTACTTTCTGAGAACAGAGGAGTTTAGTTAGATGATAAAAGAGTAATGATATCACGTGAATGCGCATTTAATTTCTGTCCGTCTTCTTCAATTTCTCTTTAGTTTTTGCTGTTGCTTCCTTTTGATCTCGATTTAATCCTCTGGAGATTGCGTGTTATTAGGGTTTGTTCTTGGTGTTTGATCGCCTCTCCCGTCGATTCAACGGCCGCGCGGGGATTGAAATCGTCGCCGGGAGCTGCATCTCCAATCGCCTGGCGCTTTTCCCCCTTTTGCTTTCTTGATTGACTACCGAGATCGAGCGCGGAAAAGGGCTGCTCAGGCCATGGCGGAGTTCCGACACAGGGAGGCGGATTTGGAGTTCCGGTGCGGACTCGAAGAGCTCGTGCTCGGGCACTTCGACGGTTGCATGGGCACCGAGCTCTCCTCTTCCTGCGCGGCGGCGGGCGGCGGTGAGGAGGAGGAGGAGGGAAATACGATCGAGGCCGAGCAGCTAGCCGCCCGAAGGCGCCGCAGGTCCGATCTTGAAGGCGACGACCTCGCTGAGTCCTCGTCCGCAGCGCGCCGACACTCGAGGGTGTTCAGTCGGTGGGTCGCGCGCCAGGCTGAGGAAATGATTACCACCATGGAGCGGCGGAGCCGCGAGTCGGAGCTGATGGCGCTGGCAGGTCGCCACACTGTGTCCATGCTCGATCCTTCCTTTCTCAGGGAGTCCCGTAGGTCGCCGTCGGCTGTCACCGCGGTGGAGCGTCCGGTTGTTTCTCGTGCGTCGTCGATGCTGCAGATGTGGCGGGAGCTCGAGGACATGACGGCTTCTGCGAGGGCGGAGCGTAGGAGCACTGCGGCAGTGCCTGCACTTCGTGATCGGCTTCCTTTGGAAGGCCGGAATGAGCTGGATGGCAGCTCGGTTACAGCAAGCGAGAGTGAGTATACTGGATACGCACAGTGGGCTCACGGACATACAGACTCCTCTTCTAGACGGGGTGCAGTGGATGAGGATGATCGGGGATCAAGTCGAGAACAATCTCCTGACCTTGATGACGCAGTAAGGGAGAGGGTGCGACAGATAGTACGCGGTTGGATGACGGAGAGTGAGATTGCAGAATCAGCATCTAGGATTGCCCGCAGCAATGAGACGCCGAGGGCGCATGGGCTAGGGGAACTTGAAAGGGAGAGAGTGAGATTGGTGAGAGAGTGGGTGCAGATGACGAGTCAGCAACAGAGAGATACCCGTGCTAGTCGGAGGGAGGAAAGGCAGAGGGAAAGAAATGAGTCTGTAACTGATGGCCATCCTGAGCTTGCAAGAAGGGAATTGCTGGGGTTGCGGGGCAGACAAGCTCGACTTGAGTTGATCACGAGGATGGCATCGGAAAGGCAGAATGAGCTCCAGGCATTATCAGAGCATCATGCAGTCTCAGGGTTTGCTCACCGCAATCGCATTCAAGTAATTTGCTCATGTTATACATCTTCTTTACAAATTGCATAGCATCATTTGGGCAGGTAAGGAGCTGACTTTTAACAGGAACCATTCCTAAAGGGCAACCAATTAAACAAAAGAAACAAAAGGCAACCAAGTCAGATGACAGTAGAATATTCTGACTTTGTTTCTGCTATAAGAGAATTATTGAACTGCCAAAATTTTGCAAATCATAAAAGTAAATTGCATAGCATGTCAGTTGTTCGGTATATATTGAAAAGCTAAGATCTCTTATGCAAAAATTATTTTATGTTGTAGGATAATTTAACATTATCTTTGTTTTGTTTAGGCAACATCTTATGCAGTTCTTAATTTCATTTTGTTTGTCAAGCTGTTAGTTTGGGACCTTAGGGATGTTTTATTTCTTTTAAAGTTAATATGGTCTTTGCATGTAATAGAGGTTTGTTTAACGCAAAAGATAAAGTTCTTGTTTTCTGCTTCAATTTTGTGATTAATAAAGGACTACTTAAGTTAATGTTTCTTTTAATGCTGCAATGAGCACAAATTGTTCTTAAATTCAGAGGCAAATTGAGAGTGTAGTTATCAATCAAACTGATTGACTAATCAGGAAAACGAACTTGGAAGTTGGAATATTCATATATAAATATGAAGGCTTCTTACATGCATTGAAAGTACTATAGTTGAGGTATCTATTCACCTTATGCACGTTGACATTAATTCATAGCCTTAGTTTGGTTTTTTTCAACATAAATTATTGGTTATTGAGGTTGATTTTTGTGCTCATTAACCTAATTGGCCTTGGTTCTTCTAAATATCAATATCCTCTCAGGATTTCTTATTTTATTCGTAAATTCTCTGATATGAATTACTCTCTTCGAGCATATTTACAGTTTTTTATGCTATTTGGAAATTCATGGAGTCATTTATGTGGCTGTATAAAATCTAAACTTCTCTGATTTCACAGGTATTGTTGAGGGGACGATTTTTAAGAAATGGTGTAATGACAGATGACCAAGAGAGGTCACCATCAATTGCAGAAAGAGAATTAGGTCAGTTGAGGCAACATCATCATGTCTCTGGTCTAAGGTAATGCCATCTATTTGTTGAATCATACTTATCCACAATATAGTTATCAATTTCTGATGATTTTACTTTGTATCGTGTAGTTCTTATAGTTGTAGTTAATTTTAGCTATCTTCAAAACCTTGTCTTTTTTTTTTATTAGTGCTGTGCGAATGAAAATTATAAGCACTGGTTGTATTTTATTTTGCAACTTGAGTATGGTGTGTTACTGTATTCTTCTTGCATATTCAGTCACCTCCAATTAGAGTAAATATGAGCAGATCAAAGTTGTAGTCTAAATTTTTTGATCCACTTCCAATAACCAAATTACCGCATAGCCATGAACTCTGTATAACCTTTGTATCTCTCCCTTGTATTACTTGAGAACATTTGGTTCTGAAGCTTCTTCTCATTATATTCGTGATTCCCTATACAATCTGCTACATGCATTTAGCTCAATTAATTTTATACTCTACATTGTTGCATGAGGAGTTTTTGTAGGTTAATACTTTGTTGGGACACATGATGTGGGATGCCATTGTTCTTTCTCATATTATCATGTTGTTTTGATATTATGTCACATGTTAACAGAGAGGGTATTTATTCTCAATTAGAGAATTCTGTTCATGATGAAGCAGCAAGCCAGCCTGATTCTTCAGCTAATGAAAGCTTTTCTGTGACGGATCAATTTCTAGCCAGTACTGTAACATATTTATCTAGCATCAATACTGAGGAGGCAGCTCAATCTAGTGAGGATATTAACATTAACCAAACAGCAGAGAGAGAAGAGATGCTTGGGTTGGAGAGTAGCCATCATGTTGAAACTCATGATATGCAGGAAACTCCTGCCGATGTAGCTGAGCAACAAGAAGATACTGGTCCCAATAGAGTTGGCTGGGAATCAAATACTGTTGTTACTGTAGTTGATTGGCCTGAAGAAACCAGGGGAACCCGTGAGGATTTCAATGCAAACTGGCAGGAAAACATGGATCAGGATTGGCCATTGCAAACCACTGGGTATGATATCGGAGAAGATAGTCCTCTACATGAAGTTCATGAAGAATGGCATGAGGATGAACCTCCTGATACTGCCGAAAACTGGCAGGATGAACAGGAAGATCCTGCAACAAATCGAAGGTCTAGTCATATTAGAAGAGTCAACAGATTTATCCCTCCTGATGATGAACGTGTATACAGTATGGAGCTCAGGGAACTCCTTAGTAGGTATGACTGATTATTTTCACTTCTAGTATTTATCATTATTGGTTATTGTAATTTCATTATCCTTGTGCTGAATTATTTTGTTGCAGGAGGAGTGTTTCTAACCTTCTTCACAGTGAATTTCGTGAAAGTTTAGACCAATTAATACAATCCTA
>JBBPFQ010000025.1:83807-99175 GCA_037974815.1 Kaempferia elegans
CCAATATTGAGAAACATGTCCGCTTAGCCAAATTATTCCGCAGCTTACTTCTCAGGACATAGAAAATCCGCCATACCAAGTTGGATTATAGAGTAATGTGGGTTGCGAGATTCAGCCTTCGTCAATCGTTTGATCTAGAAGTTTCATTGGGGTATTTCACCTTCCTCAAGGAGATCATCATATGAAACAGGAACACGCATCCTATCTGCCAACTTTTTACCTTCTTGAACAGGTTCAGATGATTCAAGTTGTTGCTGACCATTTATTCCAGCTTCAGCATTACCTGATATTTCTGCTGCTACATACGGAATACTTGAATTCTCGACGGTACCCTCGTTGTTTGTTATCATCTTTCTTTTTGATACCTTCAGTTGTTTCTGAAAAAAAAAATGTTGTCCTCCAAAATTAGTTATCCACGACACAAAATGTAGGGTAAAGTGAACAGTAACCTTATAAGTGGACTGGAAAGACCATAAGAGCTACTTGAAGTGGTTATGTATAAACTTGAACATGTGCTTCAAATAAGTTTCACCCTACCAAATTAAATTGGTTAAGCATTTCTGCATTGTGTTCTATGTTATAGTTTATAAGCATGTACTAATGTATTCCCAATGACTATATCTACCAATTTCAAAGGTCATTTTACTAAACGAAAGCATAGCTAAAATGCGTGATCTTGTACCTCAAATTCCCTTCCCCTGGCCATAATTTCCTTGTAAGCTTTTGGTTCCCGAGTTTTTAAAATATTGAATAGAATACCACCACCTGTGCGGTAGCGCTGACCATCATTAGTCTTCTGGCCGCCACATTTCTGGATGGCATCAACCTGCATTTGGAACAAAGTAAAAATTAAAAAATCCCCTTGCCTACACAATATTGAAAAATTAAGAGAAGCAAAACAAATCATGCTTAGTTAACCAAGCCAAGCAATTAGTATCAGTGGCAGAGGTAGAAATAATGTTTAAAGGATGTAATCTAAATATTCATATGAATCCATTGTTCGTGTAGTTAGCAAATGTGGTGTGAGAATAGGTGTTTTTTATATTCATCCTTTAATTAATTTTCAGGGATTGTTAAATATTGACCTCAAACATTTACTTGGCTCTGCACCTGTTTGTATGTCACCCTGTTGCTTCAATGACGTGATAAGAGCTCTATGATTATAACAATCTGATTGTTTGCCAGGAGTAATCCCACACTACCAGGGTTAAGCAACTACAAAATCAATTGTCAGAAGAGATATTTTCATCACAAAGCACCTGTGTGTGAAAGGGACTGGTACACTATAAGATACCAGTGCACTACTGCATAAGGGACATCCACTTGTACTAGACACCAAGGATCTTATTGTCACCAAAATACTATTGTACTCAGATTTCCCTCTCACATTTTCCCTCAGTCCATCATCAGCTCTCTCTTGCATCTATACACTGTTGTGACAATTATAAGCAAATACATCAGAATGGCAACACAAATGTGCTTACCACAAACTCCCATATATACAAAAGACATCAAGATATCATGACAATCATATTTGCACTTGAGAGAAAGATTAGTAAAAAGTAAAAACCAAAATTTATTGATAAGCAGTGAAAGATGCATCTTAGGGCCTTCCTAGAAACTAAATGCATAGATTGCATTTGTAAGATCAAAATAAAATTTTCAAATTGGGGGACAATTCTGTAGATTAAAAAAAATGACTAAGAGAGTACATCTCCTATGACCAAGACACTGAAGAAGTGTTGGAATTAGTCCTATGTTCAAGCGATGAAGAGTAGCCTCCACTATAATCATGCAATGTTAAGGAGTTAGACCTCACTAGCTTCCATGGTTAATTGATTAATTTTAGCAAAGTGCTAGAATCTGCTGGTGATTGTACTTTTTATTGTTGTACTTTGTAGGAGACTCCGAATGGCATACTCACACAAAGATGGAGATTGTTTGTATTTGCAAAATTATTCTATAATACATATTAATTTAGACAGACTCAGCTTCATTTAATATTTAGCTGGACAGAAAAGAAACCTAGCACTTTCGAATTCAAAAGTGCAGAGAAGATATTTGCTATGATGCATCAAGTCAAACCAAAGACAAATAAGCAAAGAATATAATGAAACCACAACCTTGCAACTGTATTTTTGAGACTGAATTAGAACTTGAAGTTTAGACTACAAATGACATTCTTTGCAATATCATGTACCAGAAGAAAAAAAAGACAAAACATGCTTCAAAAAATGATTTTTTACAAATGCGTACCTCCTTGACAAGATCTTTGACAGCACAGACACCAAGACAACCAACTGCACTCCAGAGCAAGTAGGACTTATGTTCTTTTAAACGCCGACATGTAAGCATCACAAACCTGTAAAATATCAAAAGGAAAACAAAGATTTTAACACTGTCAACAAGTTTTAAACGAAAAGAAAATTGATTCGAGAATGAAGTGTAGCATTAATAATTCAAGTACTCCAATCAACTATAAACAGGAAAAAAAACTTGATTTGTACAGGTCGAAAAAACAAATTAAAAACCCCAGATTAACCCGTGAACAAAGAGATGTCTCTTAACCTATTGATGTCGGCGATGCCGGAATCGGCGCCACCATTATGGCCGTTGGCATTCCCTGCCGACCGATTCTTCTTCCTTTTACGGCTCTTCTTACGAGCCTTTTTCCTGCCTCCTTCCTCCGTCTGGTCGCCGCCTCCGACCGAGCAGGGTGAGCGACCGCCACCGGCTCCTAGGGCGTCGAGCATCTCAACATCGCCTACATCAGGATCATCTAGGGTTTCCTCTCCAGCGAGGTCGATCTCCTGGAATACGTCGTCCCACACACTCTCGTCGCCCTCCTCCATCGACACCGAGTGTCACTGCCGCTGCGTACGAGGGCGGCGGTAGTCGAAGTATTTATAGCAGGACGGGAACCGGTTCACAAGTCGCTTAGCGGTTCGATCAAATTGATCGAGCCGATTCACAGATCGCTACTCGATGTTTTCAGTTGCAAATTTACGATGATACTTGAAATAAAAATTTATATAATTCAGAATTAATTGTTAAATCCATCACTTATACTATTATTTCTAATAATTTCCCGTATATTACAAAAATAACTAATATATTAAATACCACCAAAACAATACATATTTTTTGAATATATATTAATTAAAAACAGGCAAATCTAGCAAATAATACTGATTATGTGATCCACAAACAAAGCAGCCAAACTAGGCACAAACCACTGCACAATGAATTAGCACAAATGAATTTCAACAGGAAAAAAAAATATCAAATAAAATATGGTACCATCACATTAGCAGCCCTTCACAATGTCCCGTGTGAGAGTACAGCCGGTGCAGGAAAAAAAAAATTTCTTACAAAGGAAGAACAATTACTGAGCAATAAATATATGACAATTTCGCAATAACATTATGTAACTTCTACAATTGCTCCAAGGGAGGACGACAAATAGCTGTCCAAGGTACAAAATGACTAAGACAAAATCCCCATAACGAAATATAAAACCTCACGAAGGAAAAGACCAAATGCAGAACATGCTCGATAGACCAAGAGACTATAAATTATATATACTTTGCTCGAATGCTGCAGCTTCAAAAGGATGGGTAAAGCAATAACAACTTCGATCCAATCTCCCGGTACACCATACTTGTAGGGCCCTGTGGATTTTGCACAAGAGCTTCATCTCTCCTGCATGATAGACGCATGTAGGATCATTTTAATGCAAGTTCCCTATGAAATTGGGGAGACAGCAATACATGATGCTCATGTCTATGGTACAAAAATGGCCCATGCGACTCTGCACGCTAAAAAATTCTGTGCAAACTGGTGATGACTGACACATGTATGCAACCCCAGACAAGACTTGACATGACCACTATGCATATGCAGACTCATAAAACACCATAACTTGTGATTAAACAGAGACCGCTCGACTAATGGCCATCTTAGCCCATTCAGCAGACTCTTTTAGGGATGGATCATCTGAGGATAGGCATTCTTCCAAGAACTCTCTGCTTGCAACAGACTGGTTCATCAATGTACTGGCATGGGTACCGAGGGTGTCAGCTAAATCACCAAGGACGCCTACTGCAGTCTTCATAACAGCATCATCCCTAATAAAAGAATATAATAGCCACCAAGTCAGCAAGAAGAAATATGAATCACTGAAAATCAACACACAACTACAAAAATATAACATGAACACATACATGTCCTTTTCATTGTACAGTTTGTCAAGGAATTGAAGGACGAGGGGCACGTAAGGCACCAGAAGTTGGGCCTTTGGACAGTTTTTAAAACCTTGCAATATACCAGAGTATGCTTCCAGGATTCCATTTCTAAGTTGATTGGCGTAATCCAGCATTTCGTCGTCAGTTGCAACAGCATGTGATGACAGCTCAGCTGCACTCTGTAGCATAGGCATGGAATAGATCAGATATTTCTCAAAGTTTTCCCCAATTGCTAATGCAATATCACCCAAGCACGAAAATATTGGGGGCTTAACAGATCTGTGCAACTGACTACTAGACAGATTCTTCAATAATTGTGTCATGATTCCATCACAGTACGGAAGTATCTTCTCCTCCAATGCCCTGCATAGATCTCCAACCACTCCAACAGTGATAGCACACACCTGATACTCCTGAAAGTTTTGAAGTCCCGTTTCCAAATACGGATAAAAGCCTTGCATGTACTTTATGAAATTCCCCCCGACAGCATATGCAACGGCACCAATTGCAAGCATAGCCTCTTCGTGTACTGTAGCATTTCGGCAAGCAAACACCCGGAGAAAAAGTTCCATTATCTGGTCAGCATACTGCATAAAAGCATACTTTGTTGTTTCAGATGCTCCCAACTTCTGGATTATAACCTGCAAGCATCCGCAAAGAAGGCCCTGCAGTTCATTCTGCTTCTCTCGCTCATCTGAAGACAGCTTCTGGGTCTCGAGAGTTTGGTGGAGCTCCAACATTATAACTGGGAGCAACTGAGTCACAACTGGGGAGGTCTCATCGGTTGACGTTCTCACAACTTCATTCAGGGTCTCATAAGCTGCTGTCCTCAAGCGAGATTCCCCAGCATCATCCCTGTGTGTGACATTAAGGAGGGACTGAATTACATCTTGGAAATAAGGGGACAGTGGTGATCCTGGACTATCTTCGAAACCTTGGGCAAGAAAGTAAAGTGCACCACAGGCTTTTTCAGCAACATTAGGAACATCCTTCATGCTCTGAAGGAGGACAGTAAGTATCTGCTGGCAGTTCTCATTAGTTATGACAGAAGTCTCTAAAGTGGATCCATGTAGAAATTCAAATATTCTTCCTAGTGTCCAAGCAGTAGTATCTTTCACATGGTTATTTGGATCTTTCATCAAGGCAGTGAGCATAAAGTTTAGAGCAACATTGACAACGGGAATGAGCTTGTCTGGTGATGGACCCTCCAGGATTGAACCAAACGCATAAGTTGCAGCTTCTCTCTGCCTCCACTCTGGTTTTGTTATGTTTTCCTGAATGAAAGGCATCACAAGAGGCACTATGTCATCCCCAACTGTGCGTGCAACCAAACCCAAACAAGTTCCTCCAGCCATTGCGAGGTTCCAAGCCCCTTCATCCTGGTCTTGATCCTCTTCTTGTTTAAGAAGTGTCTCTAGTAACATGGGGACCAAAGCAGGCAGAGCTTGCTTGATAAAATAATAGCAAGGCACATCAGAATCAGCAGTAAAATCACCCCCATACTCATCTAAAATGTCGATTTCCTCATCACAGATGGAGCTCCAGAACTCTATTGCTTGGAGACCAACAGGCTCCTCATCTTCTCTGACAGCCTTTGAGGTGATATTGAATATGTCCTGCATATATGATGCAAGTTTGTCATAGTAGGTAGACGAGATAGCTACTAAACACTCAAATGCAGCTTGCCGGATCTTCACATCTGGAGACAAAGTGGCTTCACAGACCACTCTCATAATATAGTCACGTTCCATGTCATTTGAGAAATTCGTTTGTGAAAATCCCAAAGCATTATACAATGCTCTTGTAGCAGCAAGCCTCACATCTGCACTCCCCTCTGAAGCATTCATTCCCTGAACTACAGCTGTAAGTATCTTGTTGACCTGGTCTTGATCAACTACTTGTGGAGAAACTTCCTCACATATATAGCCAAGCGTTTCCAAAGTAGCCTGCTTAACATGTGGCTGAAGCTGATGTATGTTCGAGAGTAGAGAAGTTATAAGTTCAGGCCATTGTTTCTGAGGTAGTTCAATACCAGCAATCTTAGCAATAACTTGGGATGCAGTAGACCTAGCATCAGGTACTGGAGAAGAAAGGGTCTGCAGCAAGCAAGACTTGACCTGGGATTTGACAGATACATCTAAAGACAACCATCTCTGAACAAGCTCAGCTTTCCTAAGCTGTTCCTTTGAATCCAAAGCATTTTTAAGTATCAATCCTGCCAATTTTCGGCTATCAATAGGCTTCTCATTGTTTGCTAACTCATTAGAGAGAGATAGAAGAAAAACAGGAAGATTTTGTTCCTGGAACTGTTTAAGACTTTCTTCTGCATGTTTCCGCACAGCAGCATCCACTGCTTGTGCATTCAGCAGAATCTGGGTGACCTCCATTGAACTCTGTAAATGGTAGTAAGAAGCAAACAGTTAGAGAGCAAACAACGACAGCATTTATAACAAAATAGAGAAAATAAAATCATGTAACCTTACAGATAAATGTGCATGCTACAGTGCACACAGTAGAGAAAGCTAAATCCATCTAAATAAGCTATCAAAGAACCAACAACCTCATTAAAAATTTGATTGCTATTTGATTCACGGATCAAAATATGATCAACAATGAATGAGGATTTATCCTGCAGCAGTAAGGCGAGTAGGTAGGGCAAAAAGCTTATGATTCTTGCTTGACTTTTTCTCAACACTGGGCTTACCATATAGCACACAATCTTTAAATATAGAAAAATAATAAAGTAGACAACTATAAAATGGAAAATCAAAGTATGATGAAAAATCCAGCACTGTTGAATGATATAATTCATCACATGTTAAACTTATAAAATAGAGAGCCAGATCGCTGAATATCATAGCCATTCAATTTGATATAACTCAAGACTGTTATCTTTACCCAGATTTGATCTTGATGAATGGGAAATTTAGAACTTAAGAAGTCAAATTCACTTCAGATAAGGATATATCATGATCCTTTCCATAAATCATTGGCATGCGCCACAGATCATCCAAAAGAGAGAGTTCATTTCCCAGATACAGGTCTCACGTAAGAGAATAATTCAAAATGACTACACCCAGAGCTATGTGAATCGTTCATATCCTACCTTAAGCAAGCACAAAATGAAATGGCAAGAATCATTTTGAATCAATTAATACAAATTGCATGAACAAAGAAAAATTATCAATTCAATTTCTGGCGCAGAAAACCAGCCATCATTTAAAACAAATGATGACAACGCGATACAGTAAATTATTACCCAATAAATCATCAAAAAACTAGTAAACGATATTCATCAGGTGAAGCACCCAAACGATCAAGTTTAGCTCAAACAGGCGACCCCTAACTACAGTCACATCCAACAACAAAAACTCCAATCTCAAATCTGCCATATTGTTTGCAACTGCACAGCATAAATCCGCTAAAAGCGTATAAAAATAGGAACAAACGCTAGCTCACAAAACAAAAAAAAAATGGATCTGAGAAATAAATTCGATGAAAAGTCAAACTTACTTCGTCACTTCCAGAGGCGGCGACGCAGAAGAATCCCTGACAAGGCCGAAGGAGAAAGGGAAAGAAGAGCCTTTGAGATCACGTACGTCCTTCGTCGGAAGGTATCAGCACCTCCCGATCGGAAATCGAATTGGCTGGCCGCGTCGCAGGGGCGAGTGGGGAAACCCTAGGAAAAGGGGAGGGAAAGCGAAGAAGAAAACGTGGGCATACGCACGCCCAATTGCGAAGCGGAAAGTTTTTATTGTTAGGGATTTTACTTATTTCCCCCATTTTATTTAACGATTTATAATTAGGCCCTAAAAGCCTGTTTTCCGAGTGTTATCATGGACCTTTTTCGTGGATTACTCGCACGGTTTCCTCTTTTTCCAAAAACAACCTCAGTCTGTTAACCTTTGTCAAATAATCAAACTCTCGACTAAAATTTAAATTAAGTAAAAAAAATACATTAATGATCAATTCAAACCTATTTACAAAAAAAAAATTATAAATATAATTTAGTTAAATACTACGAGCATCCATATCAATTTTCCTATCATATATTTAAAATTTAAGATAAATCATCCACTTTATTAAATTTAGACAATCACTTTTCATTATACACTGTATCAGTTACTCTAAAATTTACATTATTATTATTTTCTTATTATTTTCTTCTCTCTTCTAATTTTTTATTATTATATTTATGAAACAAGTGGAAAGAGAGAAATTAAAAAAAATGAGTGGAAGGAAAAATATTGAAAATAAATATTATTTTTACTTTTAGGATAAAAATTTTATTTCTTAAATTTAGAGAATCAATATTCATTAAATATAAATTTAATGAATGGATAGGGCAGCTGATGAAAAAAAAATTAAGCTATTTTATCTAAAATTTAGAGTAGAATCTTTAGATAGGATAGTTGATGTGGTTGCTCTAAAGTCATAAATGACTATAATAAATATTGCTCCCAGCGAGGACGACCCATAGAGGCGAAATTGGATCATTTGGAGAAGTTCATGAAGAATGACTCACATGACTGCGTCAAAGAATTCCTTTGTGCAAACTGGTGAAGACTAAGACGTGTGTAACCCCAAATCAGGCTTTACATGATAGAGATCGACGCTGAAAGCGACTGAATCACCTTTCCACCATGCTTGAACAGAGACCGCTCGACCAGTAGCCATCTTAGCCCATTCAGCAGACTCTTTTATGGATGGATCATCTGAGGATAAACATTCTTCCAGTAACTCAATGCTTGCAGCAGACTGGTTTATCAAGATACTGGCATGGCTACCGAGGGTGTCTGCTACCGCAGTCTTCATAACAACATTGATCCGCGTGATGAGAAGCTCGGTTAAAACTGATCAATAAAATAGCCAAGTCAGTTAAGCCAGGTCAACAATGGCCATCAAAGAAGTCACGTCACCTTTGCGGGAGGCAAGCAGTCCGCCGACCGAGTGTAGCACTCGGTCAGCCACCAGAAAGGTTCACCCGAAAAGTGAAGAAGCACTCCGACCAGACCAGCTAGACGATGCAGCCGGTCGGACAGACAAGATCAGTAGAGCAACCAGTCGGATCGTTTATCCGAACAAGATCGCTCTCCCCTATAGAAGTTATCGCAAACCAGCTGTCCAAACGACATAGCAGGACGGACTACAAGCAAGCTCTTTGGAAAAGGGGAGATTATCCTCTCATTAACTATTGTCGTCCAAACGGACTACCTTCTAAGACATCTTCGCAATGCATAGCTGATGGACAGGCCATTACCGATCAGACCAAAAAAGACAAGAATTCTCTTTGTCGCTTAATCCAACGAGATGTCAGAAGAATATTCCCTAAAGCGTACAGCTGTGATTCCTTGTACGGGAGAAGCTTCCAAAAAGGACACGTGCAACCTTTAAAACACAAAGCACGGAACCCAATTATGGAAAGCCCATTAATGAAAGGAATCACGACCACGTTTGCCCTAAAACGATGACCTCACTACATGTATAAATTTAACCTTTCAATGAGGCTCAAAGGTACGCAATTTTAAGAGCAACAACATTATTCTTCATCTTCTTATTCATCTTCTTCATCGAGGACTAACTTGAACGTCGGAGAACCAAACAAGAGGACGCCTCTCCTTGTTTGATTGCTAACGCTTTTATGCAAATTTTCTGTGAGTAGACAGCAACTCTTCACCGCATCAACAATCTCCAAATTCACATCAACAACTACTTTCTCGATGTCCGTCTACTCACTCGCAGTCAGGAACAAGCATCATCCCTAATAAAAGAAATATAATAGCCACCACTGAAGTGGGCAAGAAGAAACATGAATCACTCAAAGTCAACACGCAATTACAAAAACATAACATGCACACGTACATGTCTTTTTCATTGTATAGTGTATGTTGGAAATTAATAAAGGATGTGAGGTGCATAATAAGGCATCAGGAGTTGGGTCTTTGGACAGTTTCTGAAACCTTGCCATAGACCAGAGTACGCTTCCAGGATCCCGTTTCTAAGTTGAATGGCGTAATTCAACATTTCATCATCAGTTGCAATGGTGTGCGATGACAGTTCTGCACTCCGTAGCACAGGCATGGCATAGACAGTAAGGAACAGAAAAAGAGTAAGCAAAGACAACCTTTCGGACAAAATTAGCGAACAAATAAAATCATGTATCATTTTACATCAGAAATCTTCAAAGAATCTAGATGTTCAATATGCAAAGAAATATACAAAGATTGTTCACACAAGTAACCCTCACAGATAAATGTGCATGCTACTGTGTAGACAGTAGAGAAAGCTAGATCCATCTATATTAGCTAGCGAAGAACCAATTTAGATTTCATCATCTATAAAAATCTTAGAATTAAACTTTAGCAAGCATTACATCCTACCATGCATCTTAAATTTTCAAATGGAAACAGACTGAAGATTGCCTACGACAATAAGCCTACCATTCAATTCTTGAATAAGAACATCAACTGCAAAATCCTTATAATGGTAAAATTTGTGAAAGATACTCCTAAAGACAAGGGGGCATGCTACAGTGCAGATAGCAGAAGAGCTAGCTCCGCCTATAGCAACCGCAGAACCAACAGCCTTGTCAAGAATTTGGTTGCTAGTAGACTTATAGCTCAACAGGTGATCAATGATGGATTAAGATTTATCCTACTGCAATGGGTAAAGTAGATAGAACATAAAGGTTACAGGTCTTGTTTGAATTTTTCTCAACTCTGGAGATACCTAGATTCCCTCAAACAGGAAAATAATTGGCAGATTACACTTTTTTTAAACAAAAATAAAAGAAGGCAGGCAGCTATTAAAAGGAATATTGAAGTACAATGATGCAACTCAACAGTCTTGAGCAAGATAAATTCATCAAATGTAAACAATATTAAACTAGGAAGTCAGATCATTGAAAATCAAATCTCATTTGATATGAATAATTCAAGACTCTTATTTGACTCTTATTTGACTCTTATTTTTTTATCTACAATAGATCTTGAAAAGTAAAATTCAGATAAGTATAACTCATGATCCACTCATCAATTCATCAATAAGCGCCATAGATCATCTAAAAGAGAGAGTGCATTTCACGAATTCAGATCTGATCATTCGAGAGTATATTCAAAATTACACTCACAGTGATGCCAAACCTTCACATCCTATACTAAGCAAGCACAAAATGAAACGGTGAATAACATTTTTGATCCAGTTAATACAAATTACAAGTAAAGATTTTCAAGACCTAGTTGAATATGGCAACATATTCATCACAAAGCCATTCAGTAAATACTGCCTAAAAAATCATTGAAAAGTATAGTAAATGATAAACCAGTTTGGTGAAGTACCTAAAAGGTAAACCTTAGGTGCATGCGAGCTAAATCTAACTATAGTAGCATGAGCTACAAAATCTCCGACCTTAAATTTGCCAAATTGATCACAACAACACAACATAAATCCACTAAAACCAGAAAAAACCAAGGTACGGGCTCTAGATCTTGAACAAAAAACTGGATCTGATAAAGAAAAACACCGAAAAAGACGAACTTACTTCGTCACTTCTAGAGGCGCACGGCAATCCCCAAACTTTAGGATCGCTTACTCCTTTGAAGGTAGAGATCAGCGCCTGAAGATTTTCGAACCCGATTGGACATTGCTGGCGGCGGAGTGAGCTGGCCGCGTCGTAGTGGCGGGTGGGAAAAACCTAGGAAAAGGAAAAGCGAGGCAGAAACAGAGGTAGAAGCAGAAAACGTGTGCATGCCTAGGAAAATTTACTCTCTTCCCCCTTATTTTTTATATTTTACAAATTATAATGGGAAGAAAATCATAAAGCCACTTCAATTATACATTCAAATAAAAGGGTTGTTTTTATAAAAAAATCCTTCTTAAACTAACCAGACGAGTTAGTCAAGTTTCACAGCATTAGTTAGGTCAATGACAGCTGTTCAAAGATACGAAAAGTCAAAGGCGTATTGACTATAAATACACACGATGACAAAAATATCTATCCATTATAAATGATGAAAAAGATGGATTGGATGGACTGAAAATATATAAATAGAAAATATATTTGCATTAATGAGCATTATCTTAATCATTAATTATTATTTTTTTAATAATAATATGGCCATAATCTGCTTTTTACCTCAAATTAAGAAACTTTATCCATCCAACTGTATTGTGCTAATTTTTAATAAATTAAATATGAATTATCATAAGTAAGGTAGGAAGTAAGTAATCTTCCTCTAATTAAGATGAATTATTTAATCATTAATCCGCAACACTCTCCCTAAACAATTAGTGCTAATTAAATTATAGGATAAAATCTGTCCAATCAGTTGATATTTTCTGGTCCACATCTTTATCCAGTGCATTGACAGCTGAGATCTGATCTAACGGTTGTTCCTAGACCAAAAATAGACCAAGAGTTGTGTATAAGAGAATCCCAACGGCCAATTATTAGCAATTAAACTTGTCCAATTATTCAATTCGTCAATTCCTGTGCCCTGTCCGGTTCCTGATAGCAAGAAAAGTCTGTGCTGTTCGTCTTCTTCCTGAAGTCAGTATTTCATCGCTAGCTTGTTGACTCATGGTGTGGGCGTAGGACTGTTCTTGCTCGCTGCTCTTCATATTCAGGCCTTTTGTTTTTGTTTGCTTTCTATCACAGAAATGGCGGGGGGGATCGTCGGAGGTGAAGTGGGCAGGAGGGCGGAGCTCTACGAGGGCAGAGTCACCAGCTACTTCGTATTGGCCTGCGTGGTGGGTTCCCTTGGGGGTTCCCTCTTTGGCTACGACCTCGGCGTCTCTGGTACGCTGCGAAGCTCTCTGTGTTTTGTTCTGTGATTTAGGGATATTGTTAGGGTTTGCCATGGATCTGTTTTTTTTTTTTTTTGAAGTTTGGAATTGGGGATTGCAGGTGGCGTGACGTCCATGGATGATTTCTTGAAGGAATTCTTCCCTAGAGTCTACCGAAGGAAGCAGGAGCACCTTCACGAAACCGATTACTGCAAGTACGACGACCAAGTGCTGACTCTCTTCACCTCGGTCCTCTACTTCGCCGCGTTGTTCTCGACGTTCGGAGCGTCGCTGGTGACGAGGAAACGAGGGAGGAGGATGAGCATTCTGTGCGGCTCGATCAGCTTCTTCCTCGGGGGAGCCATCAACGCAGGAGCTCGAAATATCGCCACGCTTATTATCGGAAGAATTTTCCTCGGCATAGGAATTGGATTCGGAAACCAGGTACTCTGCTAACCCTAATAAGATTTAGGGTCTGAAATCCTTTCTGACGGCTTGAAACTTCGGTGTGGGCAGGCAGTTCCTCTCTACCTTTCGGAGATATCGCCGCCGAAGATCAGAGGCGCAGTCAACCAACTGTTTCAGCTGACCACCTGCTCGGGGATACTGGTCGCCGACATCATCAACTACTTCACCGAGAAAATCCACCCTTGGGGCTGGAGACTGTCCCTTGGGCTGGCCATGGCGCCTGCGGTTCTGATGTTCGTCGGTGGTCTCTTCCTTCCCGAGACCCCAAACAGCCTCGTGGAGCAAGGCAAGCTGGAAGAAGCGAGGGCGGTCCTAGAGAGGGTGAGAGGAACCGTGAAGGTGGACGCCGAGTTCGAGGACCTGAAGGAGGCGAGCGAGGCGGCCCGGGCGGTGAAGCACCCGTTCAGGAACCTGCTCAGGCCGCGGAACCGGCCGCAGCTCGTGATAGGGGCCCTCGGCATCCCCGCGTTCCAGCAGCTCTCCGGCATGAACTCGATCCTGTTTTACTCTCCCGTCATTTTCCAGAGCCTCGGCATGGGCTCCGGCACTTCCCTGTATTCTTCCATCATCACGAGCTCCATGCTGGTGATCGGAGCGCTGGTCTCCATGTCGGTGGTCGACAGGCTGGGGAGGCGGTTCCTGTTCATCGAGGCCGGGTTTCAGATGGTTACCTCCATGGTCGTCGTCGGAGTAATTCTTGCTCTGGAGTTCGGCCACGGCGTGGTGCTGCCCAAGAGCCTGGCCGTGATTCTGGTGGTCGCGATCTGCGCCTTCGTGGTGGCCTACGGGTGGTCGTGGGGCCCCCTCGGCTGGCTGGTTCCGAGCGAGATCTTCCCCTTGGAGACGAGGTCCGCCGGCCAAAGCATCGTGGTCTGCGTCAACATGTTCTTCACGGCCGCCATTGCCCAGTGCTTCCTCGCCATGCTCTGCCACATGAGGTACGGCGTCTTCATCCTCTTCGCCGGCCTGATCGTGATCATGTCCTTGTTCGTCATCCTGCTCCTCCCCGAGACCAAGCAAGTGCCGATCGAGGAGATGTCGCAGCTCTGGGAGAAACACTGGTTCTGGAAGGACATCGTGTCCAGGGATCGAGAAAGGAAGATTCAGAGCCAACAGCAGCTGGATTGAGAGATGGATTGCAGGAGTTTTTCTTCTTCGATTCGATCGCAAGGAACGAACACTCTCAAGTTTATGTTATAGCTTTTATATGTCTGTGAAATGTTTAAAAAAATTTGACGAAAAATATTTGAATTGTCGGTTCCATAGGTCGGATTGGATTATTTATATATCTGGAATCATTTTACAAATACCACTTTATATTTGTATCGGAAAATATTCAAAAGTGAGAGGATCTAAGGGTAATTAAATATCCTCATTTCATGAAGATTTTTTTTTATATGTGATTTGTAAAATTTATAATTTTGATTTTGGATAGAGGTGAGAGAGAAGAAATCGAAATAGAATTTTTTTAATTTTACTAATCATTTCACACACGTTGCATGTGCAATATAATACATGAATAATAAACTCTACTTGCGGTGTTGTTAATTTTAATATGTGGAACTAAAGAGACCATAGTAGTGCAATACCTATTAATGAAAAAAAAATTCAATAATACGCTGAGTCTCAAGATTCTTTATAATATACTAGTAATCGCGCACATGTGTTGCATGTGCAATATAATACATGAATACGATAAATTAAACTTGATAATGATGTGCCGAGCCCATATAGTTATACCAAGGGGATGCTCGAGAACCCTAAAACAAACTACTGTAACAGACTTTGCGTCATAAAAAAAATTTAATTTAATTTTCTATATCAGATATTAAACTGATAAGGACATATACTACACTTGATCTTAGCCAAAAG
>JBBPFQ010000025.1:99813-111657 GCA_037974815.1 Kaempferia elegans
CGTTGATCCTATACTCCACGAAGGAGTGTACAAAATTTCTAGATCAAAAATAAAATAAAATGTGCGGCTAAACAATGTCGTATTTAAAAATAAATACTATTTAGCCTCGTCAACCCCGAGGATGTACATACAATCACACACAATCACATACAATCACAAAACCAAACAAGGGGGTTGACACCGGTTGTAGTTCTCCCTCTCGGACTTGCATTTGATCAAGTGCTGCTTTGTATAAGATGTTGACTCCCCCCTGATCGTAGCCACCTATGCCTTTATGATCGTGTGCTGGCAGTCGTTCCTGCATTTATGAACGTGTCTTAAAGGGAGAATATTCGCTGTATTTATTTCCTCAATTGTCTTTTCAATCATTATTATCGAATAATTGATAATAAATGCTTTCTTTAATAATAGGATCTCTCCCCCTTTTAGCATTAATCTTCGTCGGAATTCCCGGGGAGGAGGATATGAACTTTTTATAATATGGTCCACAGTTACAGCCAAGGGGTTCCCTACCACTGTTTGCCCGAGGTGGTCTCGAGACTCTGTATGCCCGAGGTGGTCTCGGGACTCTGTATGCCCAAGGTGGTCTCAGGACCCTGTATGCCCGAAATGGTCTCGGGACTCTATGTGTCCGAGGTGATCTCGAGCTCTGTTTATCTGAAAGTTTTTCCAGATGTCCTTCGCTTTTTAACGCCCGGATCATAGATAATTTCAGTTTGAAAATCAGAAAAAAAACATTTTTTTTTACCATCATCTACTTGTTTCTCTCTTAGCGTTGGGTGCTTGTTTTGGGAAAATGCTGTTGCTTTCACCCTGAATCTTGTTACACGAAAATTTGGATTGGAATTTGCAGGTGATGCTTGAAGCATCACTTGTGAAGAAACTCTTAGGAAGTTAAACCTCAAGCATGTAAGATAGCATTATTGCCGTTTGTATTCCATGATAGGAGACAAATAGTATTATCCCCTTTGATTCAATGTTTATTTATTTATTTTAATAATTAACTATGATAATTAGTTTTTTTGTTGACAAATAATTACAATAATTAGTGAACATAATTGTCTTTTGTCAGTAATATAATTTACTCTAAATAGTTTGGACTTGACGTCTGGTTGTTTTATCTTCACTTATTTTGAATTGCTTTATTAAAGATTAGTTATTTATTTTATTAATCACTTGAACATGCTCATTTCTGTATACAGTATTATATTTTGTTGATTATCATTGATTATATGTATAATTAGAAAATTTTTCTGTAACTTTGATGTTATATTGAAGCATTTCACTCATAAATAATAATTTTCGTTGAATCTAACATACTAGTGTTCAAATTGCTAGTTAATTTTCACACTATTCTAAAACTTCCTTCAAACATAACAGATGCTTTGATTTCTTTTCAAAAACTTTTTTTTTTCATAGAATAAACTAACACAATAGAATATAGCATCTAAAGATTAATATTTATTATACAAGCATTTATAACATAATACTCAATGATTGTCATGAAACATTTGTAACAATAATATAAACTACTTTATATACTAATTAAATTTTTTATTAATTATATTACATATCCCACCTTATACACAAATACATAGTTAGATTGCATTTCTCATTTGATCTACTGATTAAATGTAGGCAAACTAGACTGCATAGTAATCTTCTGATTATTATACCATTTTGATTAACATCTTTGCCATTAAAAACTTAAATTAACACAAATCCCTGAAGATGGCTACTACAGTTGGATTCACCTGTTAAATGAAATAAATACCTCACAATCCTTATTTTAATCTGAAATTGTGCTAATGTATATGCAACACACTACTCACAGAATATGTAAGTTTTTTCCCCCATTGGATGGCAAGAGTTTCTTTCTGTCGGTCCAAATTTTGAATTTTCTACCTTCCCTAAGATGGCCACTTGCTATTTATTTTCCTAGGAAAATGTTAAGACGAAGCATCCACAGTTGATATATGAATCAAAGCTATACAAGATTCTACAGGGAGGAAGTATGAAACTGCTTTCTGCTTTTGTTAGTTTTGGAAACAAGATTTTGTCATTCTAATTCTTCGTTCCTTTTTCTTCCTTCATTGATCTGGCAGCTGGAATTCCAAATGTTCGATGGTATGGTGTTGAGGGTGACTACAATGTTCTGGTGATGGATTTACTAGGACCTAGCCTTGAAGATTTGTTCAACTTTTGTAACAGAAAATTCTCCTTAAAGACAGTGTTAATGCTTGCAGACCAGATGGTATGCAAATGCATATTATTAATGTGTTTTTTGGGGATTTTTGAGCAATTTCCAACTTATTTGTTGTTCTTGATTCTTGCCTTCCATATTCTTGTCATTTTTACTGCCACATTGTTTGTTGTTTGTACAGTACGCAATATTACAACTTTGGCCTCACCTTCCTTGTTGGACGAATCTTTTCATTCCTTGTAATCTTAGGAACTCCCTTTGGAATGCAGTTGATGCCCATCTTTTGCACTCAAATTTTTAAACCAACATTTCTAGCTTCATCTTAATTCTAAAATGCCAGTCCTCAATACTTTCTGTTTTTTTCCCATTATTGCTTTCAAAAAATTGAAACTTTATGTCTGTGCTTTATCAGATAAATAGAGTGGAGTTTGTTCATTCAAAATATTTTCTACATCGAGATATCAAGCCAGATAACTTTCTTATGGGTCTTGGGAGACGAGCTAATCAAGTGAGACTTTAGCTTCCTTCTATAAAAAATAAACAAGCGTATTATGTTTTGTGTTAAGCTACTTTGGATTTTCATCTAGGTTTATATTATTGATTTTGGACTTGCCAAGAAGTATAGGGATAGTTCTACTCATCAGCATATTCCTTACAGGTAAAACTTTATGGCATTTTCTTGTACTTCTGGGCAAAATTATTGCATCAAATGTTTTCAAATAGATGACATGTTAGAAAATTCAGAGACTTAAAGGCTTACAGAAATTAGTGCTTCAAGACATGGGGTATATTCCTTAGGCTATTACAACAACAGTTTCTGAAAAAAAATAGTCTGTATTTCTTTATTATGAGTTTTCATTTTTAAGGATATGACAGAGTTAATATTTGAACTTATCATTTTTAGCTGTCATTGTGTTTGTTAACTACCAAATTTGTTGAAATTGTTGGAAACTAATCTCAATCATGGAAGGTAGAAACTTGGATGTATTCCTTTTGTTAATTTTTATGTACTTTCGTCTGAATGTTAACAGAAGCATCCTTGTCTCTGTTAAAATTGAGTTTGACAGTCCCCACTATCTGAATTGGCATGGGCCATGTGTGCCTTGACTGCTTCTTTGGTGTCGATAATAGAATTGTGGTTTGTGTTTCCAAATCATGGGAGAATTAGTTTCTTGCCACGCCAAGAGTTATTATTGCAATAAACAGTTTTTCCCTTTTTCTTGGGTTCCTGGTTTGGATTTTGAAATTTCCACCCAATCCCATGTACTTTATATTCTTCATTAAGGAAAAATCCCAGGTAACCCTTTGTTGTAGCTTTACCATACTATTGCTAATTTTGGCCTTAAATGCAAAATAGGACAATGTCTATTCTTCCTATCTTTAAACTATGCTTACTTGCGGAAAAGAGGCTGAAGAGAAAGGAGAGGAGGGAGAGGGGGAGAAGAGAAGGGGAAGGGAGAGGAGCGGTGAAATCTTATTTACTTAAAGGAGGAGAATATGGGGGAGAGGAAGGAGGATAAGAGAATGAGGTGAAGAAAGGCAAAAAATCAACCATCCTCCTCCGGTAGTATTGACATCGACTTCCCTGCCCAAGTTTGCTAGTTCTCTGTGTGTTACATCATTTTAGCTCTCATTTTGAGGGCATGTGGTGGAGCTTGATTAAGTCAAGCAAGATGGCAGTGTGAAGGAGGTCCTTTTTTGTTGCCGGAACTTTTTTTAGCACCATTGTCACATTCATTGGAGCTCTTAGTCGGTGTACAATGGCTTTATAACTCATTGGCCATCCACCATGGCCACAACCATGCCAATTGGCAAAGATGTCACTGTGGTCATTACACAAGGCCTTGTTTAGCTGCCAGAATCATCCAAAGCTGGTGGTGAAGATGAAAATAATTGAATCAAAAGAAATAGACAAAAAGACTTTGGATGTGGTGACACTGAAATCAATGGAGATTATGATGGAGCTCAGGATAGTAATGGTCAAATGGTGTAATTTGATAAATGAGAAAGGCAAGAAAGATTCTGGGTGGAAGCATTGGACGCATGAGATCATTCCAAGGGTTTCCTTGTCAAATGCATCACCTTACATCCCGCTCAAAGTAAACTGTGTAAATCAATTCCCCTCTACTGATTTATATCTGCCCTCTAAGCAAAAAAAAACCTTTAGTTTTTTTCAATAAAAAACTAAAAATACGAGAATATAACAGAGAGCTGAATGGAAGCTACAGTGATCAATACTCTATTGAATATAACCTTGTTATGTTTAAACTTAGGAACCTAGGACCAATTTATTTAACTTATTATAGCATCTGGGCACAACTAATCCCTCAAGCTAGATCATATATATTTTAACAATAATATATTTTACATCTTGATTACTTGAGAGACACTCAAAGGCTTAGTAAAATTATTAGCCAACTTCTTTTCAGCACATATGAGAAATCACACTCTTTGGAAAAATTGTATCATATATAAAGTGAGAATCAACCTGGTATGTTTGGTGGGTTAATATAAGACAAGCTCACTACCAGTATAAGTTATTGGTTTATTGTCACAATACAGAACTATAGGCTAAAAAGTTGATGTCAATTTTTTTCTTCATCAGAGCCTTTACCATATCATCTTACATTTACAGGCACAATGAACCATTATTCTGTAGTCAGCCTCATCACTGGAGCAAGTAACAACACTTTTTATCTTCCAAGCAACGAAATCTTTACCAATGAAAGTGTAACATTCATATATATATATATCCCTAACAGATCCAACATAGTCTGCATTAGCATTGATTTCAGTTCATAGATTTCTTGCCTTTTTATGAAATAGCCATCTTCTAGGAGTCCTTTTAGGTAACAAAGAATTCTTATCACAACTTTCCACTGATGTTGGTCTTTTAAGAGTGAGACGATGAGCTTTCCTACCACACATTGCACAATCCTTAAAATCTGCAATCTTGAAATATTCAAGTCAATAGCAGTGTCTGATTTGCATCCAAGAAGTCTTTCCCTTCAGATAGAACAGTATGTTTTTTCAGATGCTTTTTTACTTCAAGAATACACATCATTAATATTAGTCCATAAAATATCATCAGTAAACTGCCAAATGCCAATATCACCATACCAAATATAATATGACAAGCAACGAATAGTCAGTACTGCTCTGGCAAGATCAATTTCTTCTGCATCACACCAAGCTTGAGTATTCTGTTTCAATCTGTAGATGGCCTTTGGAAGCTTGAACAGTTGCAAATCCTCCTGAACAACATACCTTGAAGGTTCAATCTATACAGAGTACAAGCCAGCTCCAAAATGATTTTTTTTAAGTACAGTAGTTATGTCTATCTGATACATTTTCCAACACTGAATAACAGCCATTAGTGAAATGAATCGTGCTGCCAATGAAAATGTTCTGAAGATACCCAAGCCAGATAATTGGGCATAGCCTTTAGCTAGCCACCAATTTTTACTGTGTCATCGAGATTAAATTTAAATACTTAAACTCATTTACAAGCAAATGGGGCCCTTACCCTTGCAGTGGCAAGTCCCAAGTATGCCAATTAATGAAGTCATGTCACTCTCTGTTGTCTGTCTCTGATCTAGCAGATATTGTTGATGAATCATGGCTGTGGACACTAAGAAGATTTCTGTGAACTCTTGAAAAGAAGAGTGGTTGGTTCCGCCAAGCCATTCATAGAGCATATGATGATATGCATATGTTGTCCATATTAAAGTAATTAAATTAATTGTATGATAAATATATACTACTCTATATGCAATTAAGTATTTAAGTTTGTGCTCTAATTGTTTATATAAAAAATTAACCTAACCAATCCATATAATAGCTTTATCGCAGATTTTTTTGAATGATTTAATCGAACCAATCTCTATGAGCAAAAATTTTACATGTATCACAACATATTAAGTCAAGCAAACCAACACTATAAATTTTTTTGAATCTCCCAAGAATCTAGCTCAGCTTTACAATCAATCTATTTGAGGGAATGTACTTGACCTATAAAGCTCCTTAACTAGTGTTTTCTCTTCATACTTTCCTGTTACTCATTTTTTATATTATAGAAGTTCTTTAGTGATATCTTTCCATGAGACAGATTGGAAAGGAAGATTTATTGTTTGATTAAAGATTTTAGATTTTTCTTTTGGTTTTTGTGATAAATGTAATTACTGGCAATCAATGAGCAATTAACATGACCTTTCTACCCTAGAGTTGAGGAAATGTAAGAATTAACAACAATCCCAATCCCAAAATCTCAATATGCAAGCATTAAGATTGCTATCCCATAAAATTTTTCTCGGCATTATATTTCCCACTGTGAGAACCTTTCGTATTTAGTTAAGTGAACTTACAATTTAGGAGGTTAATTATGTGAATTTTTAGTATATACTTTATTCATCAGAAGGAGAATTATCAATTATAGTTTTCCTCTATTAGAATCGTGATAAATACTTGAGGTTTTCCACATATGAACAAAGGATCTGCAGGATCAGTTAGCTGGTTTATAGGGGGCATATGCTTGGCTTGATACAACTGACATGAAAACAGGAATGATCATTCTACTTTCATATGGCATGATGTTGGTCACCATATAGCAGCAAATACTGGTTGGCAAAATCCATATTCAGCATTATGTGAATCTTGACATTTAGAGATATTCCAAGTAAAAAACAAGTTTGATGGTGCTAGTTTACTTCAAGCCCTTAACCAATCAGTCCATAGTTGCAATAAGGTTGTCCAATTTTTGCCAACAAAGTTTTCAGATTCAGTTGTTAACATTGTTTCTTTTGACGTTTTTAGTGGACTCTTTATATTCTGCCTCATGTTCCAGTAGCATGTTGTTTGTCCTTCATTCTCATTCACATGTTCATCCCTTGTCATGACAGAGAGAATAAGAACCTGACTGGGACAGCAAGGTATGCAAGTGTTAACACACATCTTGGCATAGGTATGGAACCTAAACTTTTACTTCACTTAATATGTATATGTTTAATCTGGATCTATCTGTTGTTATAAATATTTGTTAAATTGAACTTTGGTTGATTTATTTTCAGTTTTTCCCTTCATTATGAATCTTTAGTCTGACTTCTATGTTTCTGGTTTTGACTGCAAAGAGCAAAGCAGGAGGGATGATTTGGAATCTCTTGGATATGTTCTCATGTACTTCCTAAGGGGAAGGTGCACTTTGGTTTCTTAAACTTCTTTCCCTATGTCTGTTAAATGTTCTAATATAATTTTTTTTTTTTATCTCAGCCTCCCATGGCAAGGTCTAAAAGCTGGAACCAAGAAACAAAAGTATGAAAAGATTAGTGAAAGAAAAGTTGCAACATCCATTGAGGTTAGTTTTAATTCTTGTCACTAGTTATATTCTTTATCCCTTAACATTTTCACTTGAGGATGGGGAGCTATTGTTACAATCAGGCTTTATGTCGGGGTTATCCTTCAGAGTTTGCATCATATTTCCACTATTGCCGTTCGCTACGTTTTGATGATAAGCCAGATTATGCATACTTGAAGCGATTATTCAGGGACCTCTTTATCCGAGAAGGTTAATTTTCTTCTTATATATACATATATATTTATTTAATATGTGTCAAATACCTCATGATTGGTAGCTGTTGACATTCTGATCTTTATATGAATGGTTTTAACACTTTTTAACACTTATTTTCCAGGATTCCAGTTTGATTATGTTTTTGATTGGACAATTTTGAAGTACCAACAGTCACAGAGTGCTAATGCTCCTCCACGTGCTATTGTTAGTTTGATCTTTGAAGAACATATTAATTTATAATTTCAAATATTTTCCCATGAGTAAATGTGTTATATCTTAATTCTTAGGGATCAGGAGTGGGACCTAGTTCTGGCTTGGCTCATGCTGCTACAAATGATAGACAGCCTGGTACTGTTCACCTAGTGCTATGGTTACTGGTCTTTAGCTTGCATATCTGATTATATTGTGTAAAACTGACTGATTTTTATGTAATTTAGATCTTTTTAGCATGATTTAAGTACAGATATGTTGGATGGTCTCTTAGAATTTACCCATAAATGGTGCACAATAAGCAAGAACTGCACTGTTGTGAATCAGTACAACTAACTTCAAAATTAGAGTTTCACTAACATTTGAAATATCATTTCCACATGAATTTGTTTGCTAGATAGTCTATTATTCTGTATGTTCTTCTAGTTGACACAACATTATCTTTACCTTACATATCTAATTATATTGTGCAAAACTGATTAATTTTCATGTAATTTAGATCTTTTTAGCATTTCAGTACAGATATGTATGTTTGTCTCTTAGACTTTACTGGTATGTCTTTACCAATTCATAATCTGGCCAGAGATGTTGTATAATAAGCAAGAACTTCTGCACTGTTGCAAATCAGTACAACTAGTCAGTTCAAAATTATATAGAGTTTCACTAATGTTTGTAATATAATTACATAGAAAAGAATCTTCTCATGAATTTTTTACCAGATAGTCTACGAATCTGTGTGTTCTTTTAGTTGATACAACATTCAGAGTAGTGCAGTATATGTGCTCCAATTGGTGGAAGCAGGAACTTCCTCCAACCAGCTTTGGGCTTAGTGGCTGGACAAAGGACTAGTCTAGTTCAGAATTATAGAGTTCCACTAACATTTGAAATATCATTACTTAGAAAAGAATCTTCACATAAAATTGTTAGCAGATAGTCTATCAATCTTCTTTCGTTGGTGCAACATTCAAAGTAGTACAGTATATGTGTTCCAATTGGTGAAAGCAGATTACAGATCATAACTTCAACCAGCTTGGGCTTATTGGTTGGACAAAGGACTAGTACTCACCATACAACCGACTAAACTAATGCTTATGTGGCCCAAATCCCTATTGCAATTGATCTTAATTTCTTGAATGGTAGTTAGTAATTTGTAGTTTTTTTTCTTCTGATAGGTGGTGATGATGGAAGGACAAGTGGTTGGGCAACAGTGGACCCCACTTATCGCCCAAGAGTTCAACCTCCAGCTGTACATCTTGGGAGCTTGACCAAACAGAAGGCTCCTGCTGGTCATGATTCACCAGCAAACAAAGAAGCTGTTGTGAGTTTTATTCTTCTTTTTTCCTGTCTGTGTAGCAATCAGCAAGAAAGATTTATGATTGTTGGAAATTTGAATATATATTCAAAAGTCATCTTCATAAATGTTGGATCGCATAGTTTTAATAATTTGTTTTGAATATGAACTAATATTAATTAGTTACTTGATATAAATGTGGTATATTGTTTCAAACTTTGACAAAGACATGAATTCAGATGCATCAAACTAAGCCATCGTTGGATGCTTAAAAGTTTGTTGCTATATATTAGACTAAGCAAAGGTCTTACTTATCATGTTTGGGCTATTATAACATCTAAAAAAAACCTTCATCCTTTGGGTATAACTAAATATATGATCTTGATGTGTTTTATAAATGCATGGTCACTCTAGTTTTTGTCTTGAGCTTTGTTTGGTAAAAGAGTCTTCTGTTCTACACATGGGATTTGACAAGAATCACATGGCTTGATTTCTTCAATAGAATTTGGCAGAACCCCATTCTATCACAAAACCCACTCAGGAGACTAGATTTACAACTTTTCTATGTTTGAGTTGCTCGATATTACTGTTATCTCTTGAATGAATTACTAACCCTCTTATGTTTTAAAAAAAAAAATCCTTTTTGAAATTTTGTTCATATCAATGGTCCTCTATTGATATGAAGTTTATACACATATCTTATTTGTTTTTGTGTTTCATTTATATTTGCCTCAAGTTTCTAGAGTTTTAACCTATATCTTCTGTGGTGAAAAAAGTCATGTAGATATATTGTCTCTTGTATATATACACGTTTTTGTCATTTAATGAGGGCATGGTGGTGATTATCTTTAAAGTTTACCTGCTTAGTAATTCATCCTACTTTAATAATTTACTGAATCACATGATTCTTATGATTACTCTTCCTATTCTGCATTTTTGCATCTCACCTAGCAACAACTTTGCTAGGATCTTGAATATGCATAGCTAGACATTTAGTAATTGCCTCATTCCTTAGAAATTTGAGGGCTTTATGTTTCTTTAGTTGAGACATAATTATTTAATTACATGTTTGTGAAATCATATTGTTGAATATTTCTCATTGTTGAAGTTAGTATATGTCACACAAGTTGCTTGGAAAGTCTCCTGCTTATCCTTTCGTTTATCTTTCCTATCCTGCCATTTCTAAATGGACGTTTTGTCATGTCATCTACTTAGTCGGACATAGTACAAGTGATTTTTTTTGACAGACCTTGACTTTTTATTAGTAGTATGGAATTTCTGGTAGTGAACTTTGTTCGGCAAATATAACCAATGCTCTGTTGGACCATAGTTTCCAAGAACCTTAAATTACAAGCCGAACTTGAACTTTTGTGAATATTTTTGGTTCTGTGCAACAGTAAGTTTTCTAGAATTTTTCCCTGTTCATGTTTCTGTGTGTATGTTTTTACCATTTTACTTGGTGGTTTATCATTGTATCTAGGAAAGTTTACAACCAGAACTTGGTTGTCTTCTTTTTTTACTCGGGGATTACATTCTCTACTTTCAGAGTGATTCGTAGGGCATGTTATCCTGCATTTGTTAATTTATTAATGTCTACTCGATATCTTCTAACACTGAAAGCGCATTTGTAGTTTTCCAGTTCAGCTTTTTTGGGACAATCAAGCGGATCTTCAAGGCGAGTTGTTGTTTCTAGCAGCCGAGACATAGGCTCTGAGGCTGATCAAACACGCACTCGCACTACAGAAGTCAGTCCTGGGACCTTCCGTAAAATTTCAAGCTCGCAAAGAAACTCACTGCTTAGTTCTGCAGAACCCAGACACTCCTCCCAGGTAAGGAACCAACCAAATTTGAAGAACTACGAGTCGACTCTCAGAGGAATCGAGGGCCTTAGCTTTGATGATGAGGAAAGGATTCAGTATTAGCCTTGCCAAGAAAGCAATACTTTGTTGCTTTCTCTCATCTTTGTAAATTTTTTAGAGTGCGACAAGGAACACATGCCCTCCCCGCGAGGTGGTATATAACTTTGGATTTGAGAAATTTTCTTTCAGACAGTAGATTGATGGTGGGTTTGAGGAGCTGTGCCATTGTAAATTTATTTAGAACTTGCCGCTGCTCCTCGCCTTTGTCACTGTCGTTAGCACTATGTATCGTATTGCTTCTGCATCTGCTGTATGCTATTCATTGTGGCTCCTGTAATTTCTTTAGGACAAGAGGTCAACTGTGTTGCTAGTGATGGTGAATTCCTCGTTATTTTTTTCACCATCTAAGATCAATTGGATCCCTATGATATTGCTAAGATATGTGATCACGTCACTATTCTTCTATGCACATGTATATGCTTTTTTTAGGTAATTCAGATATTCAGTGAAGGTGATTGATTTGATTGTATAAAAATTTTTCATTGACTATCAGATATATTATGAAGTGCGGATGGAGGTTCATCTAAATGGTCAGCCTAACATTTTTATATGGTGTTTGGTTGGTGGATTTAGGAATGATGAAATTGAATGAAAATAAATGAATGAATGTGTTTTATTTTTATTCTCATTCTTCCTAAAAAATTAAAATAATTAA
>JBBPFQ010000025.1:132524-145740 GCA_037974815.1 Kaempferia elegans
CTCACAGCGTAGTCTGACTGAATGTGTCGTCCGATCGGATAGTAAGGTAGGTGATCTCCCTTTTGCATCAAACTCGTCCGTCCGGATGAGTTGTCCAGTCGACTTCTCGTTTGATGACTCATAGTTGTTTAGCGACTCCGTCCGACCGGCTATGCTATCCGGTCGGCTCTTTAGGCGTTGATTCCTTTTCGTTTGGTCGGTTTGTTGTCATACTTGTCAAATTGGAGCGAATCACAATAGCTGACCAAGTGCTCTACTCGGTCACCGAGCTGATTGCTCTCTTGACTAAAATGACGTGATTTCTGTTGACCGACATCATATCTGAGAAAGCACTCATGGTATCCTCAGTTGTTTCAAAACAATGCATCACAATTGCCTCCATAATTTGTAAAATCGTGACCCTGATAGTAGAATCGTACAATCCTATAATCCGGAAACACAATCGATCCGGGGTCAATTGATCCATGGTCGTTCAAGATAGTAGGATCGTAGAATCCTATAATCTGGAAAAACAATTAATCCAAGGTCGTTCAAGAACATTTTGTGGTAGAATCTTTGATAGAATCAGTCGAATCGTACTAATTCTACAATTTGTGATTTTGCATGCTTTTGGGTTAGGACTTGCTTTGTAGTTTGTGGCCTATGTGTTTTTTTTTAGGCCAGGGAAATTATTCAACAAGTATAGACTGAAATTATAATATAAACTATAATATTTATGCTCGTTCAAATGGAGAAGGAAAACACAATGTGTCATATACCTCACTAAAAGGATTTTTGATATCATCACTACACTGCTCTCCTGGATCTAAAAACATCAATCATAGTCTCATAGGTGCAATAAAACATCATGTTCTTCTACAAATACAAAAACTTACATAATTTGGAAAGGTAACCATGTCAACATCGGTATGAATATCAAAAAATATTCTATATGAATTATTAATCATAAAATTTTCAAGGATTTTTGATAGGATCATACGTTTCTACGATCCGATCCTGGCCCAAAATTGATTCTATGTATGATCACGATTCTACGAACTATGATTGCAACAATCAAAAACCCAAGTTAGATGATCAAGCAGAATCAGACACTAAATACTAATGATAATAACTATATAAAATAGTTATCTTGAGCTTATCATGATTATTCATAACCAAAAGAAATTCAGAAAAAAAAAAAAAACATAATGATACCACCTTCTTTGGCTAATTTGGCAATAAGAATACATGCCCTTCCTGACTGACAAAAATCATGTAATAACTTTCCTAATATGGATATCAATGATACAACAAACAGGGCTAAGACAAAACAGGTTGATTGAGCAAGCATGAGCAATCCACAACTTACAAACTGTACTAGACGCTATTAAACCCTGCATCAGCCAGAACAGGATAGAACACAGCTTATCTATGCAGCTAGGATTATGAACACTAACTATTAAATAAGTTTGTGATATTATATGTTAGCAAGCATAAAACAAAGCTCTATTATCCAACCATGTTGTCAAGGAAGTCGAGCTGTCGGCATACTCCAGGATCTAATCTTGTTGATTCAGCTGGTTCTCTCTTAGGGGCAGGTGGGCATGCTTCTGCAATTCCTGTGAGTAAAGATAATGACAGTGGTGTATTAGCATATTTGGAATGTTCCCGTTGATCTTGATCCAACAACTTGCGTGCAGATATCTCCTGCAACTGACTTGAAACAATTAGTTCAAAGAATGATTGAGAAAGTAACTCCGAAAGCTGATCTTCTTCAGGAGCATGGCATTCTATTTGAGAGTGATAATCGCCACAATCATAGAGCTTCAGCTTCCTCGGATGCGGAATTTGCATGCTCTTCAGAGTTCTCTTCATGGGAGCTACAACTAGTTCTTCCGGCGCAGGAGCAAATGGATCAAATATGCTTTGTAACGGGGTTAGGACAATCGAAATGACCTCGCGTTCCTCAGATTGATCAGAACATGAAAGATCCATACTGTCCCTCTCAGAAGAGGGTGTTGCAGGACAAACTTCCATTCCATCAATGAATTCAACGACTGCACCATCATCATCCTCGATCGAAGGAGCATGGCCGCTAACTTCCCGCCCAGTGTTGGCCACTTCCCCCACCTTAATTAAAGACCCCATCTCGATAATCTCCATTTCATCTGA
Organism: Kaempferia elegans; assembly: GCA_037974815.1. NCBI lineage: Eukaryota > Viridiplantae > Streptophyta > Magnoliopsida > Zingiberales > Zingiberaceae > Kaempferia > Kaempferia elegans. Next base: position 134,676 of record JBBPFQ010000025.1, read on the forward strand.
TTCAGAAGATCCAATTTTCTCAAAGGAGCGAGCTTTGAGTGCTTCGGACTCCATTAGCATATCGTGAACAGGGAGAAATGCGTTTCTTGCTTTCTACTTCGGGGCCAGCCCTAAGGCAGTCTTAACACCAAGGCAACAACGGAGATCGCTTCAATGCCGGTCATCAGCCATACAATCTCGTGCTAACGGAGAAAGAACCACCCTGGTCGGAACGACAAAAGGAGATATCCCGATAAAACCAAAAAGATACAAATTTGATCAAGGAAGGAAAAACAAAATAAACATTTTTGAAGAAAAGCGACAAGATCGAAAACGAACCCTAACCTTTGATATCCTCGACGCCTCCCGAGAACTCCTCGAAACAGTACGAGAAAAAGGTAAAAGGGCAAGCACACCGCACCGATCGAAGCCGGAAAGAGTCGGCGACGGGCACGAGGCGGTTAGAGATCGCCGGCGGAGACGAAGGGAGATCGAGCCAGGCGCTTCGCGGGAGAGCGAGGAGGCGCGACGGAATTGGAAGCGGACAAAATTAAATAGTGAGAAGGAAGGAAACGTGTGAACTGTGAAGGCGAACGCGAAAATTGTCCGTTTACTTCGGAAGGAAATTATTATTGAAAATTGCTCAAAACCTATCCAATAGAATTTAGAACGGACGGAAATTGTAAAGTTTTTATTAAAAAATAAAAGAAAGAAAGAAAAATAAGAATATTTTTTTATTTACTATCCACATAATGTCATTTTTTTTTCCTTAAATTAAATTTACTAAATAATAATACGGCAAAACTTATGTTTAACTTGGTGAGATCAATCTAGTATTTTAAAAATAATCATTAATATTTTTTTAGTGTAATTTTTCAATTTTATGCTTTTAAAAATAAAATAAAATTACTAAAGAACTTTCTGTTCCCTATTTCTTTGTTTATTTCCTAGGAGAAGTCAAGGGAAAAAAAGATTATATATTTCTTTTCCTTTAAGAAAATAAAATTTAAAAATATTTTATCATTTATGTTAATTTCTTCCCATCTCCATTATCTTAGTTATGAAGGGAACGTTGCCCAATGATAAAGCTCTATTCCTTTGAGGATGCTATCGTATCATAAGTGATGGTCAGAACTGTAATTTCCATAAGATCAAAAAGGTAATCGTAGTATCAGCTTGGAGTAGGGTCTAATTATATATATATATATATATATATATATATATATTATACCAACAAAAAAACAATGGCACGGACCTTAAACAGCCGCTAAACCCTATTCTCATGGTTTCGAGACACGCATCGACACACGACTCTTCTTTGCACGGGATTTTTTCACCGGTGTTCTTTCCACCAAAGTCTGGATCAATCGAACAAAAGGTAATTATAATCTTCTTTTCTGACCATCTTCTTTTCCTACAGCACGCGACACCAATTGCATCTTAATTGCACAATAATGGTCGTTTGGGCGACCTAATCGCACTGATTCTCAATGTGGCTATCGTACTCGACGGGCGGGGGTCAACAACCGTCATCTACTTGCATGGCCTAATTGCACAACGTAGTGTCTGTCTCACACTATACCGACCTGTCATGCGAACTACATCCTAATCCCGCAATAGATGTCAGCTGTCGGCTACCACCTTGTCAGTGTCTGTAATTATCGTATTGGTTTCAATCTCACATGATTGACTAAATGAGCTAGCAATATTGTTGATTAAAAAGGAAATATTCTGACAATTAGATTATGCAGATTTGATAACTATTTTTGCCTCTAAAATAGTTAGACGAGTACTATTTATATAATTACTTTAAATATTTGATAACTTTTAATTGATGTAATATATTATTTATATATTTAGTGTATTTATTATTTACAAATTCAACGTTATCATTATTTATCATAACAAAGAAATTATTTTTTATTTTCACAACGACTCTGGTGATGTTATGGCCTGTTTTAGACGATAATGAGAGTTTAAATTTCATTATGACATTATATACTATCATAAGTGATGAGATGGATTTTTTAGATCATGAGAATTTAAATTTCACTATGACATTAATAAGGAGTTCAAATTACTTAGACCCTGTCAAAACCAATCTATGCTTTTTAATTGAGCAATAATACATTAAAAGAAAAAAATTTAAAAAAAATTCAAAGAAAGATATTTATGTGTCTTTCCTTAAAGTTTTCTATAAATTTTTCTCTCTACAAATTATTTATCTTTTTAATTTACCTTAATAGCTAATAAATTTCTAAAAAATCTCAGTCACTGTAGAATTAGTCAGTTATGATAATTGAATATCTGAATTTAAGAAAATATATACATGCCGTAACATTTAAAACTTTGATAAGATGGATGTGGTTGAATGAAAGTATAACCCCTGGTTAGTAAAGTAGATTCACTATTATTAGCAAAAGAGGTGTGAATTAGAATATCAGATTAGGTATAAATGGCTTGCATAAATATTGGACTTGACTAGTTTTTTTGACATTTGCCAAAAAGAGCATGATTTCTCCTGTATTACATGTTACCTATAATTCATCAGTCCTATTGCTGGACTTCCAGAAAAACACTAACCTCTATTGATTGCTCATGCACTTCTACTGCCTGCCTTCTTTGCAGCAAAGAGCTTACGAAGAACAGATAACTTGCCGCCTCTGCGCGCAGACGTCGCCGCGATGGTGCCCCTTGTGCTCATCGCCGACGAGAAACTGGTCTCTGGTTCTGGTTCCGGTGACGGAGGTGGTGGGAGAGTGTAAAGGAAGGCGTTCAGCATCCTAATAATCTGGCTGAAGCTGGGACGAGTGTTGGGATCTTCCACCCAGCACGATTGCACTATGAACACCAGCTCTGGTGGAGCATCATCGGATAGTGGTGGTCGCATTTGCTGCATTGGATCAAATTTTAGGGAATTCAGTGAGGAAATTTTCTCTTGTTACTATTATCATCTACAAGTTTAGTCAACTCCAATTACCAGACTGAAAATGTTTCAATGTTGTAGAGAATTGTGCTACTACCGAGTAGCTTTTACTACAAAGCAATGGTAATTAACAAACCAAAACTAAAGGTGAACATTATTTCCATCCTTGGCAAATCAATAATTGCCTAGAAAGTGTCAGCTTTATGTAATAATAATAACAATTTCAGAATACAAGATAGATGATGCCTTCGTGTTCAACTGAGTTGGTATTTTACTAGTTCATCACTAACTCAAAGTTTAATTCTACAAGGACTAGTTTAGTTAACTATTCTTTCACTTTGATAAAACAAAATACTATATCATGAAAAAAAAAAAACTGATTAGGAAGCAAGAAGGCTAAACAAATGTACAGTAAAATTACAATGAATTCAAATGCTGAAAGAAGCTAACCTTAAAAGCTGCAGCATATGCAGCCTGCAAGTTAGACATGCCTTCAAAAGGCATTCGGTTGGTCAACAACTCCCATAAGACAATGCCAAAGCTGTACACATCAACCTTGTTGGTGTAGTGCTTCTTCTCACCACGACGCAAAGTCACAGTGCTATATAACTGCATTACACGAGTGAGCTAGTTTAAAGAAATGACTACAAGACTGCAGGGATGAGGTCTCAGGATAAAACAATTGAAAAAGAATACACCAAAATAAATAGAGTTGCAGGGTGAGCAATGAGCATAGAGAAGAACAAACTTTAAAATGTTTTGACTTGCTCCTGGGCCTACCATTAGATGAACATAATCCCTTCCCATTCTCTTTTTTTTCCCCTATATGTTCCCTCCATTCTGTCTCATGATGAAACATGTAGAATTGTGGGTGATTAGGTTAATACGGACAAACGTCCTAACCTAAAATAAAGTAAAAAAGATTTTGCATAAAAGTGAAACATGAATGGATGGTAGATTCTCAATTATACAAAGCAAGGCTCTACTGTATAATAGAATACCATTTAATCTTTCAGTATAACTAACTGAATCGAGGATGTATCACCTCAGGAGCCATCCATCTATAAGTCCCAGTTTCAGCCGTCATCATCTCAGTAACTGTTTCTTCTCTTGCAAGTCCAAAATCAATAAGCTTCACGTTCTTCTGATTTGCAGTAAGCAACAAATTGTCTGCACGTTATCTTCAACTATTATGACATTATTTAAATAATTATAAAGGAACAAAATCAATGAGAGGCAAGCTATATTATCCAACTTGAACATTTCAAAACACAACAGCAAAATACTTGCACGTACAAAACAGAAAAATGGCATAGCTTTTGATCTCGTATGCCTACAAATAGTCTGCAATTAGTCACATCATGTTTACCATATGATTTGAACCAACAGAGATTTGGTTCGTGGTTCAGATTAAATCATTCTTGTTTTTCCAAACAAACATGCATCTCAAGCAACAGAGAGAAAGCACAGATAATGTAGTTTACTACTATGGTCACCGAGAGCATCATCTACTTTCAAGCAGAGATACTATGCCATGCAGATTTATGAGCCACTATGCTAGTATTTTAGATAGGAATAGCTCAAGCAACAGCAAGATAATATATAAAACTCTACATTGATATATCAGATAAGGTGTATGTATATACACGTAAATGATATGATTGAATTGCAAGACTGTTGATAGATATCCAAAAGGAACAAGGAAAAAAAGTAAATAAGTTGTTTTCTCTCAAAGACATCTCAATACAAATTTCGAAGACCAATAATTTTGTTACAGTTATTTGTCTTATGGTTGTAGATAAATTGGGCAAGTTGCAACCAAAGATTTTGAATGGTGAAGATCCTAATGCAAAAGTTTAAAAGAAAAAAGAAAAATACGAACCAGGTTTCAGGTCTCTGTGTATAATTCCATTAGCATGTAAGCAGTCCATTGCACGAGCAATATCAAGTGCAAAGCTTATTGCCGTATGAATATCTAGTTGTTTGGGGCGCATGCTGCTCAAATATTTCTTCAATGACATTCCCGGAAGAAGCTCTGTGGCAATCACCATAAAGGGATCTTTGCAGGCACCAACAAACTTGATGAAAGAAAGAATACTTGTCATAGTGTTGAAAAACAAATTAGAAAGCTAGAATCTAAACTTGAGTGTTAAGGTAACTTTCACATTCAATAAAACACTGTCTGAAAGTTGCACGACACGAACAACTAAGAACAATTAGAAAACAAACCTTTACAAGATTATCATGCTGAACCCTGGACATCATATTTATTTCTCGAATAAAGCGAGCCTGAAGAGTCACCTTCTCCTCAGGAGTGCTACCACTATTGAGAACCTTGATAGCGACAATTTGATCGTGATACCTGATTAAGAATCGATATAACAAATCAGTACAAATGCGACCATAATGCATATAAAAGAGATTTTGAACAGAATAAGGTACAATAATACTGATGGCCGATAGGCATCTGTCCTCTGAATTATATGTCAAATATAAGTATATGTGTCCACTTATTGGTGCAGGGGTCATACCATTTTAGTTGGCACAGAAACCCATTTTTAAAAAATGGACTTGGAGGGTAAACTTACACAATGAATATTATGTTCGTTAGAAAGTCCATTTTTTAAGTTCTACTTACGAACAACAAAGAAAGAAGTTCAGTTGAAACAGGCCCAAGCTCCTTAAATGTATAACTATTAGAAAGATGCTGAAGAAAAATTCATACTAAATCAAATAATTTCCAATTTATGAATTATCTTTGCAAATATGCCTACTGCATCATATCTTGTCAGTCTGGCAATCCAGTCATTCTCTGATATACCAACCAGCGGTGAACTTTTCCTCCACCGTTCTAGGTATGTGTTTTGCATTCATCCTACGATCATAGGATGAAAAGCCTCAACCAATACCACTAAGCTACATTTGACCAACAACAAATTAACGGAAAAATAAAATGTTGTTGCAGTAAATTGTGAAACACTTTACTCCATATTCTGATTCAGAGAGTGTTAGCTAGATTTCACTTTGTTTATTCTGCGGAAATTTAAGAGGAAATGAAAACAGGCAGTGAAAAAAAAAAACATATTCGATACAAAAACCAAATTAATACAAAAAAAAGGTGGATGGTGAATTTTGTGTTCCTATTAGAATTTCTGGCATGGTTCACCTGGCAAATAAATATCCAGAAAAAAGGTTCGACCTATTCTACCAACAAAAGGAATAAAAAAAGGTAATAAAAAAATGATCCAAGTAGTTTCTTGAACTTACTTCCCCTCATAGACTTTTCCATGCGCTCCCTCTCCAATCTTGGCTCCGATATAAAGTAATTTTGGATCAATCAATAGCTTCTCATCGATATCAAGCTGTGAAGACGGATAACTACCATTTTCCCCAAAAGCGTGCCGGCCCAGAGTAAGAGAGTCATCCGCCACTCGGTTCCCACGTGGGCGCCGGAACTCCTCTTCATCAATTTTACCGTCTCTACAATTTTCGATGCAGCTCATCTTTCAGAGAGGAAAAGCAGAAATTCCTCTAAGGCCCAAAGTTCAAGGACCCTTTGAACTCCCACCGCTCGCTGAACCAAGGCGTTTGCTTGACAAGGTATTAAAACAGAACCGGGGATGGGGAATCCCCTATTTCCCTCTCCTTAGCAGGGATCTTCAGTTCTCCGCTGTGATATTGTTTCCCTTCAAAAAGGCATCCTCTTGGTGCAGAACCAACCGACTGTCTTCTTCGCCGGCGAAAAATCTCAATCTCCCCTTACAAATCAATACAAAATCCTAACTTTCCTTGCCTGAGTACATACCCAAAGCAAATGAAGAGAAAAAAAAAACAACCACGCCCACAAAGCAAAACTCGAACTGGAATCTGATGCCGGCCGTCGCACCCAGAAGCCGACATAAATCGGAGGTAGGCGACCACCGCGAGGTCAAGCCACTCCAGCAGAGCTAATGAAACCCATCTGCAACGGCCACCGCAACTACAAAACAAAAGCACCAAAGACCCTTCGACCAAAGCCTCAGAGGCGCACCTTTTCTCCGCTTGAGCGTCGGGGAGAAGATCTATAGCTCGACCATTGACCATCTCGGACGGCGGCGGCTGCACTCCTTTTTATAAGCCGAAGAGCCCTGGAAATCGCAGCGCCAATACGAGGCCGTCGCGTGGTACGGCAGTGGTGGGAGGTGGGCCATGCTTCCTTCGCTCGTTTCCCGTTTCGCACTCCTCGATTCCCAGGCCCCCCGTCCGACGAGGCACCTGCGAATCACGTGAAGATAAGAGAGAAGATCGAGATTCCTTTTTATCCGGCCTAACTAATTCAGCACCAATTACGGGTTGGTTCAAACCGACGGACCGGATTAATCTGGCTCGATTTCAGCATTTTCTAGAATCCATTTTTACCGACTAAATTTTTTAAATACTCTATAACCATTTTACTTACATCAATCTACTCTGTCATTTATATTATTAAAAAAATTATTACTCTAAATATATTATATTAAATTAATATTTAAAAAATATATAATAAAAATAACTAAATATGGATAAAATTCGATGATAAATCTAAAAAATACAAAAACAGTTAAAATTTACCGATGGATAAAAAAACTCACTAGATTAGATCCTCTAGTTCATAAATTTATGGATCAGGAGATGATCCACATCTTATTTGAGGCTGAATTGAGATTGCAATCTGATCGTAATTATTTACGGTCCATCAACAGATTCATCCGCCCATTTAAATTATAGTTTGAGTTCGGACGGTCGGTCAGGAGCCGCCCAGAGGTCGCCCCCTCGGTAATAAATAGCCCGGCCACCCTCCCACCTCCAACGGCCTTCAGGCAACCTCTGGTGGTCCATCCCAACTCAAACTACAATCTAAATGGTTAGGTGAATTCGTCGATAGATTGCAAATAATTGCGATCGGATTACAACCTCAATCCAACCTCAAGTAGGGTGTGAATCATCCCCTAGTCTATAAATTTATAGATAATCTCCTGATCCATAAATTTATGGACTAGAGGATCTCACTTAAAACTTAGAAGGATATAAAACCAGATTATATATATTCGTCTGGTTGTTGATTATATGAATGATCATAAGCGTAACCATAATTCTCAACCTATAAATCATAGTGAAAACAGTCATTTTTTTAATAAGAATAGGTCCTTAAAAAATTTATATTAAAAGAAATTATACTATTTTACATTAGTAGTTAACTGGTATACATGAGGTAAAATCAATTGAGATTTTTCTGATCCATGATTCATCTTTGATTTCGTGCATATCAGCTGTTTGAAGTAAGATCTAAATACTAAATTCTTTTGATTTGATCTAACGATTAATGTTTACTGAACTAAGGATACATCAGGGGTTATATAACAGAGGATCCTTACTAAGATAATGTTGATTTTTTAATGAGAATTCAAATAATTTCTTTTAGTTTTGGCTATATGTGTAGTTATATAGTCCCTCATTGCTAAGCTAAAAGAGGTAGAAGGCTTTATATATCAAATCCTTCTAGCCTAGCTTAGAAGAGTTAGGGAGACCTACACGCATGCGCGGGCTGCGCCCAAACCAAATGGTTTCGGGGGGATCAAGCCAGAAATCCATAAACCGAGCGCGACGCACGCGTTTATTCGCGCGCAGGGGGCTCGGTTTAGTTTTGCCAAATCATATATTGTGTTTTTTTTGTTTTTTTTTTTTTTGTGTCTCGGACCTGTGTGCTGACCTCGGGCCCGACTACCCGATAGGTGTCTCGACCTCCGGAGTGCTCGGCCTCCCGAGGTGGACCTCGGGAGGCACGTGCACTGGAGGACGCTGCGGTTATTCCTCACGCAGATTAGCCGTTGCGCCTCAACGTGGATCGCCGTTCTCTTTCTCTTAGACTGCGACGCAACAATATGAAGCGATGCTGCCTTGTCTCTTCGGATCTATAAAAGGCCTGAGGATGAAATTTTCTGTGTATGCAAAAAATCTTTCTTCTTTCTGTTTTCGTGTTCTCGATTTCTTTGCGTGTCCTGAGGCTTACTGTTTGACGATCTGAGATTGAGTCTGTGCAGCGGTGTTCGTTTTGGAGTACACCTACTGACACCGCGAGTAGTTGTCGGATCTTAGGAGGATTTTACCGACGAGCCCTTACACTGTGGGGCGGTAATAAATTCTCTAGGAACAGTCCGATGCTTCAACCAGATAACAATTTCTAAATTTCTACTTTTAAATTCATCTGTCTTATCCTATTATTTTCTTCATCGGTGCATTGTTACTACTGTCTATATTTTCCAACAATAGATATATAGATCTTCTTAATTGTTCAAAATCTGAATACATATTTGCAGGTGGCTTGATCCAACTAAACCATGGACGACCTCAACCCCTCCAATACGTTGTCAATGCGGCGTTCCTTGCTTCACTGTTCAGCGATTACCTTGACTCTGCAGACACTCCTGGATGGTACTGCGGACCGAATTTCTACTCGACAGATGTTCTACGTGGTTTCGCCAAGACTCAGGTACGTATATACGATATGATGAAAATTCAGAGATTTTGGATGAAATCGCTTTCACTGTACGTACATGCAGATCGATTACATCCTGGGGAACAATCCTCAGAAGATGAGTTACGTCGTCGGATACGGCAAGCGATACCCGAAGCGCGTTCATCATCGCGGCGCATCGATTCCGAAGAACGGGATCAAGTACAGCTGCAAAGGAGGGTACAAGTGGAGGGATTCCAAGAAGGCGAATCCGAACACGATCGTCGGCGCCATGGTCGCCGGTCCTGACAGGCACGACGGATTCAAGGACGTCCGGACAAACTACAATTACACGGAACCGACGCTCGCCGGGAACGCCGGTCTGGTGGCGGCGCTGGTGTCTCTGTCGGGAGTGAAGACTGGCATTGATAAGAACACCATCTTCTCCGCAGTCCCTCCGATGTTTCCTACTCCGCCGCCGCCGCCGTCAGCCTGGAAGCCTTAGCCGGTTGGAGTTTATGGAACTGCCTGCCTGCCTGCTTTAGTCTGATTCATTGAACATGGGTTAATTTTCAGTATTTGTTTTTCCTTAAATTTTCCATGTTTGCTTATTTCATGGTCAGAAGATTGTTTGTGTATAATGCATTAAAAATCAAAACAGAGACGAAACAGAGAAGAACAGAGTGCCTGTAAGGACGTGAAATTAAAGACAATTTTATATAATTGATTAAATATTGTTACGGTCAAATATAAGTTAAACTACTCTTGAAATTAGTTTCCTCAGCCACGGTTTGGTGATGGGAATTCCATGGTTTCTTTACAGTAATTGATATTAGAAGAATTTGATTGGGCTCGTGATTATATGAACATGGGTAGAATCACATTGGCATATTTTGTTAATAGACCCATGTATTATATAGGAAGATGACATTTTGTACACTAGTGTAGATAGATACACTATTGATCTACTTGTTGAGGGATCAAGTTTGTGAATTTTACTATACATCCTTGACAAAAGAGTTTTGGGAGGAGAATAAGGGTCGAGAGTTAGTAATATGCTGATGTGACAAAGAAGATGTATTGGCCATTGATCCTGTCTGTTAGGTGAATCAGCAAACACCAGGAAGAGCCCTGCGCAGTCAGACGAGAAAGTTGCTGGTGTGGAGCCGCACTGGAATTTGCACACTAATAGACGAGCAGACAACGTTAGCAACCAAACAGGAGTCGTCGGCCATTGTTTGATCCTTCGACGCTCAAGTTAGCCCAAGTTTTAGGAGAGGAAAGAATTCGGCAGAGTAACGGTGTAGAAGATGATTTGCTCATACCTTTGGCCTCCAGAGGAGGCACTATTTATACCTATAGAGATTAGGGTTTCAAAGGATAGGTGTCATGCATGCATTGATTCCTTTTCTTATTGGGTCTTTCCTTAAACGAGCGAGCTGCTCATGATTGCATTTGTCACATGTTTGCGTCTGATAGGCTTCTTAGCTGGCAGGGAATATTTTCTGACATTCTGTTATGCTAAACGACAGAGGACTCTTTGTCTCCTTTTGCTGATCGGGCTTTATCCACGTGCTCACTCAGCCACGTGTTCCGATCGGCTGTTGACCTTGGTGATTGAGCTTCGCCGACCGGTCTATCAACTTAGGGGAGACTTCTTGTATTTGACAAGGCGGGTTGCTGGCGTC
>JBBPFQ010000025.1:179504-195069 GCA_037974815.1 Kaempferia elegans
CACAGTGTCAAAAACCTCTCTTTTTTCCTGCGACATGTGTCCTTCTAGAATTTTTTCCCGTACAAGGAATCACAACTGTCTATTTCAGGTAGAGAATATTCTTCTGCCATCTCGTTAAACTAAGCGACAAGGAGGACTTTTGTCTGTTCGGCCGATTGGACGTCACACACTGGTCTGTGTTGAACGGCCGTTGTGCCTTGGTGAGAATATCGTCGACCGGCGGTTCATCATTTGTGTAAATGGAGATGCCTCAAAGTGTAATTCGCCCGGACACATTGCTCGGTCAGCTGCTAAGAGAGATAACTCTCCTTTTGGTGCGGAGCTTGCCTATCTAGTGGAGTTGCCTGATCGGTTGCATGCTTAGCGACCACGTCCGATCGGTGATGTGGTTCGGCTGATCCAATCGGCCTACTTCATCACTTTTCAAGGGGGGGCTCTTCGTGGCAACCGACTGAGTGTTTCACTCGGTTGACAAGTTATCCGTCTCCCTTGAAGATGATGTGACTTCTTTGTTGATCATTTTCTATCTAGTTTTGTTGACATGACTACTTCGCTGACCCGACTTCTCTTCCCCGAATCATTAACAATTGTAAAAAATATTTTGCATATGCACGAGAAAGAAAAAGAATAATCATTTTCAACTTTCAATTGTCGCAAATTGTCGATGCTGACTACACAATGAGATTCTCTCGTCCCAAATCAAACGCTAGCACCTTCATCACTACTCGTTGTACTAGATAAAAAATTATATATATAGAGAGAGAGAGAGAGAGAGATTTTAACCTGCTCACTCTTATATGCACGATCATGGCCGACATCTGATGTGGCGAGTTTATGTAGTATTCATTCAAAATTTTTTATTTCTCTCTTCACTCTCCTGCGTGCAATGTAACACTGTTTTGAAAAAACAACAGCTCTAACGCGGAGCTGTTAAATAAATAACAGCTTTGCGGCGGAGTTGTTCTTTAAAGAACAGCTCCGCAGCAGAAAAACAACTTTGCGGCGGAGCTATTCTTTAAAGAACAGCTCCGCAGCAGAAAAATAAATCTACGACGGAGCTGTTTTTTTAAAGAACAGCTTTGGCGCAGAGCTGTTTTTTAAAGAACATCTCTCTCGTAGAGAAAATCAACTCGACTGTGTAGCTGTTCTGTAAAAATCAGCTACACAATGTAGTTGATATTTGAAAATCAGCTACATTGCTGATTTTTATTTTTAAATCAACTTTGTCGCGCAGAGCTATTCTTTAAAGAACAACTCCATGGTAGCGTTGTTCTTTAAAGAACAGTTCCACTAGCAGAGCTATTTTTTTTTAAAATAGCAATGTAGCTGATTTTGAAAAATAAACTACACTACATAGCTGTTTTTTACAGAACAGCTACGCACCAGAACTGTTTTTTGTGCGGTAGAGCTATTCTTTAAAGAACAACTTTCCGGCAAAGCAGTTCTATAAAGAATAGCTTTGCGGCAAGTTGTTTTTTTCAAACAACGTCACACTACATGCATGAGAGAGAAGAGTTTGCATGCAGAAGAGATAATAGAGAGATTAAAAAAATTTGAATTAACACTGCATCAACTCGTTGCATCAGATGTCGTCCATAATCGCACATATAAGAATGTGCAAGTTAAAATATATATATATATATATATATATATATATATAAATATTAGCCTGCACACCTTTATGTGCACGATTGTGGGCGACAAACGACGTGGAGCAGTGACGCGGCATAGATTTCAATTTTTTAATCTCTATCTCTGCATGCACTCTCTCTCCTGCATGCAAGACACAGCTGTTCTTGAAAGAACAGCTCCACGGTAGAAAAACAGCTCACTCGCAGAGCTGTTCTTTCAAGAACAGCTATGCAATAGCTGTTTAAAAAAAAAACAGCTCCACTGTGGAGCTGTTCTTCCGAAAACAGCTCCATAATGGAGCTGTTTTTCCGAAAACTGCTCTACAATAGAGTTGTTTTCATGAAAACAGCTCCATGTGGAGCTGTTCTTCCGAAAACAGCTCTACAATAGAGCTGTTTTTCCGAAAACAGCTCTACAATAGAGCTGTTTTTCCGAAAACAGCTCTACAATAGAGCTGTTTTTCCGAAAAACAGCTACCCAGTGTAGCTGTTCTTCGAAGACCAGCTACCCAGTGTAGCTGTTCTTCGAAGACCAGCTACATAGAGTTTGCCAAGTTACCAACCATTCGGGCATATATTGGGGTGCTAGTTGATGAGTATTATAGGACTTAACATTACAAATAAAATGAGATGTAAATGTAACAATAACTTCATGGAATGATATACTGGCCGTGCTCCAATCCTGTATTATAGCTGATGAATGGACTTAACATTTGCATATAGTGGTTATTGTTACATTTGCATATAGTGGTTATTTGTTACCAACCACGATACTGGTCGTGCTCCAATCCTGTATAAAATAAAATGAGATATATTGTTAAATAAAACAATTAAATTTTTAAAGAAAAAGTTCAAAGGAAATTGCAAATTTTCAGTTAAATACTTATATGAAATGAACTTACAAAATGAAGGAAACAAAGCATGCGAAAAGTATTAGAACATGAGAAACAACACTCAAATAGCTTTAACCAATAAAATTTTTTTTTTATAGAAGAAAATGCAAGAGCCAGTAGAAAGTATGAGAAACTAAAGAGCCTCCAAAATTTTTGTATGTCTGATCAAACACCCAATTTTCTGCATTATGATTACAATAAGAAAGAAAACCAATCAACTGGGTCCAGGAAAAATCCCGGTCAACAAAATATTCAAAGTTCGCAACCCCATTTGTGTGGCATGATCTCTAATATTTACAGTTTGGTAATACAGAAAATCAAATGTTTCAGCAACTTGATTATATCTTTAGGATTTCTCTTATTCTCAATGTATCCTTCCTTAGAAGGAGCAAGTTGTATAAATCATTCTGTGCAAGGAAGAAATATGTTACACAGATCCACAAGAATGAATAGGTCTTGGTGAAACCACTACGGTTTCGCTTTAATGCTTTTGGCATACTAGCATGTGTTAGCAATTGGCTCTCTGATGCAAAATCTCTTCTGCACCAACTCTCATGTTAGGAGTGGATAGATTCTTTGACCTATCACCACTCACCCCAACCTCCACAGTAAACACTGCACAAACAGGTCGATGGTCTGAAAATTTAGACTCCCCTCTGATGTAAGACAACTGCACAATTCCATCACCATGCCACAGAATGCGATCACACCTGAAATTGTTAAATTTGTTGGATTCATTTTATTCAACCAACAGAAGGAAAATTCTGAAAAAACAAGGTGTTTGGTGCATTCTAACATGAATCAAACAGTTGCAGAAGTTTATATTATGTTCTAGTCATGGCTACATGATTGATTATCTACGAACAATCAAAAGAATGTGACCTTTAGCACTAGGTACACCCACTTGGCGGTTGGCTATAAGCTGACTCCGTGATTTACCTCTCTTCGCATAACTTAGGGACGGAGTGTGAGAGGCGCCTCACCTTGTGCTACAACTTTATATTGTTTCCAAAGAATGAAGAGACTAGAGGGTCGCTTCTTTAAGCTATGATCGCCTAGTGCTAATGATATTTCAAAAACTTCTTGCATTTGTAGAACTTCAAGCAACAATAATTTAGTATTTGTTTCAGTAAACTATAAAGCTAAAAGATCTTTTCAGCAAATTAGTTTGAATTTAGCAGCAATTTTACCATGCAGGTGTTCTCCGTTTCTTCTTTGATGTTTCAATCTCGCCAGCATACATATCTGAGTTGTTCGAGTATTTGTAAGTTGGAGCAAAGTAGATTTTCCCTTCAGTCCATCCCTTGAACACTCTCCCAGCTTCTCTTTCAATTTTAAGCTATCAAAACAATTTGGATGAAAAATCACCAAGCTGGAAGTTTTTCACCACAGATGTCGAGTAATACACATCATACAGGAATCATTTAGCAAAGGGAAGAAGAAACTCCTAAGTGCATTTGCTAGTCATTTGGACTAGGTATAAGAAAAGAATGTTATGTGGAATGGTATGATGAACCAGAATAATAATGATAAAAGACACTTCAAGTATTAAAATGTCTGCAAAGGAAATTAAGATAGACATTTGTTTTTGTTAGGCGTGTTTTTCACTTGTGGATTTTATTAGTAGAGAAGGTTAATATTAATTACCTGATCCTTCTCGAAAAGTGCATCCCAGTTATTATCCTCAAGAAGATTTTTAGTTTCACTATAGCTCAAAGAAATCCGGTAATTCAAATCCCCCAACCATATGACACGGCTGAGCAATTAAAAAAAGTGAATCAAGATTAGTGGACTTTGTTTCATTCAGCGTAGACAATTATTTATAAGAAAATCTTACTCATGCTCAAGAATTTTTACAGGTATTCTTCGACCAGTTCTTCTGCAAATTTTCCTGAATTGAGTATGTTTCAGTATTACTGAAACGTCAGAATTTCTTTTCAACTCATCACCTCCTTTCTCCCCTGAAGCCAAATGACTGCAAACGAAGCAAAAGCTTGTTCGGTGCAATGACATGCTCACTGAAATGCATCCCTAAAATGTGAAAGAATGAACAGCTTTCAAAACAAAATAATACACTAGAATGCAAGTGAAAGTTGATGAAAAATTTGACAAGCCTTCCTCTCACCTTATTACCAAGATAACCCATAATGCCCCTTCCGATACAAGAGACTCGTAGGTGTCCAATGTACTGGACAAGTTCTCTCCTCACCCAGACAGTAACAAAAATCCCCACCATCTGTTTGCTGGCTATAAGGCTATACTTCTGCTTACTTCTTGTAGGTGTAACAGGAAAACCTGAAAGAGAATAACTTCCTGCTTCCTCTTCCTCCTCTTCCTCTTCTTCTTCTTCTTCCTCCTCCTCTGAGTCTTTGTCATTGAAGAAAGCATGCTGGCAACTAAAACACGACTCCCTATAGTGTTTCCTTGTTGCTTCAGCAGGGCAGTTGCAGGCCCTTAGACGGCGTCCCTCCTCTGTTCTGAAAGTTTTGCTAACAGCTTTGAGTGATGGTTTCTGAAAGAACAATGCGCCGCCTGCCAATTTTGATTCTCTAGATATTGGAGTCTTAATGTTGGAAACCTGGGATGATGTAGAGTCGATATAAGGAGATGATGTGTGTGATTCAATATCAATCTCTGAATCAATTGGACCATTCAACGCTTGGTTAATTAGAGATAGCCACTTTGCTGCAGGTTCATTGTCCTCAATTACAAGTACATTTCCAGCATTCAGAGGAACTATCTCCTGAAAGCTGGAAGACCATAAAAAAATAGAAACATAAGGTTCTAAGAGGATACAAACAGACCTAGGATATGGATCCATCGCTTTTCTTTGAAAAGATATAAAATCCAAATTACCCTAAAACATATAAATCTGAGTGATCATCAGAGGGGAGGAAGTCACATAGGTTAAGTCCCTTATGAGGAGTATTTCCTCCAACATTCCATGTTGCCACAAAAATCCTAAATCACCATGATAATGGAAATAGGCCAATATATAAATTGACAAGCAAGCAACATTAAGGTGAGATTTAAGATAAAAAGGCAAGGGATATCATCATACCTGATTGCCTTGCTAGTTATAGCGCTGGGAGATCTAGATAGATAGTCACCAAGAATCACGCTCTCGACCTGTGAATCTGTTTCTTGAATGATATTTCAGAAATAAAGAGATTACTGACAAATTACAAAGAAATATGCTTGGAAATCAGAATGTACTAAGTAAATACATACCATGTTTGGGATAGGCAATGCAATCATCATGGTGATTGTGGATTAAGGGTGAAAAAAATGGAGGTGGTTTATCATTTTGTTATTCGCTATTCTACACAATAGTAGTGGTATTTTCAAATTTGTAAGTGGCTTCTAGGCATAGCCTTGACAATATTTCTCTTATGTGTCCTCTTTTATTCTATAAAACCCTCCAATTTACTAAAAGAAAGGTGATTTACAAATTGCAACCATAATACTTTAGAATTTGAAGATTTAGAGGAAAATTCAATCAGCATGATGATTTAGAACAATCAACATTGACATGAAAATAACAATGACATCACTATCATCTAAGTCAAGGGTGATATTCAACAAAAAAAATACCCGTACCAAATCGTTCAAATGGACAGAAAGAGAAAAAAAAAATATATATATATATATGGTTGTACCTGAAATGCTTTTCCCAATGGCAACTGAAGAGGTTGAGAAATGTGGACTTCCTCGAAATTCAACTGATTTACATATTGAGAATATGAAGGGAAACACATATAGATTAAAATAACAACATTCATAATATCAGAACAGGTATTTGAGGATATCCGGTGCTTCAAATACAATATGTTATCCTTTGTGGCTGACATAGTAAGGATCACTATAATAAATAAAATTACAGACAAAAAGCAGAAAGTTGAATTATCTTTCTGCAATATGCCTTTTGTTGTCATTGCTTTTTTCTAAGCTGAAATGACCTTTGGTTTCTCCTTTTGCTCTTTGACGGTGGTGGAATATATTTAATCTTAAAAGTGAGGAATTGTGCTAAGGATGGTCCTGTTTGGTTAGGAAAACCAAAATATTTGGGAAAATCCAAGCCAAAACCGAACCAAAATCAAAATCATTTCAGTTTGGCTTGGAACCAAATCTAAGTGCTTAGTTTGGTTCAGTTTTAAATCATTATATATATATATATATAACCAATTATAGTTTCGCAACAATAATTCAACCTAAACTAATAACAAACATTATCATAATTTAATGTTAATATTGATTAAGGGGCATAAAAAGTATAAAGCCATGAGAAATCATAATAATTAACATTCTATTTAAAAAATATATATAACATATATATACATATTATGAAAACCTTAACAGTTCATTCAATGGTTTGCATTTGTTCAAACTAAAACCAAATCAACATCAATAATCTTACCTAGTATCCAAATTGAAAGCATACCGGTAAACCAACTTTTTTAGTTTGAATTGGTTTGGTTTATTGGGGTTAGGTTATAGATGTCCACCCCTAACAAAGGCAAAAATTTTAATTTATCTTTGGAGTTGTACCAATCTATGCACATGTTCAAATCCAGTATTTATTCCCAAAAATTCCAAGAAAGTCATCCAAATGATCCTTGTGAGTATACATCATCGATCTAAGAGAGGCCAGCAAAAATTATTTATTTACAAGATCAACAAAGGCACATAAAGATCAAAAGGGTAAGAATGGTTCTTATACAACTTGATTATAACTAAACTATAATAATTCAAAACCAGAACCTTTACCTGGCGTGGTACCTCTGCTTGCGTCTCTGACATTATTATCATTGATCCGAATAATATTCCAAAGCGAAAACTGCAAATATTATCAAGAATAGATGCTGGAATAAGAATGCCACGACTTTCTCTTCAGAGTAGACGCGAGGCAGGTTGCCAAGTTTTGTTCACTTGTAGAGTTATATTGAAACAGCAAACTAAAACGAAGAACAATAACAACAAAACATAACGAAATCTTCTGCAAGATTATCGCAGGAAAGATCGTGACATCAAATACTGATAAAAAGAAAATCTCTTTGAAAAAAAAAAAAAAGGTTACCTTTTTCCATCTGCTATCCTTCAAGTTCATTTTTAACGCAATCCCCAGCTTCCTTCTCCAACCCTCCCAAAAAATTGCAACTTTTTGATCGGATCAACTCCAAACTGCACCAGACAACTTTAAGATAGACAAAGAATCTTACATCCAACGTACAAATAAAGAAGCAACAATAAAAATAAATGTGGACTGATTCTACCGACTTCAAGACGAACCACATCTAGAACGAAAGCTTAAAGGCCTCCCCAGTTCCGTTCCAAGTGGAACAACGCAAGCAGATCCCGCAATGGAACAGTCCACTCGCGACACGGACTTATGGGCAAAGAATGGAAGCCGGCGAGTGCGCCTTCTTTGATTGTCTCCCCCGAGATGGACGCCCTTCTCTCTCTCGATCTTTTTCCTTTTTCCCCCTCTGCGAATCAGATTTCGTCTTCTCCCGCTTCGCTTCACGTGGTGAGGTAGGGTTCGTTCGAGGCCGACAAGAAATAAATTAAATTTAAAGAAAAATAAATTAAAATAATACAATATAAAAATAGTGTTAATTCACGTTGTAAAGTCCGTTCCATCCTCCTTGACTTTATCGCAGAAGCTGCTCCTTCTTGAGGAGGCATCAAATATTAAGGAGTAATTTAATAATGCTAAAAATTTTAAGGGATATTTAGAAAGATTATAAAAATTAGGAGGGGGCCGGGGGGTTAAAGAAATATTTAAACCTCTCTATGAAGGGCAAATATGACTATATACATTTGAAATTATTATTTTCTTTTATGAATAAAAAAGAATAACGTATAAATAAATATAATATTGCTTATGTGATATGAATAATGCAGTTTCTAATTATTTTTTATTAAGCGCGCCTTCAACGTGAAAGTCATTACTTTTACTATAATCTGTCAGCCGTGAGCGCTTTTCGATTTACCCTGACGATCGATGAGAAACTTTCGTAAAATTGAAACAGTCACTCCAAATTCGACGTTACCTGACCTAATTAATTTTTTTTTCTCACGAAAGAATAAAATTCAATCGGAATAAGGAGACAGACAGAGATAGTAGCTTCTTCTAAGGAGAGCTAGGGCAGTAGCGATGGCGCCTCGTCGCCGGCGATGGACGTCCTCTCTCCGCACGGTGGATTCGAAATGGCGCAGCGCCGAATTTCAGAGTGGGGAGAAATATTTATAGGACATCCACGTGACAATCCATAGTGGCTTCGTATTTTATTCGTGATGCACTAGACGTGAAAGCCATATTATACTGTTATTGCGTCCCTCGGGGCGGTGCGATGGTTAAGACCTGAGAGATTACTACATAAGGTCTTAAAGTCGAAACTCAGCATGTTCGAGCATATACATCCCCCATGTCTTAACCATTTGCACTAATGGCTAGTAGTTACCCATGATTTACCTCCTTCGTGTTGGCCTGGGGACGGGTTGACGGGGGGCGCTAGATTTAGCGAATCATCTTTTACTATATATTATACTGTTATTGCTTCTTTAAATAACTTTTAACTCCCTATTAACCAAAATCAAATATGAAATTGCTAAAATACAATTATACACCCGACATAGACTCTGTGAGAGAATAAATAAAAGACACACATTCTAATATGCATGCATTTGTGACTTTCAATAATAAATTATTGTTATTTAGTAACTAAATTAACAATTAAAATTCTCCAACGTGATTAAGAATAGATTGAGATGAAATTAGTTTCAATGAGTTCATATAGTTCTTCTGATTATATAGATATCTTCAAAAATTATTTTGACCCAGTGTATTTTACTCAGTGATTTTTTGAACACTAATATGTTTAAAAACATATAATTTGTGTATAAAAATCACATATCAAAATACATGGGAGCAAATTAATATTTGAATGTATGAATATAATCAAGAAAAATAGATGAACATATAGAAACCAACTTCATCTCATTCTGAGCATTTTAGATCCATTAACTGATTTAGATCTATTTTTTATTTTAATTGTCAATTTCCAACCAATTGAATTGATTAGAAATTTTGAATCAATGCATTTGTTCGAAATTTTGCAACGAATCCATAAATTCATTGGAAATTCTTAGTAATAGTTCATATAAATTATTTATAATGAATTCACTTTTAATTGTAAAATATGCGATGAGTTCTAGATTTATTACAAAAGCTGCAACAAATAATATTTTCATCGTAAAAATTACGGTGAATGATTTATTTATTGTCGATTTTGCAACAAATGTTTATTTTATCGTCGAATTGCAACAAATTTATCGATGAAATATTTTTTATTATCGATTTGCGATAAAATATTTTCATTGCTTAATTAGGTACTAAGTAGTAATTATTTCCAATTGAAAATTGTTAAAATAGCTGTTAAAATAGTGGACCTTTGATTTGCTTTCTCATACACTCTATCTTATAGGTATAATTATCTTTTATCAATTTTTTCACATACTTTGGTCAATAGGAGATTAAAAGCTATTTTTAAAATACAAGGCAAAATATTAGTTGATATAAAATCCAGGTTTAAAGTATTTAATCCTTTATTTTATTATTTTATAATTTATATAGAATGAAAACCATATGATTTATCATGAGTTAATATAAATGAGGAATAAAGCACTTATCCAAATATAAATATAAATATAAATATAAATATAAATATAAATTACCTTAGGCTAAAAATACATACAAATATTAGGAATGTTAAAGTGATGAAACCGATCACATCTTTAGGGTATTTGACCGGTTGTAATTAACCTGTAATATAATCAATAATATATTACAAGACTGATTATTTTGTTTAGTATCAACTTAAGTACTGATTATTTTATTTAATATCAACTTAAGTAATGTCATGTAATCTGGATTATAAAAGTTAATAAATTTTTATAATCGAGATTACAAAGTAAATACTATGTAATCTGAATTACATTACAACTCAAATTTAATATGACAAAAGCACACCCTCAACAAATTCGTCGACATTACATCTATCGCCGCCGCCTACCAGACCGGTGACCGCCCACCGTTGACTGGTCGTCGTCGTCCCCCACCACCACCGATTGACCGCCCACCGTTGACTGGTCGCCGTCGTCCCCCGCCACCACCGATCGACCGCCCACCGTTGACTTGTCACTATCGTCCCCCGCCACCGCTGACCGACCGCCCCCTGCCGGCCAGCCGCCTCTGATCAGTAGAGGTCACATGATATTTTTATTATTTTATAATAATACAAATTACATTTTTTATAAAAAATAATGGACATCAAACAAAAAATATAATTACAATTGTAATCTAAATTACATACTTTTCCATCAAACATAATAATATAATCTTAATTACATTACAAATTTAATTATAATACAAACAATAATATAATCTTAATTACATTACAAATTTAATTATAATACAAACTGAATTACATTACAACCTAACAAACGCAGCATTAGTGTACATAGGATATGCATTCAATTAGGGTGCACATTCAATTAATTTGATTTATTTAGTATTAATTTAATATAATTTTATTTATTATTTTTTAAATAAATTCAATATTAATTTAATTAATCCAGTATTAATTTTATATAAACAATTTGATTTTCAATTAATTAATTAATTTTTAATTAATTTACTACTAAACTAATCACATACTGTAAACTCAGTAATTAAACTCAATTCACCTCAAACTTCAGTAAACTCAATTTACAGGCAATTAAAGTCTTTTTTATTATTATTATTTTTAATAATTTAGACGTTCAAATTTCAGCCGTAATGATACTGTCAAAAAACACTAATCTTGAAAGTAAACAAACTTTAGAGTGATGGTACTCAATGGTGTCGAGTGGCAGTAGACCCAATGGCACACTTAGACAACTTAAACATCTTATGATTAAGAAGAATTAACAAAATATCCAGAAATTCAAGCTCATTCTACTTTAAGACACTGGAATTGAAGTCCTGCAACCATTTGGAGCCTAAATTTGATCGACTAAAACAAAGAGTGAATAGTCAACCAGGAAAGGATATGTAATATTGTCAAAAATCACACGGAATTTGAAGTTGGATCCATTTGCATTTCTCACTGATCTCCAGGGATGCTCTTGATGATATCGGAGTCGCCTGCGAAACAGAAATGAAACCAAAGGTGAATAAGTTGCCATTTGGGATACAAGGTTGAGGTCCTTTTTCAGTTCGATAGCAAGACTTACCAGGATCGATGATGCTGAGGCAGCAAACTCGGAAATATTTACCACATGCCGTGCCAAGGTCAACATTATCTGCAAAGTATAAAATCAGGGAGTTGAAATAAATGTTGAAAATAGAAATAAGAAACCAAGATACACACTAGATAAGTAGAATGTCGAATAAAAAAGACAGCAAGCAACTATGAAAATTACTTACTTCCACTAAAATGATGAACTCCGACCTTTGCCAGCATTGCATAGTACTCAATCTCAGACTTGCGGAGCGGGGGACAATTGTTTGCGATAATAATCAACTTTGCTGTTCATTAATATAAAGATATAGCAACCAAAGTTTGTGAGAAGCATTGTATTCCATAAAGAAGTTGCAAGACATTAACTAGCAAAGGAAAAAAAACAAGTATAAAAGCTGGATCCAACACAAACAAGAAAAAAATCCTAAGAGCATGCATAAGAGATAGAAAACAGGAACTAGCTGTATCAAATGGAGGAAATGGACCAATTCATTGAGCAACCAAATAATTGATAAGGAACAAATATAGATTAGAGAAGCATGATTGCCACAAAAGTTGATACAAATTACTCCAGGGGGAAGCCCTAACGGAAGAAAGTCTACAACTTATAGACCACCTACAGACTCAAGAAACTGATAGTGGTCAAAATAAACCAAAAATCAATGACTAGGGTCAGACCGGCAAACTTGGATATGATTTAGAAGTAATTAGTGAATGATGAAGCTCAAATTTTCACACATAAAATCAAACGGTTTTAAACTGATTTCATTTTAAATTAAGTATCCATTTATATATCAATCAAGGGAAACAAGAGTGCTGAGAATTCAACTATGCATGTCGCTACAAAACTTGAACCAACTTTAATGTGGCAGTCAGTTCTATTATAAACATCACAAAATTAAACCGAGTTCAGTGATCCACACATCAATCTTCCCAAATATAGATTGAATGAAACATTAATACTACCATAACCTTCCCTATATTCAAAAAGGACAAGCAAATGATCAACATGAAATCAATGAATAGGTTGAGGAGAGATTACTATGGGAGACTGCATTCATCTCTGAAGCATAATTACACAACGAGAGAGCCAAACTTCAAACAACAAACTACATCGAGTTAAAAAAAATCCACAAGGTCGGAGGAGGTTACGAATCCTACACAACAGAACAGTCGGAAACAAAAGAAAACATTTTAGTGCTGTCATATAACCTTCCCCATATTCAAAAAGGATAAGCAAATGATCAACATGAAAATCAATGAATGGGGTGAGGAGAGATTAGTATGGGAAACTGCATTCATCTCCCGGGCACAATTACACAACGACAGAGCCAAACTCCGCATCACGCCAAATCAACAAACTACATCAAGTTGAAAATTTTCTAGCAGATAGAAAGGAGTAAACCCATAGGTACAAATCCCAGATGCATAAAAGAAAGGCAGCAAGGTAGTGTCACCTTTAGAGCTCCGAAGTGTTCTGAGGACCGTTTTGTAGCCGAGAGTGTACTTCCCGCTCTTCATCACAAGAGCAAGTCTGCTGTTGATGTTCTCGGCATTCTTCTTCTGCATCAAGTAATCAGAAAGTACAATCCCAGAGTAAAACATTAGAACACGAGGATATAAGAATCAAGGTACAGATATGGGAAGAAGATGTGATAGAATATTACCGATTTCTTGACGGGGGCCATCGCTAGGAGAACTACGCGCACGGCGGCGGAGCCTGCAGGGGAGGAAACAGAAAGGGCGTTAGGTTTTCACTGAACTTATAGACGGCGAAGGAGAAGAACCAGTGAATTTACTAGATTGCCCTTCTGCAGAGGACAATCATCTTTGAGCCATCCATTTTCAGTAACTAACGACAGAGATTGCATTTTGGTAATCTCCTTTCCTCCTAATGGTGGAGGCGTTTTGGTAATATCCAAATCGCATTACTTCTCCCATGTTAAATTTCCGTTTTATCCAAATAAAATAATAAAAAAAAAGGCCTTTTCAAACCGTGAATGTCTAGAAGACTACTGAGTGTCTTGATCACTGCATCATAACACTAGGAGCATATATTAACATTATATAAATGATTAACTCAGTTAGCCACATTGATTATTTCTGGGGTGGCCGACCTGATCCCACAGAAATTTTCCATCGGCCATCAGGGTAAATCGGGAAGTACTCGCAGCGGGCGGTCCAGAAGCGCATCTTCCCTTAGTTTCAAGTCTCATTTGGAGGGAAAATGTCTGCAAATCCACCGTAGCAGGGAATCGAACCGTGAGTGTCTCGGAGACAATCGAACTCACTTACCGCTGCACCATAGCCCCGGGGGCATAGATTAACATTATATAGAACCTTGGCAACGTGGTTTAGAAAATTGGTGATTATCTTGTGTTCTTAATGTTAGTATTATCTCTAAGAGTCAATTATGAGATGATTTAGCTATTGAGTTAATGAATATGGATTGAGTCTAATTTGGATTTGACTCATTGAGTTTGACTCAAATGGATTAGAATTAAATTAATTGGATTAATGAGTTAGACTGATTATCTTATTAGGTTAATGACTTATTAGATTAATAGTTAATCTAATATATTAACATTCAATCCATTAAAAGAAGAAGATCAAGAGACAAAAACTCTTGATATTCATTTATTGGATTAATGACTTATTAGATTAATGGTTAATTCAATATATTAACATCCAATCCATAAGAGAAGACCAAGAGACAAAAATCCTTGATATTCATTAAATGACGGACTCTTGGAATCATTGGTATCTTCTTCTTCTCTTCCCTTCCTTGGCCGAACAACACCTTAGAGGCTAGCACTTTTTTGTTGTTCTTCTTCAAATTGTTAATTCGTGAGACGGACGAAATGTGTTCATATGGATACCTTAGAGGCGCGAATATCCTTATTGCGTTAAGATCCATAATCAAGAAGGAAAAGTTACTGTCGAGATTGTGAAGGGTACGCTATAAAGGTAGAACTCTCATTCCAACTTATATACGGTTCCTTCGCATGGATCTTCTAAAAAGGACTAGATTTTTATTTTTTTATTATATTTTTTTTACGTGTTTAACGATCTAGATCCTTACACTTAAAACAATGCATCTGGACTTTAATGTCTTCCTTTATACTCTTGGGAGTTTAATTCATAATACTGTGAATTAATCCATAAAATTGTGCTTAGGAGATTAAAGTTGCTTAGCTTGTATGTAAAATTTTAAAATGGGTAACTATAAATTTAGAAACATGTGATGATCTATTGTCTTTTTCACTTTGACTAGTGCGTTATAGAAATATTCACATATTTAATAAAAGTCATTGTTAGTTATGGTTTCATCAATGCATTGATACATTTTATAAATTTGTGTCACATAAGATGGAATCGATTGATTCAAACAAAATAATACTACTCAGTGATGGTACACCAAAGATATATCAGTTGTAGTAAGATAACATCTCCCACTTCTGTTAGTGTTGTTGTGAGTGTTGGGATCGGAGAGATCGGATTGTACTTGTTCCTACGAGTTAGGGCAGCGGAAAACAAACAAGAACAAGAGCTAAAAACACTTACAATGCTAACAATGACGATTTACTTGGTATCCACCTCCAACGGAGGTGACTAGTCCAAGGGTCCATACGATCACACGAGATCCACTATGAAAACGCTTCTTATCGGTGAAGCAAACCTCTCACAAGCACTATCTTCTTCCTCTTGCAAAGAGCACTTGAAAGTGGAGGAAGAAGACACAAGATGACAAGGGAAC
>JBBPFQ010000025.1:216201-226253 GCA_037974815.1 Kaempferia elegans
CACGTCAGCCGTTTCTCCGAGTCGAGCCTGTGAGGCCTGAACCCGGGTCCACCCGCTCCCCGATCAGACAGGATCAATTATCATATTACTTAATTTTTAAAAAATAATTTAATCTAAAAATTTTTTATCTAAATCCTAAATTTAATCCGAGTTCAACCTAAATCCAACCCTAAGACAATTCAAAAAATATATGAATCCAATCTGAAAGAAAAAAACTCTCAACTAGAATATGATATTTTCCGGATCGACTAAATAATCGGGTAGGATTTATTTTTGAGTTTCGCAATTTCTTAAGTCAGTGGGATACCTCCTAATGTATAAAAATTACAATAAGAGCGTGGCAGATATTGGTTGATTATTATCCATAGTTTAAAATTAAAAATCCCAATGGATCTCATGCAAATATATATCTGAGTTCTTTATTTATATAAATTAATTCCTGTCGTAGAGAGTGGGGAGGATGACTTATCGAGACACGTGAAGTTGATGTATTGACGAAGTTGACCCTCCAAAGACCTTCAAGAAGAGGAGCTCGGAGCCAGAGGATCTGCACACCAAAAAAAGACTAGGAGGTGAAAAACATTAGAAACTAGGTCAGAAAAAAGATCCATATAATGTAAGTACTCTGACGTTTAAGTTAGATAAGTGGTGGAAGCAGAAAGGAAGAACATCAACAAAGAAGTGTAGTTTGTGGATGTGTTTCACGTACTTGCATTTGTGGGTGGATACCCCTTTATAGTGCAAGTTTTCTCTAGTGCATGAATCTTAATGCACTTCCTGAAAAGTATAAACCATTCTGATATTCTGATACCTTTCCGAAATTAGGTTCACAGCCTTTGCATTTTGGCAGGCTTTGGAAGCTTCTGCCATACATACTACACAGAGCATATCCTCTATTGCTTGATCTTCTGCCGACTGTTACGCTATGCAACAAAGAAAGTACTTTAGCCTATCAGGATGTAGGCTCGACTAGCTTTACCTTTGTCCGATCGAGTCCTCTCCCTTGCTTGACCGGACTTCGTGGCCGATCGACTTCCAATCAGTTGTAGGGAAGAGACTCGATTTCTCTGAAAACTTGGTTCTTCCATCAACTGGCTCTCCGATCGGGTGATTGCTGTCTTGTAATCCAATAAGACAATTATGAACTTGATGTTAGCTCTTCGGTCCAAACCACTAGGCCCTTGCCCAAGCTAACTCGGAGGACGCTCCGGTCGAGAAAAGTCTGGGGTCGGCCAGACAACGGATCCGCTCGGCTGGCCCGTTCTATCGGTCTGCATGGTTGTTGACTATCTTGATTCTCCTTGACTAATTGGGCGGCCTCCTCATATGGCCTCCTTGACCTTAACCCGGCCCTATGGGCCTTATCAACCGCATCACACCTTATCTGCGGCATCATTAACTGTTGCAGAGGTTGATCAAAAATTATAATTTGATGCCATCAAATTATTTATATGAATACCTTTAGAGACAAGCTTAAAAATTTTAAAAGCCAGAAAAATATATATTTATTTTTAAATAAAATTATTAATTAATTATTTTTAATCAAAATTATAATTTGATCCATTTAATCTAAATTAGGCTAATAGTGGCATAGCTAGGCCGCATCATAATTATAATTTTTGAGTTACATGATGTACGTGTCATCCCAATATATATTTGATTTTAATGCTATAATTTATTTGGTGGATCGATTGTCTTAAAATTTTAATAAATCAAATTATTTTGTAATTTTGTCTTATTAATGTTAGGTGCTAAATAGAATTATATATTTTATAAAAAAATAATTTCTGATTCGGTCGTCAAGGGCTAGTCAACATAGAGGCTAGGTCAGCGCGAAAGGTCTCGGTCAAGTCAAAGCATGCACATGTTGAGTCACCCTGGTCTTCAGAAAAGCCAGGTCAGCGATTATAACAGGTTGGGTAATAAGGCCGACCGGACAAGTTTGTCGACCGGATGAGTCATTCTCAGAAGACGCCAGCCACCCGCCCCGTCAAATGCATGAAGTTTCCTCCAAGCTATTAGGCCGGTCAGCGAGGCTCACTCTCCAAGGTTAATAGCTGATCGGATCACGTGGCTGAACAACCACGTAGGTGAAGTCCGATCGGCAAAAGAAGATAAGAGTCCTCTATCGTTTAGCATAACGGAATGTCAGAGAATATTCCCTCCCAGCTAAGAAGCCTATCTGACACAGACACATGGCCACTGTAATCATGAGCAACCCATTTAAGGAAAGGCCCAATAAGGAAAGAAATCAATGCGTGCGTGATACCTATCCTATGAAACCCTAATCTCTATAGGTATAAATAGAGCCTCCCCTGGATGCCAAAGGTACGCTAAAATCATCTTTTACGCCGCTACTCTGCTAAATTCTTTCCTCTACAACAACTTGGGCTAACTTGAGCGTCAGAGGACCAAACAAGGAGCGACGACTCCTGTTTGGTTGCTAATGTTTGTCTACTCGTCTTTGGTGTGCAGATTCGAGTGCACCTTTGCGTCTCCACATCAGCAGCTCTTCTGTTCGAGTGTGCGAGGAATTTACCTGATGTCCAGCCGATCGCTTGACAGACATGATCAATAACTATATTGATTACCCATATATTTGAATATTCTATTATCATCTCTACTAAAACTCTACAGTTGGTTGGGAAGTAATAGGAGTATTAAAATACTCAACTAAGGTGGATCCTATTCGACCAATTGTTGGAGCATCAAGCTATAATTTTTATTTATTTATTTATTTAAATTGATATTAATTATTTTATTTATTGAATAGATTAATTTTGAGATCACAGCCACAAAAGTTTTCCATTATTTGTAAGATAAATCAGGAAGTATTCGTAGCTTTTCATTGGAATAAAAAATCAGTCTCTAATGTTAAATCCTTTAATTAATCGTTAAAAGACTTAACCATTGTATCATTATCCGGGAGAAAACATTGAGCTATAGTGAATAATTAAATGTTTCACTGCTCCGATACATAAACTCTTGGATGAATTTTCCATAGACTAATTACAAGGCGTAGTTATGTTAAATATCCCTGTACATATTTCCATGCATGAGACAAGCCTTTCCTGTTTTTTTCCTTATAGATATATATCATTTTAATATATAGTGACTGCACTCTAATTATCCCCATTGTGACTAACCTCCCTAAATTAAATATCTTCATCACAACAGGTTTACATTTTGCCTGTGCAAAATGTAAACTATGCTACATATACATCGCAGCGTAAGTTTCTCTGAAAGAGAAGAGAAGAGCCGAAGCTTCTTAACTAGAAAATTGCTGGACTGATTGTGTTTAAAGAGAAAGGAATTGTGTAAGAAATCCTATCTAAAGCAATTTGGTAATAGTTTCCTTCATTTGGTTGTCGTTGAAGTATAGACAGAACTCCAATTCTCAATCTAATTAGAGTGTGGCACTTCCTATAAAAATCAAGTGTAATATGAAAGAATTACGCATTTTGAGTCAGCCTACGAAGATAAACAATGTTAAGTTAGTCTACATTGCCACATATGATCAAATAGCTTAGTAACTTTAAATTGGAGGATGGAAGACAATTAAGTTTAAAGTGATGTTGTTAAATAAATCTACTGTTCATCTCTCTATTTTTTTTTAAAACAAAGATTGGTTCAACTTTATCATGAGTTTGATATGATCTCATATCAGGTATAATATAAAAATTTTATCGATTCTTCCTTAAATACAATGCACCACCTTCGAAAATCCAAAATAACCAATGGATAGTAGATTGTAACTCCACGCAACCACAGAAATCTATAGTAGCTAAAATGAGTATAATTGGAGCTCTCTAGGTCCATCAATGAGTTTTGACCAAAACTCACTGATGGACCTAGAGAGGTCTGATTACGTTCATTTCAATTTATGTGGATTCATTGCAGGGAGTTTAAATCTGCTATCGATTGTTTATTTTGACTTCTCGGTAGTTATAAAATAAAATAAAAAAGATTAATCGGTGAAATTCTCTGTGCATGTGCCTGATATGATTTCATATCAGGCTCAACAGTTTGATATGATTCCATGCAAAGAAAGAGAAAAAAAAAAGGAGAAAAAAAAATTTGCATGCAAAGAGAGAGGAAAGATAAATAAAAAAAAAAGAGAAATAAAAAGTAAGAGTTGACATGATGGGTAGAATAAGAAAATCATATATCTGAGTGCGCTTTTTGATAAATATGAATATAGTATACGTGTTTTGGTCAATTCGTAAATATATATGCGTCCTTGGTAAAAACCTGTACATATATAGTTGGATCAGAATTTATTTTTTAATTATGAATACAAATTTTCTTTTCTCATAAATCGGATGAATTTTTTTTTAGCGTCCTTAAATTTTCTTCTAATATTTCTTCTCCACGGGATAAATACTAGAAAACATGTACTGTACAAGAAAAAGGAGCAAATTAAAGATAGTGCACGTACACTAGAAAATTGCAAACCCAATCTCTAAGGCAGTGAAAACTCATGATCAAACTTTTGACCGAGTTAACTGAAAAAAAAAACTCTCTGGTTTTACCTCTCTACGTACGTAGTTAGGAGCCGGAGTAGAATAAAACCATTTTGAAAATTCACTCTCATTCATTACGCCTTCCAAATCGGAAGTGCACCAGTCAGATCTAAAAGGCAGAGAGAGTTGGTGAGTTCGGCTAAAGAACAGCTCAGCATGGAAGACATAGTGCTAAACTTAAGGCCCTAAATATTCCAAACTCTTCATTCATTCATTCATCGGTGTGAGTGGAGCCACACACTCCAACTAAACTAATCGTCATCCTCATCAAATCCTTGGGATATATAGCATTGTTTGCAATATCCAATTGAAGGAATCTTTCAGCTAAGAAGCTACCTAACTGTAGCAGTTAATTTGCATGATTAATTAATTAATTAATTAATTAAGCAACAGCCCGCGGGCTCCACCGATATATTACTTGTTTCTCACAGTGCAGTTAGGAAGGCGGTGGTGGGCTCTCAGCCACGACGACTTATTCTGGCACCTTCCTCTGCAAAATATATGCTCAGTGGGTGATTCAAGTGACAGCACCAACACGCAATGATTGGAAACGAGAAGGCACCAGAGACGATTTAAGATAATGAGATTACTGTAACCTCAATTAATGGGATTTATGGTGTTACTGTTCAATCAATTAATTAAAATCGGGAAAAATTGCGGCCAATTCTCGCAGCCACATCACAATCATGCTTTCGTATCACAAGGAAAGCTTCGTTCTACCAAATATCATCCAGAACTGTGGGCTGAAAAACGACGGCTGAATTCACCATCTTCATAGAAGAGAATGATTTTAATTGTTAATCAGTTGAACGTGGAGGATGTGTTTAACTTTGTACGTACGTTCCACATGAAGCTGTCTAAACTGCGTAAAATTGCGGCGTTGCCATAATTAGACTGGCTCGAGCCCAATCTGGCCAGACATTTGGCTCAGGCTTTCACAGACCTGGCTCGCTCACTTTGAAGATAAATAGGAGTAAAAAAACCGGGCAGCGTGGGGCCCACGGCCGTTGCCCGTTGGGTTGTAAAGTTCAGAAGAGGCGAAGGTGACAGCCTGACCCCGCCTCTCTCTCTCCTGCCCCTATCCGGACAGGAAACCAACACAGCGGCGACGAGCACACATGGTCTCGCTGTCACCGGGGCCCACCTGGACCACCTTCTTTACAACCATAGCCATCTCGACTGGGTGCAGGAATTAAAGCTTGAATGATTGATTCGTTACCCGCTCTTTTTTATTTTTATTTTTATTTTTTTATAGTTATTTATTTGTTTATTATTAAAAAGAAAAAAAAACTTTCGATATTCCAATCTGTCCGCATACTTATCCATTAAAAGCCCCTGCGCGGTCGCATCATCCCTACGGAGTAACAGAGAGCGGCAGTGGGAGCACCAGCGGCGTGGGAGAGTAGTCATCATGTCGAAGGAGGTGAGCGTGGAGGGGGACGAGGCGCGGGCGAAGGACTACACGGACCCCCCGCCGGCGCCGCTGCTGGACTTCGGCGAACTCCGCCTCTGGTCCTTCTACCGCGCCCTGATCGCGGAGTTCGTAGCCACGTTGCTGTTCCTTTACGTCACCATCGCCACCGTCATCGGCCACAAGGAGCAGAACGCCGCTGACCAGTGCAACGGCGTCGGGATCCTCGGCATCGCCTGGGCTTTCGGCGGCATGATCTTCATCCTCGTCTACTGCACCGCCGGCATCTCTGGTGCGTCGCCTGGTGCTTGTTAATTGACTTGTCCGGCCGGTCGATTAAACGAGGGGGGTTTTTGCTCGATGTTAAATTTGCAGGCGGGCACATTAACCCGGCGGTGACCTTCGGGCTTTTTCTGGCGAGGAAGGTGTCGCTGTCGAGGGCGGTCTTGTACATCGTGGCGCAGTGCCTGGGCGCCATCGTCGGCGTAGGCATCGTGAAGGGGATTATGAAGCACCAGTACAACAACTTCGGCGGCGGAGCGAACGAAGTGGCTTCCGGCTACTCTAAGGGCACCGCCCTCGGTGCCGAGATCATCGGCACCTTCGTCCTCGTCTACACCGTCTTCTCCGCCACCGACCCCAAGCGCAACGCCCGCGACTCCCACATCCCTGTACGTTGGCCGCCGGAGCAACCAACCTTCTCAAATTGCGTAATCAATTATCTTTTCTAAGAAGCGGTCCGTCGAATAATTTGCAGGTGTTGGCGCCACTTCCCATCGGGTTCGCGGTCTTCATGGTTCACCTCGCCACCATCCCCATCACCGGCACCGGCATCAACCCTGCTCGGAGTCTCGGTGCAGCAGTTATCTACAACCAAGACAAGCCCTGGCGTGAGCACGTAAGTAACTACCGGATAAAAAAAAGAACTTTCTTCGAGTTATAATTAACGAGCGCTATATTTTGGCGCAGTGGATCTTCTGGGTCGGTCCTCTCGTGGGAGCCTTGGCGGCGGCGGTGTACCACCAGTTCATCTTGCGAGCGGCGGCCATCAAGGCGCTGGGATCATTCAGGAGCAACACGGCCAACTAAGAATTGCAGGGCAGGGCAGAGGAGCATGCAGTTGGGCGCGCAGCTTCTATTACTCGATTTGATTGCCGTACCATGCTTGTATTAATCTTTGTTTTCTTGTGTGTAAAACTCAGGAGGATGTTTGATCTGTACGTGTTTTCACGATCTTAGCTTCTCAATGCTGTCGTTTTTTTCTTTAATTTCTCTTTAATTTGCAGACTGTTTCAATTAATTAAGTTGTATTGGCTCTTTATTTATCTTTCACCTGCATATATATAATTCTTTTTTGCTCCTGCTGCATCAATGGCACTGAGCACTCAGTCAAGGCATTGCCCCCACAGAGTTAAAGGGTCTCTGCACCGGAGGCTCTATGATAAAGCTGGAGCATCTGCACTTGAAAAGAAAGTTAAAGATGGCTCTCTCTGGCTCTGTATTAAAGACGGCACTAGGCGCCATTGGAGGCTAGACTGTGTGCTTTAGAGACTAGGCGGGGCAGTTGGGGAAGTGCCATTGGTTGCGTTGTCCGAGGCTCACGCGGCCGGTTTTTTTTTTTTGGCAGCTTATAACATCAAGATAAATACACTGAGCTGGCCGTCGTCTCCTGGCCACACGTTGAATCGTGTGCAGTAAAAGTTTGAATTATTAAAGAATCCCAAGCGCGAGAGGCACGCCGACGGCAGGCAGGTGAGGCCCCGCTAGGAGATTACTTTTACCGCGGGGA
Source organism: Kaempferia elegans (assembly GCA_037974815.1). NCBI lineage: Eukaryota > Viridiplantae > Streptophyta > Magnoliopsida > Zingiberales > Zingiberaceae > Kaempferia > Kaempferia elegans. The sequence goes on from JBBPFQ010000025.1 coordinate 223,925, forward strand.
AGAAAAAGTGGCGTTGTCTTCTGGGCAGATTTAACTAAATGAAAAGAAAAAAAAAAACAAAAAACGCTCCTGGTTCTTTTCTGTGTTTTTAAAAATTTTTAAACACTAAAGAGATTCTCACTCTGAACAAAAAAAAAAGCTCTTTGTTATATATATATATATTTTTATCGTTTTCAAAACTCGAAAGAGATTCTCACTTTGTCAATGAACTCAAATAAGGTTCCAAACTCGTTAAATATCTTACAAACAGAATTATCTTTGAATTTCAACTTAGTACCGGCGCAACGCTGCTTGTGACCAGGCCATGCATAGTCTGACCTGTAGGCCCAGTAGCATCATTCCAGTCACATCTGTAGACCAGTCGAGCTATGCACGGCCCACACTGCCCACATCAAAGCCCAAATGTCACCTCTACTTGCCCACGCCTTCATCAAATGCCCATCCTGCAATTCACCCTTTTGTAGGAATTAGTACATGAGTTGTTACCATCAATCAGGTCTGAGGGTCAAATCCTGACGAAGCCAGGTGTCTGCCCTCCCTTATACACTAGTCACTGTTCGGGCTAGTAGCCTCTGTGATTTACCTCCTTCGTGTTGGCCCTGGGACGGGTTGGCAGAGGCGCTGAGGGCGAGCGAATCGCCTTTTACCATCAATAATAGGTAGAATTTGAGTTGAATTTTACATCTTTTATATAAATCCTTATTTAATAAATTCATATATATACCCAATTCGATGCTCATTAAGTATTTAACTTAGAGGATCGGATATCATACCGTACGAATCATCTTATTATTATTATCTACTATTCTTATTTTTTAAATTATCTGATTCTATCTACAAACATGGAGACAGATGCCGAGGAGACGGAGGTCCACGTGCAACTGAAGAAGACTCGAAGAAGATTGATGTGGCGCTCCTTGAAGACTTTATGAATCTTGCACGCCAGTAAACAGTTCAAAAATGAGCGTTAATAATCAAGCCAGGGAACATGGAGGGAATCCCGGTCTTTTGTCCTCTGACACTCAAGTTAGTGCAACGTTCGTTGAATAATTTTGGTGGAGAAGTGACGAAGAGTCGAATAATAATCGCATACATCCATGGATTGTGAAAAACCCTATTTATATTTGAGCGGTACCTGGCGCGGGAATCAAGGAGTTTCCGTAAACAACATAAACATTTATAATATGTTGATGTCTTTCCTTAATTGACTTTCTTTAATTAGGCGTACAATATGTAAGTGTCAGAATAGGAAGTTTCCTTTGTACAAAAAATTATAGCGCATATTTTCTGAAGTGTCATATTTGGTTATTTACTGAAATCTCCTTTTGGGGGAGAAGGGTGGATTGTTAGTGTAGACAATTTAGAAGATATAATTGGGGGACATGTATGGTTAGGTGCCATTTGTATACTTGGTGGAAATTGGCATATCTTAACCAAACCCTTTGCATGGGCTCACTGTGCATTTGTATGGTTTGGATAGGCTTACTTGTCTTATAATTTAGGTGCTTTATCTATTTTTGGTTTCACCGTTTGTTGTTTCGTCTGGTTTAATAATATCGCTTATCCGAGTAAGTTTTACGGACCTACTGGGCCCGAGGCTTCTCAAGGAGGGCAGGTGGGCTTAGGACTAAACGACGACCCTGTTTAGTCCGTCCGACGGCCTTGTTTGGTTCATTTGGTACGTCGTTTGGCCAGTCTGTTTGATTCGTTTGGCACGCCGTTCGGCTAGCCTGTTTGATTCATTCAGTACATCATTCGGTCGCCTATTGGAGCTTTGTTTAGTGGTGTTGTATGACCTTCGCTTCGTCGATCCTCTCGATGGGGCCGACTAAATGAGTGGTCTATTAAGTCTGTGAGTTGTCTACTCGATTTAGTTTTGACCTTGATCCTGCGTTTGTGATAAAGATGATATATTTGAATGCTATACAGACCGTTTGACTTAGACCGTTTGACTTAGAATTAACTTGACTTTTACTTATTTTTCTCTCCGTTCATCGAATGAAATGACTCCTACCGCTTCTTTGCTTAACCTTTTCTCCAGCGATGCTTTCCCTTTCCCTTTCCCTTAAGTTTTTTCTTTTCCTTTTCTTCTTCCTACGAAGCAAGGTATTATTTCCGCCGGCCTTCTCCCTATTTAAACCAAAGAGCCAGCCAGCGCAGTTGGTTAACACGCGACCGATGGCGACTGTGAAGGTCATCGGGTCGCCGACGTCGGCGGAGGTGGCCAGGGTGTTGACCTGCCTCTTCGAGAAGGACATCGACTTCCAACTCATTCGCGTCGACAACTACATGGGCCAAAGGAGACTCCCTGACTACCTCAAGTTGCAGG
>JBBPFQ010000025.1:311624-323269 GCA_037974815.1 Kaempferia elegans
TGTTCGGCTTGATTCGATTCGTTTACACCCCTAAATCTGACAGGGGCAAAGAGTATAACCATAAGAGCAAAGAGTTCAGAGACACTTTGCTGTCTCCTGTCAGACTTCACAAACCAGAGGTAAGAATGTACCGGAACACTTATTGAAGAAACCACTCTTTGCACTGTCCAAAGAAATCATTACTAGTATATTAGATAATAGTTATCATACATTTGCTAGATTTAAGAACTGCATGTGTGCTTGATGAATAAGTCCAGGGGTATATATGCTGAAATTTCCAATTTCAATCCAACCTGATCTAAAATCCCAAACTTGAACTCAATCTGAATATAAAAATTCCTCAATCTTAATTTGATATTTTCAAATCGACTCAGATCGCTCTGAAAAAAAAAACCTAAGAGTAGGAGTGTAGATCTGATCCATTAATTCGTTAATTCAACCGGAGTCAATTTGAAAAATATTGAATTAAGATTGAGGATTTTTTTTAAATTCATATTGAGTTCAAGTTGAGGGTTTTGGGTCAGGTTGGATTGATCCGAATTTAAAATTTTATATTTTTAATTAACGGATTTCTATTGTTTTCCTATTGTAAATTTTAACTTTGGAAAATAGCAATTGGCCAAAATAAAAAAATTTATTATTTTGAGAATATTTAGGTATTTTATCCATCGACACGCTCGTGTCGTGCGGTGTGATCACGGATCACAGGCTCCGCCGGGATCTCGTATTCGCTCCGGCGCCGGCTGCTATTCCTATGGCTAAAACTGCCCTCGCCCTGATCTCTGTTGTGGCTGCTGCATTTCTGGCCATCTTCCTCGCTCCAGTTCGTTACCCTGAATGTATTACTCATCTCTTCTATATTTTTACTCTTTCTTAAAAGAAATCGACTTCGAAGCAGTAGAGGAAGGATTCCAATTTTTTTGATTGTTTGGAAGAGGGACAGAAATGTTGTGTTTGGATTGCAGGGATTCCTCAGAGGTGGTTCGGGATTTCAGCGGACATGGTAGTCATGAACGCTACCATCTACACCAGCGACCCATCGCTTCCTTTTGCCCAAGCTATGGCCGTCCGAGACGGCCGGATTCTCCGAGTTGGAAGCTATTCCTCCATCAAGGTATCTGTGTTCTTTCTCAAGCTAGAACTCCTTTCCATTCTCCGCATTAATGTTTACTGGTTTTGAAGTTGGTAAATTGACGATATGCCAGTTCATAGTGATTATTCTATTCCTTTTTTTTTTGTCAAGTTGGTTCCTAGTTTGTTGTGGAGCCAAATCGATACAAGTGTCTAGTCTCTTTTTATCTCCGTGTGAGGTTGTCCCGGTGCTAAGTCACCTTCTCAATTAAAGATAGCAGTTTTTCCTAATGTTGGATTGTTGTTAAGAAAATTGCAGTAAATATTTGAAGATTTAAATTGTCTTGGAGTCGTGCTATATTTTGAACTTCTGAGTTGCAGGGTCTGATAGGACATGGAACTTCTCAATTGAACCTTAACGGGAAGGTTGTAGTGCCCGGGTTCATTGATTCACATGCGCACTTGCTATATGGTGGATTGCAGGTATTATACTTATGTATTGTTGTTTTATTGTTGGCTAATGTAATTTTTCCTGATTGAATGACTTCTTGCCTATAGATTTCACATTTTTTGGTGGATATCATAAATTCTGTTTTATTGTTCACTTGTATGAGTTTTATGCTATTTAACTTTGTACGTCATAAAGTAACTTCTCCTCACAAAACATTTCTTTTTACCTTATTTGTTTCAGCACATCCAATGATACATACAGTCAGAGATTCCTTCCAACATATCTCAAAGTGTAGACATGATTTCTGATGTGTGTGTGTGTATTAAAAAAACTACTTGTGTTCTTTATGGTTTGTAGACTGAATGGAGTCCGTCCTTCTCCTAGTGCTTTCTTATATTTATTTTAATTTTTGTTAAATTTTCCCACTATATCCCATTTTCATCTTCTACTAATCTCCTTACTACTTCCTCTTTTTATCTTTTTATCTTTTTATCTTTTTGTCTTTTTATCTTTGGCGCTGTGTCTTTCTAATCTTATAAGTTGCTAATATATACCACATCATCGTATGGCATTTTCATTTTTTTCAATAACACATCTAATTAATGTCACTGATCATTCCTTGCTCCCAACTAAAATTAGCGCTAATTTTGAATTCATCATGCAAATTGCCTCGACTAAAAGATGTTTTCTCTAAAATATCAACTCACTAAAAAATAGTCACCAAAAATATCTTGGGCCCCTAAAGGTGGTGCAGTAGATGACATCATAAATTGTAAATTAAGGCTTAGATTACCATTCAAGTTCGATTGTTAGTGGTTGGCTAGAATGGTGGGTATCAATGTTGCATGTCGGCACCAATATAATGGTAAGCTAGAACAGTTGGGTTTTGTTGATAACACTCGTACACACTGGTTGATTCTAATCATGAAAATCTTGTATGTTCCATTGCAAGTTCCAGAGCAAGAAAACTCTTGTAAACGATGAATGTTATATTGACACAAGAATTAAGATGCCTTATAGAAGCTTGTGACATTCGAAAACCCCAATTTAACTAGAGAACTTATATAAATACCAAGAATTAAGATGGCTGATGGTAACTAGCAATATACGTGAAAAAATAGATTGGTATCTAGAGATGAAACTTCTGTATCTTTTCAATATGAGTAAGTAATATTCTTTCAGGGTTGACACATTAATTATGCTTATCTATCTATGATAAAGCTTGGTAGAATAGTTTAATGATTTTCATGAAATGTGGAATGATCATTAACAGCCATTAAGTACAAGATGCTAGTCTTGTTGAAGAATTCAATAGCTATTATGATCACTCTAACAAAAAAATTCTTGGTGCCAGTCTATATTAGAGAGCTAGCATAGTGTTTTCATTGTGTAACTAATGCTCCAATTGTTGATAACTGAGGTAGCCATTTAGGCTGAAGTTCTCTATGATTAATTTCATGAATTTAAATGTGTGTCTTTGTTCTGTGCACTATCTGTAAGCTCATAATCTGTATTGCTTAACTTAACTGGTCCATCCATTGCGGTGCTTATTTTATATTAATATTCTTTTCAAGGGGTTTAAATATAACTCAGTTGGGACAGGTATCTGATTCATTCTGGTATTAAATATTTTTGTAATGTATTTTTCTCTGCCTCAACAATTGACAGTCAATTTGTTCCAATGCTATTTTGGCTTATATGGGCAGTGAATCTTTCAGATGGCACAGGTGCAACTTCGAGGTATCAAGAGTAGAGAAGAATTTGTAAGATTGGTCCAAGAAGCATTGAGAGGTTTCTACTTGTGCAATGGACTTTTTTTTTCCAACTAATGTAAATTATGGTTGAGCCATTGGTTGATCTGAATGTGATTTACTCATTCAAAGGTATGCCAAAAGAATAAATTGGTACCAAATAATACCCCTAATAAGATTCTTTCATCGATGATTCCCCAATCTTATTATTTTTTTTAACCAAATCACGCCCCTCCATATTTTCTTATGCTTTTACCCTTCAAATTTAAAATCCCTTCAAAAATTACTCCTCCTGATTCCTACAAGTTGATTTGTAATCAGATTTTGACTTGATTTTTGCTCAAAGTCAACTTGTTTGAGTTCCTTTGCACCTCTAATATTCATTTTGGAGTCTCACATTTTAATGGTGCCTAAATATATGTGAATCTTCACGTAGGCTGATTAAAAAAAAAAATCAGAAATGAACTTGTTTGAGTTCGTTTGCATCTACAATAATTTTTTTTTGGGTTCATAAGAGTTTGCCCATACAAGTTGAATTCAGAATCAGCTTGCATGAGTGAATTGGCAAAAACTGATATGCAAGCTGATTCGGAAATCAGCTTGCAGCATGATTTTCTCTCCAAATTAACTTGTTTGAATTTGTTTTCATGTCCTTTTTTTGGTCCTGCACGTCCAAATGATGTATGTATAAACATAGACTTCGCCCAGAATCAACTTGCAAGGGTCTGTGGTTTAGACAGATGGTAAAATGGGGGAAATTTTTTTGGAGGGGGCACAATTCAACACGGGTATGATTTGGTAAAAACAACATATTAGGGGCATGATTTGATGAAATGCCTTCTTTATTTCCTTAACTAATTCAAATAATCCAATCAAACAATATGATTCTGAGACAACCAAACCTATGGGTTTTAGGTTTTCCAGGCTGACTTGGACTCATTGTCTGACTGACCAGTATGGACCACTGGCTACTGCTACTAAAGTGAATCATAACAGTTAACACGGATAAATATCATTTACAAGAATTATTGTGTTGTGAAGTTGGACCAGTAAACATTCTAAAGGACAGAAAATCAATATTTCAATATTCGTCAACCCTCAGCTTTAAATATATTAAAAGAGATGAAGTAATTTCTCAAATTTCTGTCTCTGACCTCATCCCGTTATCCTCTACATCCTCATTCTTTTAGTTATGCTTTTCCAGCTTAAATCCTTAAAACTCATGAACACCACCATCTTTCTTTATCTGGAAAGATGATTCTCTGATAGGTTGAGGGTAAGTAACTCAATTTTTTAATTACCTATGATGAACGATTAGAATCCATGTTATTGAATCACACATTTCACATCAATATAAACATATGGCACTTTTTTTAGTGCCAACCAGTGATTCAGACTACATTGCTTTTGTTAATTCAAACTTTAATGGGGATGTCTAATTGATCATTTTTTGTCATTGCTAGCCTAGTTAGCACTTTCCATACATCATCAAAGGAGTTTAATATGCTATCTGCTCACTCACTCTCTTAAATTTTTTACAAGTATTATTGCTAAATTATTGTTATTCGTTATAAGAAATTCCACAATATAATTTCATTCTTTTTTCTCCATTATAGTACCAGGTTGCTTAATCTGACCAACTGAGCTCTAGGAAAGAGACTTCTATGAGTAATTCTAATTGGAAGATGTATCTTTCACATATTTATGAAATTCGTCCTTGTTTGCTATTAAATTTCTCATTTTTGTGTGTGATTGCACTTATTCGAACATCTTACCCCATTCTACAATTTTCATGTTATATCATTTTATACATCATTGGTTTTCTAACATTCACATATCTTTTGTGAGACAAAATTTGAGACAGAACATTTTCAAGACCATTTGGTGTAGTACTTCTTTTTGCTGAAATTTAGACAGACTTTTACCTCCTATATGTTATTATGTTTCATATCCTTTGACTCCTACACTTTGAAGTAGGCATTTTTTTTTTCTTTTTCGCACAATAGTATTAAAGTGGAGATATTGTTTTCCTTATTCCTCTAACTTTGCTAGAAACTTTTCTTTGATAGGTAAAGATGTCGGCGAATGGATATTAGGAGGTCAGTGGAATAATGATAATTGGGGAGGAGATTTACCTCTTTCTTCTTGGATAGATAGCATCACGCCGGACAACCCTGTGAGTTTGGTTTTAACGATTACTTTGGGTGTGTTTTAAATAAATTTATAAGTTGAAGCACAATAACACATGTTGATCTCGTATCAATAACATTGTGCTATTCAGGTATGGCTTTCACGAATTGATGGTCATATGGGACTGGCTAATTCACTTGCTTTAAAGATAGCTGGAATTAGCAACAAGACATCTGACCCAGTTGGTGGAACCATTGTGAAGACTTTGGATGGAGGTAAATATGAAACTTTCAGTTCATTGAATAGTATGTTAGATCAAGCTAGGAGAATTAGTATTATCTTGCAACACATTCATGAATTATATGATCCAATTACAGGTATCCCTATTACAGAAAAGGAAAATAAATTTGCAGAATTAAAAAATTAAAAGAAAAAAAATAAGATGTCTTGTGTAGAAATGATGGATATGCCACAACAGTATCCTGGCAACGCTAGTGAAATATAAAAGTCTGGTATTATTCGATTATTCATTTGCAACAATTTGAAAATTGCCACTAAATATAGGTACCAATAATATGAGAGGAAGAGACACGGAGAAGCCATCAATACCTATTTATAATTATATTGCTGTAATCAAAATTGTACAATGACTAGATAGTATAAGTATTGGGAGAAACTATTGACATTTATAGTCATGTTTCACTATTATCTGAGTTATGCCATTTAAATTTGTAGTATATATAAGTATATAACTAGTGTAAATATGTAACATAAAGATGATATAAAGCATATTAACACTAGTGCTCAGCTAAATTCAAGATATAATTAGGACTTTGGAGGTAATCTTTGTACACTTAAGTATTTTGATTCATGAGGTCGTTTATCTTATCTCTGTGTATGCAATATAATGTTTTTAGGAGGATGAATTGATCAGTAGGGCAATCATAAGCTCAAAGCAATGTGACATTCTCCTCGTTTTCACCTTACAACATTAGAATTACACTCTTTTTAGTTCCCTTTTTCAGAAAAATACGGTCTTGTCTGGTCTTTGGTTGTGACAATGTAGTATAGATTAAAAATAGCACCATAGGAATCTAGGAAAGCTGCTGGTAAAAAAAGGATAAGTGCTACTTCTGGTTGGTGTATTTTATGCAAAAAAAAAAAAACTTAGAATTTTGCATGTTATTATGGAATTAAGGTTTCGTTTCAATTGGAAATAGTTGCAGAAGAGATAGACATAGATAATGATTTTTTTTTATAGAGTTTGTAAGTTAGACTGAATTTGGATACTCTATCTAGTTAAAGTTGATTGATAGTTTCCACTATTGAAATGTAGGTGTCAGTCTGAGATGTTTCTCAATTTTGGATATTAGAAACATAGATATACAGACCTTTTGGGGAGTTTCCGAAGACTGTAAATGTGGACTTAACTATGGAAGTCATTGTAATCATTTGTTGAACTTTCTAATATGATTGTCTGATTTGCACTACAAGTTGGGAGATGGGTTATCACATAGCAACCAAAGCAAACCAAAAGGCATTATACATACCCAGGAGTCTTTGGCCTGCACAGAAAGTAGTATCAAGCACTGTGAAATCATGTCTTGCTTGAGACTACTATTTCATGTAATTGCTAAGTTACATTTGTGCATGTTACCTCAAGCTGTAAGTAGTGTTTTTGTAGTACAACAAATGTTGCTCAGTCTATTGAAACCTGACTTGGAAATTGATTGAATTTATGCACGATAAGAAAATCTGTATTTGTGTTTAATTTATTTTGCTACAACAATTCTTGTACCACTGATTTAGCAAACCTGTTCTTATGATCTCCTTTGGTGATAGAGCCCTTATGGTCATGGATTAGAAACAAAATGACAATGGAAACTTTTGTCAAAGGGAGCCAATAACACTTTTGTTACCATTTTCTAACGTTTTAGAGTCTGCATATCATTAGATATTAACAGTTACTCCCATTAAAATAATGTATCTCTGCTTCAATTTATTTACTTTGTAGTTTGTACCTTCATATCATGCAGATCCTAGTGGTCTGCTAGTCGATTCTGCAATGAAGCTTGTTCTAGCTGTGATTCCTGAAGTTTCAGTCAAGGAGAGAAGGGATGCATTGTTAAGAGCAAGCAAGTATGCAGTTTCTAGGGGAGTGACAACAGTAGTTGATATGGGAAGATTCTTTCCGGGCGCCTCAGTTCATCATGTTTGGCAAGACTTTGCAGGTTATGTTTGAGTGTCCCTGATTTATGTCATTAGTTATGAACAAAAGTTTCCCTGTCATCATCATCATCATTATCATCATTATTTGGTGTTTGTCCTAACAATATTAGGTGGGGTACATGCTCATAGATTTAGACATTTTTAACATTGGCTGTCAAGGCATAATGCATTATGCAATCCTCACCCATAAGGTACCTTTTATCCTACTATTTTGTTTATCCCTTAAGGATGTTGTTAGTTTTCTCTAACACTGCAACATAGGTTATTTCTTTTGCTTAAGTTGTAAATATGTAGTATACAACTTAGCATGTATTGTTGTATAACTTTATACCAAGACTTGAGTACTTCATGAGCATTGCCTTGTCAGTTGCTTTCTCAACTACATAGCTGTTCTTGGTATATTTCTGCAGATGTTTACCAATGGGCTGATTCTTCTGGGAAAATGCTGATCAGAGTTTGCTTATTTTTCCCATTGCAAACTTGGTCTCGATTAGTCGTAAGTGGCATTCCTATTCACCAGTCTTATCCTTGTACTTTTAAAAGTGTTAGTATATTGTATAATGAAAATTCCGAGGTTCTTTATTTGATTACTGATTAGAAGAAAGAATTTTCTTGTGCTATTGTTTCTTTGACTCTTAAGTTCTAAACTAATCAACCTCTTGGCTGTATCTTACTGTGTAACCAAAAGACTGAACTGAATCTCATGACACTAATAGTAAGGGCAAATGTGCAACCAATCAATCCAAGAGGTATTGATGCAAGTTATTATTCAGTTAGACCTAATGGAGCAATATAAATGACACATTTTGGTTATCAAGATTTGTCTGGCGCATTCTGATATATCACACTGTCAAGAATATGAAGGTTCTACCATCCTAAATATGTTTATTCTAGTAATTTATTTGTGCGATACTGGGCTCCTCTAATGCTACCAGATGCTTTGAATAACTGGAAACCCACTGCAAAATCTAGCTTTCTTCTCAAATTTGAAGCCCACAACATATCAGTAGAAGATAAGAGTATCTTCTCTTATCTGCTATTTGTTTGCTGTTACTCTCGTGTTGGTGTTGGTGTTGCTCAATCTTGTGATCTTACCTATAGCTGCTGCCATTAGGTCAACTCCCACCCAAGGTCTTCTGTTCTCCCATCGTAGCTCATCTCTTCAGATCAACTACTTATCTGTGCAATTTCCTATGCATCACGACCTCCTCAACCACAAGCAAGATCTGGGTAAACAAACAACAATGATTTCCTTTTGTCATCACCAGTGTCATCTATACATCTCCCAACCAACATTTGTTTTTAGCCATCCATGGAGACTAAGCCTGGAATGAGCTGAATGTTATGTTAAGAATTCTTGTAGGTTTGCTATGAACAAGGTGTAGGACCAGATTGTGCGATTCAGTTACTGCTACTCCAAAGCTCACGATACCGTGTGGACCATTTTTGAATGCCCAATCCAATAAAGTTTCTCCTTCCAAAAAAAACTTTCGGAGGAGAAAAATTCATTACAAATATGGAGGATTGTAACATGTTTAGTATACCTCTACTAAATGAAATGCAAGTACAGAGTTTACCAACAACAAAAAGATGCAGAACTTCGGTGTTGATTGTCCGAGTGAGTCGGCGTGTCAACAGGACTTGCTTGTACAAATAGAATGAAGACAAATTCGGAGTTGAGAGGAAATTAATTGCTAAGCCTTGTATCTCGCCGCTTTTTTTATAAACTTTTTATAACCCAGGTTCATGATATGCCCAGATCGTATCTTCCGCGAAATCTGCTTCACCAGTCATTCAGTTAACTAGACGTCAGAACTTCCTTTATTGTATGTATTCAGTCGACCTATCCTCGTAGTTGATTGAACCCTCGAGTTTCCTTTGTTAACTGATTTGATCATATCCAATCTCCAATTACCAAATGTGTTTGGTCGATGAAACTTTTTTTCCTTCTTTGTTGGATCCATATCTGATCTGTGTCTATTTGCTAGGATCGGTTGATCGAACCACCATGTTTGGTCTACCAAACCCTTCAGTCGACCGAAGTCTTTGTTTATCTACAAAATAAAGTTAGCACAATAAACGTAATAGTGATCCTGCAAAACATAATTAGAAACATATAAGCATATGCATGAATTCATTTAACAGTTAAGACTGACCTCCGTTGGTTTCTTCAATCGTATCAATGCCTAAGGTTGTCCTAACTGGGACAGTCCTCACTGCCTTCCATAACGAAATGCCTCTCCAAGACTTACCTTACTTACCTGCCCAACATCCTGTAGAGCTACAAATTTTGACTTCTTCTGCTTAGTGTACGATCGACATGATCCACTAAGATTTTCTTGCAACACGAGATTAGCAAAATAGATAGAAATAGCAAAGTAAAACAGTGTTAGCAATATTCAAATACGTTGATTCGGTCACACTTGTGTAGGAGTTCATTCCTTTAAAACTTCTTACTATCTAGGATTTACTCTTCTAGGGTTTTCCTTTTGCTTGGAGTTAACTCCTCCAAGACTTCTCGCCACCTAAGATTCACTCCCTTAGGATTTCCTCTTGCTTGGAGTTCACTCTTTCAAGACTTCTTACTGTTTAAGAATCGCTCATTTAGTATTTTCCTCTCGCCAAGCATCCGGTTACCCTTGACTTAGCTTGGATTTTACCTTTGCTAGACATTAATCAACCTTGACTTGTATGGACTTTTCCATTGATCAACCTTTACCTATCTGGACTTTCCCTTGCTAATCATCTAGTTAACCTTGACGAACTTTTCCCTTTGTGAGTCATCTGGTTAGCCTTGACTTGATTGGACTTCACTTGACTTGTCAACCTTGATCAGACTCTATTAAACATATCGTCAAACAAACATCAAAACTTTGAAGGTCGATTGCACCAACACAAGGTTGCCTTTAAACCCAAAATATCAGATTCTATGGCTTCTCCAATGCTCTCTTATCCTAAAGTTCCTCATAATGGTTTGCTTGGCAGTAAACCTTCTAATATTAGTTCTACTATTGATATATCATATGAGTATAGATACTTCATGTCACGCCCCGAGAGGAGTCCCTGCCCGACAAAAATCCGGCAGCTATCTCCCCTGTACCGGTGACAATATGAATTCTGAATACAAACTCTCAATCCTCGGCCAACACAGTCGGAACATATACAGATAAGAAACATTCACAACCACGCAATTATATAACCTACTCCACTACAAATGAGGGGAAACATAACCACGCAATTATTTAAGAAAAGCTACTCCACTACAATCACGGCGGAAACCCAATAAAAAGCATCACAGTTATATAAGTTATAACCTACTCCACTACAACGAAAAGAAAACATGGGTAACATACCCAAAACTCGATATAAACAAAATCCACGAGTGCAAGAACTACACAAATCCGAATCATAGTTATAGATAACAATCTGGAACTAAAATCCAAAAGCAATAGAAACCAAAACAAAGGAAACTCATTGCGACGGGGGCTAGCAAGTGGACTCTCCTGACAGCATCAACCTGAAATAAAAATATATTAACGGTGTGAGTTCAAAAGAACACAGCAGATATCGGTAAATATGCATAATAAAATATACCTATCAGTAACAATCATGCAGTACAATATCCTGAAACAATAAGAGGATATGCAAAATGAAAACAAGGAAGTACTGTACTTACCAGAATCTCCTATCCTGACATAAGGGACGAACCATGCAAAAGGATACAGGGTCGTCAGATCAGACACATAATATGACTCCTGGATGCATGTCAGGCATATGCAACCATCAAAATGCAACAATCAAAGTGCAACAAACACACACAAATAAATGCAATCAAGGCAATATGCATATGATGCAAATGACATGAGTCACCCCTGACGCCAGTCAGCCACCGTCACGTAAATGGTGAGGTCTAGTGGGTAGGGCTGTGACAACTGTGCACTCTACCGTCACTGCTCCTGCGTGATCGAGTGGACAAGATGTTGTCGGAGTACACCTATCCTCCTACCCCATGC